>JAFJYI010000289.1:600000-985312 GCA_019022655.1 Acacia acuminata
ATGTCAGTGTTCTACAGAAAAATAATGTGCTTGTTTGGTACGTGGATTGGATCAACTTATAGGACTTATGACTAGACTTATGAGAAACTTTTTTTTTTTTTTTTTTTGGTTGAGAAGTTGTTTTTGTCGAACGAACCAAAAGTTACTTACTTATTTTGAAAGTTACTTTGGGGAGCTTTTGAAAAGTTACTTATGGACTTATGAGGTACTCCCTCCGGTCCTAATTATAAGAGCTAGTTGATTTTTTTGGAGAGATTAAGGAAGCTAATTAAATTAGCTTAGAGTATTTTTATTTTTTTCTTCAAACTTAATAGTTTGACCAATAAACTAATACATAATCTAAGAAAATACAACATATGAAATGATTAAATAACTTATTTAGCTTCCTTAATCTCTCCAAAAAAAATTAACTAGCTCTTATAATTAGGACCGGAGATAGTATTTTTTAGTACCATTAGGTATCATGAAAGTATATTTTTAATATCATTCAAAGTAACTTAAAATATTCAAGATCATGAGGAATTTTTTTAGTTTATCCAGATCCTAAAGTATATTTTTAGTACCATTCAATACCTCAAAAAAAATTTTATGGGACTGGTGGGTACTAAAAATAAATTTTCAAAATTATGAAGTATTTTCTTAGACTTTGTTCAATTATCTCAAGTATATTTTTAGTACTAGTTGATACATTAAAAAATATTTCAGATCGACTATAAGTTTAAATAACAAAAACTACCTATGCTACTGTTAATCTAAACATAAATCACATTTCACAATTTGACTTTTCCATAAATCAGATCGACTATAAGTCATTTTGCCAATGGTATCCCCAACAAGCTCATTGAGCTTCAAAATTACGATTCTGACAGGGAGGCATGCACATGTTTTTACCCCAAGACCGCTTATTCAGAGTTCCTTTCTCTCTGCCCTTCACTGTTTTTCAGATCATGGTCCTTTTACCCAGGGAGGCATGCACTTGTCATTGTTAATATAAATCAGTTAAGTAAGGTAATACTTTACAATTTATTCAAAACATTTTTCAAACTTTCAAATTTATCTGGAACAACAAAAGCTTTAGAGACCAATAAGGGCCTGTTTGGTACATGGAATCGGTGGGAAGGGAAAGAAAATTTAGAAAATTCTTCCTTTTGGTTCGCAAATTGGACAAATCTTCCCAGGCCTACCAATCTTCCTTTATATGTGGAAAGATCAAATCCCACCAAAATTGGTGGGATCTCAAGTTCCCATGTTATTGTTCACATTTTTATGATAAATTTACTCACGAAATTTAAACTTAGCGGGACATTGAACTTGACCGGAACGTTCAAATTTAAGTTCGAACTTAGTGGAAACGCTTGAATTTAAGTTCGAACTTGGCGGAATTGTTTTTTTACACAAGTTCAAACTTGATATATATTTTAAAAAAAGAAAATATTTTTCTTTTTTTATTTTGAATTAATTACTTTTGAGGGTAAAATAGACATTTTCGATTCTTTACCAATTACTATCCTTTAATTTTCTTTCTACCAAACAACTCATCTTCCCTTAAACCATCTTCCCTCATTTTTCAAATCTTCCCTTCTCTTCCCTTCCTTTCCTTCCTCTAAATTCCTTTCCCTTCTTAAATTTTCCCCGTACCAAACGGGCCCTAAGAAACATTAAGCATGCTTTAGGGACCAAAATAGTGTTTTGAACTTCAAAAATACTATTCTGACAAACAAATAAAATAAATAGCTTGAAAGTCAAAAATAGAAACACAGAAGCATAAAGCATCATATAAAAATTGAGCCTCCAAGAAATGCCTTCCATATTTGGTGTCTGGTTGGGAAATAATCCAACAGCCATGGTATGTCTGCCGATGTTTGGCTGATCAAGCCCTGAACTTATTTGTTGTGTACGTGGCTCTCCACTTGATGTTTCCCGCATATTATATTGAAGCTTGCTTCATTTTGAGGCCGAGCAACAAAGAGAGGCTTACAACATGTAGGACAAGTATACATGTCTGTCAATCCTTGATCTAACCTGAGATCAATTAGAGGCTGATAGTATCACACTGAGATTCACTCCAACCAAAGAAAAAATGCGTAAAAAATATCATACCAGAATTTCAAACAGGCAAGATGAAAAAGGTGTTTGCAATTTGACTTTTTAGCCTTGGCCATGGGCTCCTGCCAAAAAAACGACTGTAAGATTATTTAAAAGTATTTCAAGCCCACCTTTTGGGATCATGCTTGTTGTATTCAAAGTATTTCAGTCACTAAAATCAGCCAGTGAAAAGTGGCTAGGAAAACTAGCAATCTAGCATACCCTACAAATAGCACATTCATCATCATATGATAGTAGCTCCTCAGTAGTTGCATCAGGAAGAGCTGCATGTAGTGCACCTCAAGCTGTCCTTAACCTTATATAGGCTCTTGTGCGATTTACAAGAGCACTTAGCAGTGTCTGTTAAAAACAAGATCATAAAATTAAAATGCAAATCTCAAAGTCAAAATTGAATGGACAGTTTAACTCATGCAGAGAGAATGAAATATTTACACAAATATTTACTCGTATGTTTAGAAATGGCACTTCATCTATGACATGGAAAGCTGTTATACACCTACCGGCCTCGCCTTTTCAGGTGGCGGGTAATGTGATCCTTTACTTTTATTCAATTTTAGCTTATTTTCCTAGGTAATTTACGTCACATATCAGGGTTTAAGCAGTAGAACATGCATTGGTTTGGACAATAACATATAAAAATACGGAAAGATTAATTTTCTCTAGAGGGATCAAAATATAAAATATCCGGATAATGGTGCCTCGAACCGCCAAAATAAAATAATATAATCATCCGAAATCAAAATAAATATCTAAAAATAATAGTCACCAATGTCCACCTCCACACTACTCCAACTCCGGAGCCTTACCTCTATCTCCCTCCTCTGGTCTCGAAAAACTGCTAGATGGCTTAAAAGGGGTTGGGATTCAAAATTGAATCCCAGAGTAACTGTTAATTTCATATAAAATGTATAACAAAGCATGTAAGCAAACCACGAGTAAAAATTCAAACCACATCTCATTCAAGTATCATGCACACAACAAGGCACACAAATAATCCGAACTAGCGGTCCTAATAGTACACAAAGATAGCGCTAGGCACGGCACACAAAGAAGGCCTATTTATGCACACAAAGATGTTCTCGGTTCCATAGCGCTTGGAAAATGAATGATAACCGAATGTATGCAATATACATGGAAAAACATACATACACAAGTCACACAGAGTATATGAAAATTAAGGTTACTACTTGGCAGTCGACTGCAGCTAAAAATAATTTCTCCGGCCCAAAAGATTACAATTAAACCTAAAATAATAAAACATAAATAAAATTAATTCGCCTCAATAAATATTCCCTTAATTTTCGTCCTTATTCTGAAATTTCCAGAAATAAAGGCCTAACTTCAAAAATTCATAATTATATCTGGAAAACTCCTTTTGGGTTGATTCCAAAGCCCAAATGACTCTTAATATGTCTATTTTCAACTTAAAATACTCATTTGGGCCAGACCAAGTCAAAAATTTATCCATGGCCCAAAACACCATTGCTGGTCCAGAATATCTCCAGGTTTTAGGATCAGTTTTCAAACATTTATTTCTCTTAGCCAAAAATTCATAAAAATAAAAATTATATACCAAAATAATACTTGAGATGTCTAATTTCTCCCTTTAAAATTTCATAATTTTTCAAGTCCATTTACTAGGTCACAAATCATGAAGAATGTGACTGACTCCACAGGAAATTTCCAGAAACAGCACCTCAATGTTTTTTAAACTTCCATTTATGCTTCTAAAATTATGATCCAAGTTCAACTTCATACAAAATCTCATTTTAAACACTTTAAAACCATCAAAAACACCAAAATCCATTCATATCATAAAAAACTCAGCTGCACGAAATTTATGATTTAATCAACAAAATACCAAATTTTCATTCTAGCTTCATATCTTTTATATACTAAGTTTGATCTACCATTTTAGGCTATAAACTTGAACTTTAAACCTTTACTCATACTTTTCACTAGTCATTCAAACCCAAGAATATATATATTCAAGTCCATGGCCATTTGTAGCCTCAAATAACCAAAATAAAACACAAAAAGATTCAAAGGTGGCTTACTTATCTTTGGACTAGTGCAAAAAAAGGCTTTTAAGACGGACAAAAGAGGGGTCTTAAGACCGGACATGCGGCCGATCTCGTTCGGCCCGGTATTAAAGTCTACCATTTAAGATAGGACTCGAACCGGTCTTAAAAGAAACTATTTTAAGACCGGACATTTAAAAACGCTCGGTCTTAAAAAGTTGCACTAAATAAAGCCGAAATATTTTTTGTTCGAGTCTAAAGCTCAACTTTTAAGACCGCCAAAAAAATAGGCCGCTCTTAAAAGATCGGAATTATAAGACCGGACAAGAAACATACGGTCTGAAAAATAGCGGCTTCTAGGACCAGACGACTAATTATACACGGTCTTAAAAGAGTGACTTTCAAGAGTGGATGATAAATACATCCGGTCTTAAAAGACCAACTTTTAAGACCGGGTTTAATATCAAAACTCAAAAGTAGTCCTGACCTTTAAGACCGGTCATATAATTACATCCGATCTTAACAAGTGAACATTTAAGACCGACTTATTATTTCCGGCCTAAATTTTCCGAATTTTTCCCTGCTGTTCTTCCTGATTATATATATACACAAATCCACCACCCAATCCAAAGACATAAAAGTCGATACTTTAAGCTACAAGCTATGAACAATTATTTGAATAAATTGAATTGGAAAAAGAATACAAATATTATTCACCATGAGCTATTTGGCCTCTTAATTAATGATTACTATGACTACAACACCTAAATTAATTCATACAATAAGATAACTTACTTACAAATACAATAAGTTACAAGTACAACATACATGCGCCCAAAATAATATTCACCATGCCTTCATCTCGATTCCCCCACCCAACAACGTAACATCCTCTTATATAACATGCCCCTTTGGATCGGATCCTGCCACAAAAATAAAACAAGAACAAAATTCATAGTCAGTGACATTAACTATGAGCATAGATAGAAGGAATATAATATATATAGTTAAAGCCTTAAAGTCTTCAAAGAAATCTGCATATGAATATTACCTTATGAATTGACTCTTTTATAAAGTGATATCTTCCCATATCTCTTCTTGATGATCACTTCTTATGCGGGTTCATTATCCGCTCATCTTCTTCGTTCATGTCCGGTAGACCCCTTGAAAAAGGAGTACTCTCGAGAATACCATAATTTGAATTCATTTCCTCATCAATATCAATGACCCTCTTTCCTTGGAGAGCTACGGACCACATTTTATTTTCTTGATCGGTGATATAGAACACTTGTTTTGCCCGGTCCGCCATAATAAAAGGTTCATCTCCAAAACTTCTACCATTGACATCGACTAATGTAAATCCTAGCCGATCGATCCGAACACCATTATTGACATTAACCCATTTGCATTTGAAAATGGGAAATCTAATTTTCACATAGTCCACCTCCCAAATCTCTTCAATAACCCCATAATATGGCATGACGCCAATAAAGGGCTCTTGTCTTTCGAATGGAGAAGTGCATAGATTCAGCCTCTAACATAACACCACCGTTCGGGACCGTGCTTTCGTATCATCTAGGGACTTCTTGTAAAATGTATAACCATTGATCACATACGAATTCCAACTTATGACATCAACCTCGGACCACCGCTAACCATTTGATTGTATCGAGAAACACATTCCTCTCCCTCGACCTTTTGTTTGAACCAGTTTACAAAAGTTCCGTTATGCTCCCTAATCAACCTTTGTTGTCATTCGATGATTTTCTTTCCTTACATACCTTTATGTGCATTTATGCTTCGGCTTGAACTTCATCGACGTTATTCAAGATGTATAAGTGGACTTGTGACAATTCATCGGATCCACACTCTTTACGGAAGCCCTCGTCTACCCCCATCAACATGCCGACGTTTTGGAAGCCCAATATGTCTTACTTTGGCCAAATAATCTTGACAAAATTCCATGGCTTCTTCAAACATATTTTCAACAATCGATGCTTCGGCCGGTATGCGTTCTTCACGTACCCTTTTAGGAATTTCATAGATCTTTCAATTGGGTACATCCACCGTAAATGGATAGGGCCGCACATCTTTATCTCCTCACTAGATGAACAATTAGATGAACCATGATGTCAAAAAATGTAGGAAAAAAGCTTCTCAAGGTGGCACAAGATAAGATATCCTTCATTCTCCAATTCATCCAACTTTTCAATCTCAAAAACTTTACTACAAAGCGCATTGAAGAAGACACAAAGTCTAGTCAAAACGACCCGAAGATCATATTCGGCGATGCCTCGAATAGCTATTGGGAGTAGTTTGTTGCATCAAGACATGACAATCATGAGACTTTTGGCCTACTAATTTCAAGTCCTTCATCGATACAAGCCTCTTAAAATTTGAAGAATACCCCGTGGGAACTTTTGTGCCATGTAAACACTCACAAAAACTTCGTTTCTCATCCTTAGACAAAGTATGAGAAGCCGGGGACAATAAGTTCTCTTCCCATCTGGCCTTGGATGTAACTCTTCGTGTATTCCCATTGCTATCGATCCAATCTTGCCTTCACACCATCCTTGGAACTACCTTGTATGTTGAGAAGCGTCCCGACAATACTATCACATACGTTTTTCTCCACATGCATGACATCAATACTCGGTGTCTCACATCAAGATTGTGCCAATATGGAAGATCGAAGAATACAAATATCTTTTTCCATATATTTGTTTCTTTTCTACTCTTTTGATCTTACCGAATACGACATTGATATTTTTCACCTTTTCATAAACTTGCTCCCAGTAATGCCACCGCAAAGATCTTCATACTCTTGGCCACCAAAAAAGGCTTTCTTTAATCGACGATATGGGTGGCCCCGTCTAAGAAATCTCCTATGTCCAAGATAAACCGTCTTTCTTCCATGTTGAAGTTGATGGTAGCGTGTGCCTTCTTCACAAAACAGACATGCTTTATGGCCTTTTACACTATACCCTAACAAGTTCCCATATGTTGGGAAGTCGTTTATAGTACAAAATATCATGGCTCGCATTTTGAACACCTCCTTCTTGAAAGAGTCAAAAACATCAACACCTTCTCGCCCACAACTCCTTCAAGTCTTCGATCAAGGGTCAAGGTAAACATCAATGTCATTTTAGGGTTGTTTTGGTTCCGATATCAACATGTGATGCATGATGTACTTTCGTTTCATGCATAACATTGGAGATAAGTTGTAAATAATCGTAGTACAGGCCATGAACTATGTATGTTGCTAAGGCTTCCATATGGATTCATGCCATCCGTGCTAAGGGGAAGCCTAAGGTTCCTAGGTTCTTCGCCGAAGTTTGGAAATAATTGATCGATTTTCTTCCATTGAGAAGAATCGGCCGGATGTCGAAGCTTTCCATCGAAATCCTCTCATCCGCATGCCACCTCAAATTTTTTGCATCATTTTCATTCGCAAACAACCGCTTGAACCTTGGTATGATTGGAAGATACCACAACACTTTTGCAGGCCCCTTATTTGACTTGTACCTTGGGGTTTCACATTTCGGACAATTCTCGCTCCTCTTCAAACTCTTTTCTACAACACGCAATCATTCGGGCATGCATGGATCTTTTTGTACTCCATCCCCCGGTGGACAAAGTATTTTCTTAGCATCATAGTATCGATGCGGCAACACATTATCATCCAGGAAGCATGTCCTTAAAAGCCTCAAGCATTTCGAAAAACTCTTGTCGCTCCATCCATGACGTGCCTTCAAGCTTACCAATTTCAATACAAGCATTCAACAATTGGTATTTTTACACCCACGGTATAGAGGGTCTCGCATCAATGCACATATTACCATATGCATGTGATTGATGAAAAGCCTCTTCTCCTACATCACAGATAATGTCCTCTATGTGATCATCCATATCCGTGTCATTATCATCAAAGGCCACTTCCTTATGTTGAGACCCACTTGGTATTTTTTCACCATGCCATACCCATACTGTATAAGTCTTACAAATTCCTTCACAAATTAAATGTGTGTGTATAACTTCAGGACTTAGTCGCCTCTCATTCAAACATTTTACACAAGGGCAATAAAACTTCCCACCCTCGCATGGGCATTTTGTTTAGCAAATTTTATAAAGTCCCTCACCCCATTTCGATATTCAACACTCGTCCGTTTAGCATTTATCCAACCGTAATCCATAGTAGAATTCCTATATATATAGACGGAAAGATTTAACATACATATATATGCTCAAATGTCGGTTATGTCTTTTGTTTTCCTTTTTGTTTTTCGGATAAACTTGCTCATTAAATGCGAACGAAGAATCACTTTTGGTCATAAATGTATCGCAGTTGAACCAAGAACCAAAATAAATGCATGACGAGGAAATTAAATGCATCGCGTGAAGGTCTTGTGGACTCACCCGTATCATATAAATTCAAATGCGTTTGCTTAGTCTTTCTTCTCCCGCCACGAACGTTGATGTTGCGCATGCAAGAGTAACCTAAAAACATTTATTGGTCAGTTGGGTAGGTCTAAAGTGCAATTATAATCTTCAAAATACAATATCCATTAACAACACATAAACCCACAAGAACATTTGATCGATTTCGCTCAACCCAGGAAAACCGAACGATGAGCAGGAAAATCATAAAGTTATATAACTCGAAATACCTCTTACAAGCCTTGGTCTATAGACGTTTAGCTAAGGAACCGTAAAGTGATTGTCGAGAGAGCAACGCGAACCAAATAAGTGGCGTGTAACTCCGAGTAACACTTTAGGCGCGACAAGAGAAGTTCAGAGAGGGAATTTTAATATTCGCGCGACAAAGCGAGACATGTTTTATATTTGGGATTTTATTAAGACCGGAGTTTTATAATCCTCCGGACCTAAATTGAGACAATTAAACCGGTTCATTAAAAGGAGACGGTTCTATATATAGAACTTTTTAAGACCGCCGCTTTATAATACTCCGGTCCTAAAATTCTTCGTTTTTGTGATTTCTAAAAAAGGATTTGGCGAGCGCAAAGAATCGAATGAATAAAAATTAAAGGAAAACTGGAGTTTCTTTAATTACATATATTACTTGCATATGCATGTACACAAGAAAAAATACAAAACAAAAACAAGCAGTAAAATTATCAAAAACAAGAATCGACTAAACATCTCCTAAAGCTTATTATCCTCCAAAGCCTTGGCGATTTCAGCGTGAATGCGCATTAATTTCCCGCACGAGATCACCAAGTTTTGTCTTACTCGAATCGGCCACAATGCTTCATTAGAGGAAAGAGGCGAGGGTCGTAGTAGTCGCGGTGGGGCCAAGATGTTGGAGAGGGGAGCGGGAACCTCTTCATCATCCGAAGAAATAACAATGGGTCCAACGACCCGAGACTCTTCATCACAATAGGACGGACTCTCGATGGAGGAGGCGCACCGTATAACGATCGACCGGAAGGCACGAGCATCACGACTAAGAGCACCCTACGAGCGGTTCTCTTGTATCTAACCATGGTTTGAGCAAGTTAGGCGAGAGGTACGAGGAGTTAATTAATAGAGCAGAGAGCTTGTTCTCGGATAGCCACGTATGTAGTTTGGAGTTACGAGGTAGTGAGGAATTAATAAGGAGTTATAGGTACGTGGTATAAAATTTCATTATTTAATATTTTTGCAATTCATTTTATTTTAAGACCGACCTTTTATCATTAACCCAGTACTTATAGGTATGCGGTATAAAATTCTATTATTTAATTTTTTAAGACCGATCTTTTATAATAAGTCCGGTCCTAAAAGTCTTACCTTTAAGACCGACCTTTTATCATTTACCCTTGACTTACACACTGTTCAAATGAATGATGCAGAGTCTCTTTGGCTTCCAGATAAACTTCCCAACTAGGCGTTTCCTCGTAAAGCTTCCGGCATTTCACATTGTTCAGGATGGGTTCTCTATTTAAACCCGTTGTTACCGTACTTTCTTCACATTCTTCTCCCAGGTCCTCCGTTTCCTCCTCCTCCTCTTCAACCTCGCCCCCATTGTAATGGCTGCTCCCCGTGTCCTTCGTTTCCTCCTCCTCCTCTTCAACCTCAGCCCTCCGCCACCGCCTCCTCCAAATCCGATCGTGAAGCGGTTGGTGCAGATCAGGTGGCCCGCGTCGATCAAATCGATCGACATTTGGGCCAATTGGTTCAGCTTTGCTCATACCATGAACAACAAGCCGAACATGGTACTCCACGCCAATGATGTGAACTACGATCCCGTCAAGACGACTCCGACGACTCCGGTGCCCCTCCCTCTCCGACTACGAGACGGATTAGTTTTTTTTTGTTGCTTTTTTATTTTGCTTTTTTTTTGTGATCGCGCCCTATAGGGGCGTAAAAAAATTAGTAAATAAAATATTTTTAAATTTTGTTCTCGTGCGAGTTTAGTACTTTATCCTATTATCCGAACTCCGGGAAAGCAATAAACAAGGCAACTATGAAGGACGGATAATGGCAGACTAAAAAACCTAAAATAAAAGAACGAAGACTTTAGTTAGTAAATCGACGGTCCTAAAAACACCGCCATTTTTGTCGGCTTTGCTTTCCATATCCGATTGCCTCTTGTCCTTTTCATTATCGTCTTTCTTTTTCCGACAAAAAGGAAACAAACAAAACATTGTCCTCGTGTAAATCCAACAACATAAATTCACGAGAATACGTTAAGAACATACAAAAAAAAGGAGCTTTTACCTTATTCGGATAAGAACAAACAAAGTGACTATTCTTTTCAAGGTTGGACCTTCGTTGTCGTCGGTTTTACCTCCCCATGTTAGAAACAAAGTGTCCTTTTCATTATCTTCCTTCTTTTTCCGACAAAAGACAAAAGACAAAATAAAAGGGACACCGATAATGCCGCTCTACACACAGAGAGTAAAACGATGATAATGAAGGACCTAGCTTGAATGTAACGCGAGAACCTCGGTTGTCTTCAACCCTATCCATTTAATTTGTCTGAAAAGAGGTATTTAAAGGTGATTGACTTTTAAGATCGCACAAATAAAAACATACGGTCCTAAAAGTTAAGCGGGTTTTTAAGAGTGACTTTTAAGACCGACCTTTATAATACGTCTAGGACCTAAAAGTTCATGTGGTTTTTTAACCTTTTAGGAGCGGGCACTAAAACAATATACGGTCCTAAAAGTCTCATACTTTTTACACCGAAGACTTTTTGCGGACCTTTAAGACCGGACATGCTTTGTTAATGAACGGTCCTAAAAGTCTCGATTTCAAACACTAAATTAAATAGCTATATCCACTATCCAATAATACATTTAGAAATCCAAAATGGACACAAGAAAATTGTTCGAAAAATTAACTAAATTTATTTATTGAATTTTACATTGCCTATGTATATTTACAAATGAATTGTTCAAAAAAATAAACAAATTTCTTAAGATCGATTATTGTTGCTACGAGAATATACTTACAAATGAATTTAGGACATTAATTATTGTCATTCTTGTGACTCTAAGACCAGACCATACAGATATTCACAAAACACATTGCGTATGTGCTTCAGTTCATCATCAGAAAAGGGAGTTTTGCATTGAAACATCTGTAACATCAAAGAAAGACAATTGAATTAACTTGCGTGCATATGTCATTTGTAACAAGAAGCGTAAACTGAATTAACTTGCATAATATGTAACATCAAATACATTTATCTTTGCAGTTAATTTAGTATCCCCTGCGTGGTAATATCATACATGTGTTTCATGATGTAATCGGCACATAAGTTGGACGCCCGGTGGTTGGCCGGTCTAAAAAGAACAAGAAATATATATAAGAGCATATATATATATAGCTTAATGACCAAGTTCACAAGGCAAGTGTGCTACAAATATTGTACCAACCTGCAGTGTACCATATGGGGTTGTCCGAGTACCACGCCTTTTCTTTTCTACTCTTTGGAAGGTCCTCATGGCACTATCATCAAAATCACAAATTTATCAATGATTCACTGAAAATTCACAGCAGAGATTTCAGACAAGAGAATCAAAATGACATGCTTACTCGTTGATGGTTTGCACCAACGTAGGCAATGGCTCACCGTGAGTGGAGCATAAGAAGATAACTTTATGCTCCTCCATGCACACGAGGACCAATCGCGATTGGCGGCTGAAAATTCACAAAGAACTATACTCAAAGTGATATATGTAGAAGAATTAAGTGAATTGTGGACAAGATTTTTGATATGTACACATTGTGGAAGAATGGATAAAAGTACAACTTTCTTTTCACTTCACACACCCTCTTTGATATGTACGTCTCTGTCTCTCCCGCATGGATGTTTGACTTGAATAGACAGGGGCACAAGAATCCAAAATCGTTGATCCCGCCATTTTGAACCAATTCATGATGCAAGAACCTACAATAATGACATCGATCGGGGAATTAGTATATATGTGTATGTCTAAACGATGCATTTAAATTATGTACTCATAGACAGAAGATACTTACTTCATAAAAATTTGAATAACTGCATCAGTAAGCTCCTGTCGAGGAAGCAGCAGGGACTCAACGTCAACGGTGTCAACTTGAACGGGCATAGGATGAGGGACGCCTACTACTTCATTGGCAAGCCACGATTTATCCTTAAAATATGCACTCTTCATCGATCGGATATTTTTTCCTGGCAAAGTGACCAACTTAACGAGGGGATAGAGCTTGAGGAGGGGATGGAGCTTGACGAGGATGGAACTTAAGGAGGAGGGGTTGAAGCTTCGGGAGCGTAGAGACATGTACAAGCTTCTTCGGCCAAGGGATGAAGGTTCCCTTGACATCACTCACAAGCTTCAAACTCATCGGTTTAGAGAGGAGCTGTGCATCAATGATCACCTTTTTAAGCGACACTCGACTTCATCATCGGGCATTTGTTGGTGGTGTACGGTTGATCCAAGTTGCCAGCAGTCCCTTTTGCAACCAATAATCGTCCATCATGATGATCGGGATCCTCCACATAAAGGTCACAAGGTTGCTCGATCGTCCAACAATGCAGCTCCCTCTAGTGCTTTCGCTGCACAGGTTGCGGGTGAGTGTGTGAAGGGAACATCGGTCTCCGGACGATTGCTCAAAAGCAGCCTCGGTGACTCGGTTCCTCCTTCATCGGCTCATCTCGGATTGAAACATTGCAAGTCATTGAAGCTTTATTAGCAGCCCGTCCTCCCAGTCCATCTCCTCCCAGGGTAACCATACTTTGTCTATGGCGTTTGGATGTACCAAAGACTTGCTTTATGCCTACTCCGTCCTCCAATCCCCCTTACACGTCCCGGTGATCCGGTTTTCCGGTCGCAACGGTCAGAACATCATTCCTCCCGTCCGACACAAAAGATCCTCTGCTTCTTTCTTTTTAAGATCTTCCTGTAAGATACAGATAACGAGAAGCTTAGTAATGAAACATGTTTAGTAACTAAAAAATAACAATAACGATACTTACAATTCTTTTCAAAGAACTAGACGAGTTTGTTCACTCGTGTAGGCGCCGCTTGGCTTTTGCCGAATATGTAACCACAAATCCTCGCGACGTATTGGAGATGGAGGAGCATGTATCACAGAAGGATTGGATTCTGCTTCATCATCCAATCTCTTCCGCTTGGCAGCCATAAAATCTTTTTCGGCCTTTTGATATCCGCCGCGAGAAGCCCTATGAGGGCAATCATTCTTTCTACCTATCTCCTGTGCTTGTTCCCTTCTTTTCTGTGAATGAATTCCAGCCATGCATATCACTAACAAATTAGAGAACTTCCGCTTCATATGAACATCAATCAAAAGTAGTCAAATTCTTCACTTCATCAAGTTTCAACATTTTATTTAAGGAAGATGTAGAATTGTAGAAGAAATTGAGCTATGTTTTGTAGTGCTAGCTAGCTAGATAGGTTAAGAAACAAAAGAGAATTATGCTTACTGAGAATAATACAAACTTGATCCTTTTAAGGCATCTAGTGGGATCGGTGATTCCCATTAGATAGTAACAATTGGGTATATAAAGTTTCCCCCTTTTAAGACTATTCATTTCCTCCTTTGCAAGACAAACCATTACACAATTAATACCTTCTCATCGTAATTTACCTTTTCGGGGTTGACATATCAGACTTGCATAGACAAAGGCTTAGAATAATACAAACTTGATCCTTTTTAAGGCATCCAGTGGGATCGGCGATCCCATTAGATAGTAACAATTGGGTATATAAAGTTTCCCCCTTTTAAGACTATTCATTTCCTCCTTTGCAAGACAAACCATTACACAATTAATACCTTCTCATCGTAATTTACCTTTTCGGGGTTGACATATCGACTTGCATAGACAAAGGCGGGAAATGTATACTTCTATTCACACACCGAACCATTCTATAACTAACAGGATTACATGAACACAATAACATTCACATATCCGCACAAAGTTAATAAGCAAACAAAAGGGAAAACAAAACTAAATTTAAACTCACCTTTGAGCTTCGGGAGTGGTCCGCGAGAAGAACAAATTGTCGCCAAATTCGTTCATCAATAAATGTGTAAACTTCCCAAGGATGTTTGGCAAGGCGGAACCTCGGAGAAAATATACGTGTTAGCGAGAAAGGTCTTAAACTTCCTCCACCGATTAGCACAATAAGACAATGTCTTGTCTTTCAACCGCCTGTCGGGGACAGTGTATGTAACCCGGATAGTCTCCCAAATAGGATCCTTAACATTCTTAGAGTCCACACTTTTCCACTCATCCGTCAAGATGCTAACCTTGCTGCGTGCTAGACAGCCGACAAAACTATTATATTTGCTTTTATTAGGACCGATAGGTTCCAACCTTACATTAAACTGAATCTCGAGCTTTGACCTAGAAGTCCGACTTAGGGTCACATCCATCATTCGTGTGCCTCTTCTACCACGGCGTGCAGGGCGATTACGAGCCTCATTGTGAGATGAAGAGGGTTCATTCTGACCCTCACCAGCCACACCAAGGCGGCGTTGCGGAACACGAATAGATTCGTTTTCACCGTCCATTTTCGAGACGGGGAAGAGAGGAATGCCCGAGCAAATGAGAGAGTAACATGGGCTGATGGTACGTGGGCGAGGAAGAGAGGTAATGCAATAGGAAGGGTTTCGGAACGTGAACGAGGTTCTCCACGAGGAGTAACAAAAGCTTTCCACGAAGAAATGTATAACTTGCGTGGATTTTTAAGATCGGATGAAAAAGAGACGGTCTTAATATTTACATTAATCCGGTCATATTAAAGGTCCGATCTTAAAAGTTTAACCTTTAAGACCGTTCCTTTTAAAAAGCCGGTCTTAATATTAATGAACTTTTTTAAAATGCAGGAAGTATCATATGTCCGGTCTTGAAAGAAAACTTTTAAGACCGTCTTCTTGATAAGTTCGGTCTTAAAACTTTAGACTTTTTATATTTAAATTTTTCCTTATTATGTTTTACCGCAGAGAGAAAATATAAGTACGGCTATATGAGATATATTTAGAAAGTAATTGAAATTTTAGTTCAATTTTTAAGACCGGTTGTATTTTAGTCGGTCTCAATAATGTTTTTAAGAGCGGTGAAAAATTGGCCCGGTGCAAGAAGTTCTTTATATTTACAGAACTCGCCACGGTCATTCCTTTAAAACCGGGTGTCCATTGTCCGCTCTAAATGAGGCGGTCTTAAAGCCTTTTTTTGCACTAGTCGACTTAAGTTTTCTTGAGTATTTATCTCCTTTTCCCCCTAAGATCACTTCAGCCTACACCTCAAACCACTAAGGAAAAATTGTTCTTTAATGTCTTAGACACATTAGAAGGGGTAGAAGAGAGTATATTGAAGATCTAAAGTCATAGGACTTACCTTAGTCTTGATCTTTCTCTTCCTCTTGCTTAAGCTTCTTGTGTTTGAGTTTTCTTTTTGTACTCCTTCCTCTCTCTCCTTCTCAACGTATCAGCTACCCAATGGAAGAGGAATGAGTGTTTTAAAAGATCCAACTACCCAACTTGCCCTCCAAGGCACTCTCTTTCTTGATTTTTTTTCCAATAGGCTTCTAGTACTTTTTTGCTTTATGAAACCATTTTTTTTCCTTCTCTTCCCTCCTAGGCCGAGACACAAGAGTGGTTGGGGGAGAGATTTAGTTTGAAATTTTGGTTCAAGCATTTATGAGATAGATGATGCAATCTTGCTTACCTATGCATGACTTCACAACTGTTTCAAACTTCAAAGTTGAACTTCCTCTTCACTCTTTTATTTTGGATGAAAATGGGGCCTCTCATATGGGCTAAAAAATTATTTTGACTCTTAGCCCATTTATCTCAAGTTCTTGGATAATTACTTCTCACTTTCTTAGACATATTTGGAATTTTATGCTTTTTTATTTTTTTATTTCTTCCATTATGCATTTTGCCCAAGGGTAAAAGGGGAAAATATAATATGTTTTGACTTCAATTGTCATTTTTTTAAGGTTGTTCATAACCATAATTATTTAATGAGAAAACACTTCTCATGTTGTAGGAGAAGTGGATTCTCATGTTACACACACATGAAATGATGGGACCCACATATATATATAATGAGCATTATATATATCTGTGGGTCCCACCATTTCATGTGTGTGTAGGAATCTTCTTCTTTTCATGCAACATGAGAAGTTTAAACCCCTTATTTAATTACACATAAACAAATAATTTCACCTCCTCATCCTATTTTGATTATTTCATGCAAATAAATGTTTATCATACATAACTTCATAAAAATTCATATATGCAAATGAATTCACATTGAGGCACATAAAAAATAGGGATTTTATAAAAGCTATGTCATGAAACCACCAAACATGCAAGTAATGGACGAGCCAGCAAGAGAAACAGTGAATCAGGCAGTGGCATAAGAACAAATACATTGTCGGGTGTCGGCAGTAATTTTTTTTGTTCTTTCTCGGTGAATTAAATTGCATTAGCATTATTAACTAAACAAGGACAACAACAATAATTACAAATACTGAAAAAACAAATTCATTGTGAATAATTAAATCAAAAAGAAAATCTCTACCACCCAGATGTTCCCCCATCAAGCCAAGCACACGCAAGGATATACATGTCTCCAAACTATTAATTAAAAAATTATGGAATAAATACATTATTGACCCAATTTTCATTTTAACATACAATCGAGCTGTAACGGTGTTTTAAAAACTAGGCTTTGTTAAAGAATGACTGGTGATACCAGCTTAATAATACCAAGAAAAACTGTCAAACAAGATAACTCAGTAACAATACAGACATGATAAAAGTTTCCCTAGGAGGGGAAGATAAAGGGGATGATAATTCATTTTTTTATCCTAACATTTCCAATTTTTAACAGAAAATGCAAAATCTAAGTGCTGTGATCAAGGCCATCAAGAACTCTGACCTCCCACAATAAAAGCTTCTTTTTATAATACCCAGGCACTAATATGTAAATGTAATATATAAATAATAATATAGATCAACTGTGAGGTCCTTAAATCCATAAGCTCATCGTAATAGGTTAGTTAGAGTTACTGAGGGTTAATAGAAACGTTAAGAGCAGTTGCGAGTTAGTTGGTTCAACGGGGTGAGAAGTACTCACCAATAGGCATATTAGTCACATTGTATCATCTATATTTTTCCTGAACAGTATTTCAAATTCCTCATCCTCTCTTCTCTTCCTCTGTTTCCTTACTCATTCTTCCTTTTTCCTCTTGTTTCCCTCTCTTGTCCCTCTCTTCTTCTATATTCTTCAACAGTTTCTTAACAGGCACCTGCTAAGGTAAAGGCTTTTGTTTGGCCATATTATATATAATTAATGCAGGTGCTCCTGTTTCAGATCCAAGGGAGCAACAGAGCTATGTATCCATATGTACTGTAATGTGCATCCAGACTTCAAAATAAACAATCATCAGTTCTTTTTCTGCACAGTGAAGTAGCATTGCAGATGTGAATTACAATGTCTGGTATTTTTAATGAGCCTTGGGTGTGTTCAAGTGAATTGTGGTTCTTTTAGCTGCTAAGTTTCAATGGTTTTGGGCAGAATAAGGAGCATAAATTTCTTTGGTTTGTACTTTAATCAAAGCACTGTGCTACCTTAGGTAATAATTTTTGGCATCCCCTGTAACACCCCCATATTCAGTACTACCCATTATGAATACTAATAAGCAGTATATCAGAATATCATCAGAGTTGAGCGATTGAGCTTATGAGTTGGGATGAACGGATAAGTAACTGATAAGTGGCTATAAATTTAAACTCCTTGCGGTGTATCTGGTCGGCACCTTAAAGGTACAATTATCCAAATATTTCAAAATTAAGCATAATACGGTCAAAAAAAAAAAAAAAAAAAAAACTCCGGCGAGTCCTCATGTGTCTTGCTTACCCTTATCAGCGGCTCCCGATCCTCCAGATCCGAAGCTAGGGTAAATGCGAGATTCAATACCCATTGAATCTCGTGTATGATTAATCTCATACTCAAGTATAAATAATATATGTATGATAGATATTCATTACATTTCAGCATTAACCATACATAGCACACAACAAATGTAATGTCAACAACACAACAATACATAACACACAGCAAATGTAATGTTTGCAACATTTGCACACTCACCCTGTGCCACACCTCCACGTGTCCTTAGCTCTAGGAAAACAATCATATGACATTATAAAGACTATAACCCACACAAACTGAATGTATATAAACAAGTGACCTAAGACCGAGTCTTAGCCACAGTAATGACCCAAGAACTAGTCTTGTCCATGAATCTATGAATCATCTATTACATATAAGCATACAAGACACATTAGAGTTAAAGTTACAAGTACATGTCCGTATCTTAGTCTCTGTGTAGCTAGTGGTATGTTTGTCTGTTCGATATGATTCCTGATTTTTCCGGATATCCTATAATAGTGTCACCGCATTATTTCCTTTATAAACAATGTCCTAAGAGATATCTTAGCCACTATTGAACTTTTTACCCCTGGTGGATTTGCTATTCCAATTATACCCTTACATTTCCTTAAAAACGTAATTTCAACATTTATGCCCAGATTTTTTCGGTAACTTTGAAAAATCATAATTAATTCGACAAAAATTGAAATGAGGTTCTTCAAAATTATAAACAATCCTTGACATGTCTATTTTTAAGAAAAAAATAACGTCTTGCACTCGAAATATATGAATCAATACCAGTTTAATGTTTTCCAATCACTGTTCAGATATTCTTCAAGAAAACGCGACCCAACTTCAAGAATTGTTATCTCCTTCTACAGACCTCTAATTGATACAAATTTTATATCAATAGAAAGCTGTACATGTCTAATATAACCATGAAATAGTTCATAATTTTTGAAGATGAATTTACACATAAAATAATTCCCTTTATCTGACTGATTCCAATAGCCCAGCAAACCCAAAAATTTCCTATCTTTCACTATCTTGTTATATTAATTCCAAAAATTATTTCCCTACATGTTTTTACCTCATTAGGAATTTTTCAATGCAAGGAGGCCTAAAAACAATTATGGGAATTTATTTTACCATTTTCTAGATTAAACTAACATCTTACTAAAAATTAAAAAGCTAAAAACTAAAGCTCAAAAACTAGAGACTTACCCTTGAAGACCTTGCTTCTCCTTTATAGCTCCAAGAGAACTCTCACTCTCACTCTCTTAATCAAAGGATCAGAGGTGCTTATGGTTGGTGTGAAGAATTTGTGAAGGGGAGCTTGGCTATTTATAGAAAAACTCCATGGCACACATGGTAATTAAATGCAATCAGATTTTTCACCCTAACCTTTGGATTAGAAATGCACTTTTTGAAGTTTAATCCCCACCTCTCATGGCTTGGTCGACAATAGTTCCATTTCATTGTGCTTTTCGTGTGTCATAATTACAATAGCCTAAGTCTCTCATTGGTTGCTTTAATTTCATGAGGATTAAGCCAATTTCCTTGATTTTTTCCCATTGGCTAGTTGTTAAATTTGACTTTTTAAAGCTAAGCCTTATTATATGATAAATCCTCTTTCCTTCCATATGTGTACCGACATGCTTCCTTTTTGAGTCATTTATTGAGTTTTTAAATAGCCAATATCTTATTTGTTCAATGATCAATTCCATCTGAATCTTTTCATATGTCATGCGTCGTTTTCATAATATTTTCTTACCTCTTTTAGTTATGAATTAACTATTATTTTATGTTTTACATTTATCACATTTTATTTTCCCCAATCCTAGTCTTATATTTCGCCTTTTTTGTTTATTTAATTCCAAGGGGAATTTGCCTAATATTATAATCAATAATCTATAATAATTTGAGACACATATTTACCTTCATTTTTGCTAATTATCCTCCAAAATATAATACTTATACTAAATAGGAATTTTCAGGTATTACATCCCCCTATTGTTTTCAGCATATGTATTTTTAGGGAGGTATGTTTTGCAAATTTACAAACGTTTGAAATCTGCTTTTAAGTCAATCAATATTTAGTATTAAATTTAGAGAATTAGGAGGATTGCCTGTCTTAGATTATTATATCCACAAGAATCAATGCTTTTTATTCAAAAAAAAAAAAAAAAAAAAAAGAACCCGACCCATCCAAGTGTATTGATAGCAATTAATACAACCACATTCATAGATGAAGTAACTCTTAAATTCAGAATATTCAGAGGATTACTCGTCCTACCTTATTGGATTGTTTTCCCCACATGGATGAAAACATTTTTTATTGGAAAACTAAAGAGGCAAAATCCTAACTACCACCCAACTGTGTTGATGACAATTAATATATAGAACTACATTTATACATGAAAAATATTATCCAAAGTACCTGCTGCAAATGTGTCAAAACGGTTTTGACCTTCCACTATCAGAGTTATTGCATGCCGAATGATATATGGAGCCATATATCAAGCAATTGAAACCCATGTACCAAAATAGCCTACAACTCATATTACACACAAAATCATTGAACCAAGTATCAATATCACACTGGAAACTAGGCTTTTAAAGAGTAACCTCAAACTTATATATAGAGTCCTATACATACCTGCAGGGTTTCACAAGCGATACTGAGAGGCTCATAGAACAGCAACAGAAGCGTAGAGGACGGGTGTGTTTTATATATAATCAGACATAGCCTTATCCTGGGAGAAATAAAAGGAGGGGGAAAACACAAGCATTTATAAACTTCAAAGAAGTGTCAGCCTAAGAAACCACACACATTTGACTGGGCCTCGTAAGAATATGCAAAATAGCATTCAAGATCAGAGAAACCCAAAGTTGATGGTAGCAATCATGAGAAGAAACCAGATTCCCAAAAAGGAAGAAATGAACAACTTGTGCAGGGAAGACAGTCAGACAGATTGCGTTCAGTCTCTATAGAATCTCTTAGGTAAATAAATTAGGGCCTCTTAAGATGCTAACAAAGAAAAATGGTTTCCTTGATTGTTTTTGCATCAAATTTACCTATAATGTTATTGAGATACATCTAATTTCTTAAGAGCTATTTCCAGAGTTTTCTAAGCTATAAGAAATCCGCATAACAGTCAGACAAGCCTTATATCACATTCATGGTCAACAAAATTCCATGGCCAAAATAACAATCATGATAACAATAATGTTGAAGATGAAGATAACAGTAATAAAAAAATAAACATCGGAATAAAAAGAGAGAGCAGTACCAAAATAAATCAACCAAGAAAACCAACAATAATGCTGCATATACACGACCATAAGTCTAGGGTTTGGTAGATGGAGATGCATTCATCGCTCTAAACGATCTTTGGTCAAAGTTTGTAACATCTGTACAATGACAGGAAGAAGTGTCAGAGAAAGTGATTGAATTTGTTTGCATCAAAATGAAAAAGAATTTTTCTCATATGATCCATCTTTGCATCATATACCTTTAAAGAGCATAGGACCATCATCCAAGTAGAGTAGGGAATCGGCTCGGCCCTTTTAAGCCCTGGCCTTTTAAGGGATGGGCTTGAAAATTAAATGAGCTCAATGATATTGGTCCTGCAGGGCGTTGGGCCTTTTAATTTATTATTATTATTTTTAGATGCATGTATTCACATATGATGCACTACTACAAAAAAATGGATACTACTACCCTAAAAAAGGTCCTTTTTTTAAAAAAAGAAGTAAAAAGTGAAAGCGGTGGCATTGTTGTAATTATTTACTTGAATTTGAGACTTTAGACATCCTAAATATTAATTTAGGACGTTTAAATTTTTTTTTAACGTCCTAAATAAATTTTAGGCGCCTAAAATCGGCATTTTTGGGAATATTTTTGGCGCGAGAAATTTTTTTGGCGTCCGAAATAGGTTCGGGACGCCTTTTTTTTGACGTCCCGAAATAGGTTCATGACGCCACAAAATAATTTTTTGACATCTGGAAGACATTCGGGACGCCAAAAAAAGAAAAGAAAGACATTCGGGACGCAAAAAAAAAAAAAAAAAAAAAAAAAAAGACAACGCGTGATGTGAATAAAATAGATCACGGAGCTTCTCATTTTTCACCCAACTCTCTCGAGAGCTCACATACGCTCGTGGCCTTCTCTCCAAACGTTCCCGTGCTCGCTCACCGCGTCGACCACGTTGGTCGCTCTTCAGGTCTCTCTGCTCTTTCTTCTCTCTCTTGCTGCTCTTTACTCTGTCGATCGATGCTCTTCGATTTAGATTTTTGGCTTTTGATTATATTGATAGTTTTTTTCTCGTAACTCTCTAAATAGCTTGTATAAAGAGGTGTGACAATGGCGTACGCTATGAAGCCTCCCGCTAAACCGGGTTTGGAGGAATCCCAAGAGCAGATACATAAAATTAGGATTACGCTGTCCTCTAAGCACGTGAAAAATCTTGAGAAAGGTGTGATTTTTTTTTTTTCTTCCGGTGTTTTGATTATTTTCTGATAGTTTTTACTGCTACGGTTGAACCTTAATAAGAGTTAGCTTTGAACTGATGAGTTATAATTCTAGGTTAACTAATGCTTCTTAAATTACTTTTATTTGATGTTAGTTTTAGTCTGTTAGGCTCCTTAAAAAGTGTTGGCTTTGAACAGATGATGTTAACTTTTATAATGTTTCTTGAATTAGTTTGATTTATTGTTAATTTTAGTTCGTTAGGCTGCTCCCTGATTGTATTGATTGTGAAGGCTAATTTTTTCGCCTGTTCACAGTTTGTGCGGACTTAGTTCGTGGTGCCAAGGACAAGAGGCTTAGGGTCAAGGGACCTGGAAGGATGCCCACTAAAGTACTCAACATTACCACTAGGAAATCTCCTTGTGGTGAAGGTAATCTTAGTAAAAGCTATCCTTAATTAACGTATGCATTGCTTATGGAGTATAATGTGGTTTAGTTAACTGGTCTGTTGGAGTTCTTTTTGCCGAATGTACTGCATGTTTCATTTCCTGTTGAGAAATGTTGGCCTTATTATTTAACTTAGAAACTGCTCAATTGTTGCTGTTCTGGAGTTTCTGAATTTCATATGACATTTAAGATGTTATCCTTGTTGCTTTCATCTGGCTTTGCTGAATGTAGAGAATTTGGTCCCAAATCAGGAGGTAATTAGCTAGAATAAGGGCCTGTTTGGATGGGTTTTTTTTTAGGGAAAAAAGGACTTTTTTAATACAAAAAAATGTTTTTTAATTAATTTATGTGTTTAGATGATATTTTGTTTAAAAAGGAAAAGTCACAAAAAAAAAGCAAAAGTGCTGCTTTTTTAAAAGCTTCAATTTGGAGTTTAAAAAATAAGCACTTAAAAAAAAGCGTTTTTTTTTTTTTTAAAAGCCTATCCAAACGGGCCCTAATATGTACCAGTTCCCTTGTGTTGTAATCAAGGCTTTCATTTTCTCAATGGGGTAAGTCCAATCATGCTATACGGTTAGTCTTGTCTTTGAAGTTGGATCAAATTTCTTCATTTCCCTGACATTATGTTTGCTGTCAGCCATGTACTGAGTAACTTTCATATGAATGATTTGAAATTTGGTTAGAGTATGTTTAAATGCTCCATGTTTTGTTGCTGATGTTTTTTGGGCCCATGTAAGAAGTTTAGAATTATTTTCTAATCAATCAAAACTTTTCTTTGAGTTGGTTTGCGGGCCTTGGACTATGTCATAGCGAAGGAAGGCAACAAGGAATAAGGTTTGCTCCTTAGCGTGTGTCAAGCTTTCATTTGTAAGGGATATTGTCAACCCGGATGGTTTTCTTATTTAATAATCCACGAGTTGTAAACTATGATAACTAAGAGCTTGCTCTCAATGTTGTCATGTTTAGTTTTGGCTGGAAAAAAACCAAATTTTGTGTCAAGTTAATGCCTTTTCTTATCATTTGCAACCAATGATAAGTTGTATCTCAAAAAATTGTATAGAAAAAAACCAAATTTTGTGTCAAGTTAATGCCTTTTCTTGTCATTTGCAACCAATGATAAGTTGTGTCTCAAAAAATTGTATAGAAACTATGTGAAGTAGGTGGCATGTTTCACTCTGCTTGCTATGCCCGTTGTTTGGCAATGGGTGGCACTGTAAGTTACTCATTTTTCTCAGAACTGAATCATATTTTCAAGTGTTCAGAAATTTATCCTGGTGATGATATCATGACTAGAAACTTTGTGTCATTGTGATGTTCCAAGTGTAAATGATATATAATTATCACGTGCTAGGTATTTTTTCTTAGATTTTTGTAAGGAAAAAGGTTTGTATTAATGATATATTAAAGTTTGAAATTGATAGGTTCAACTTAGTATTATCATTTATCTCTTTAATTTTCAGTAATGTCTTGGTTCATTTCAGGACTAAAAAAGCTTGCCCTGTTAAATTTGGAAGGATGCCTTGTCACAGTTGCATGCTTGGATTCTCTTGCAGGTTGCCTCTTTTCATAGGATTTTACCCTAACATAACCAATGTGACGATATTTACTTGTTTTAACACTATGTAGAGCTATTATCTTGGTTAACCAATCTGGATTTTACCCTAAGGGGACATTTTTTAAGGGTTATATCTGAAGATTTATTTTTGAAATTTTCTCTTGGTTAACCAATCTATGAAGATTTAATAATCTGAATTTGTAGCTTTGCTTTGTTTACTGGCAGGACTGCAAAATTTGAAAGCGCTAAACTTGGGATTCAATGACATAATAGACACATGTTTAGCATACTTAAAAGGTGATTTTAAATATTTCTCCAATGCCCCCAACAACAAAACACAAAAAAATTCCAGTTTTACCCGGATGCATCCTGGTTCAACTTAATAAATATATCTGATTAGTGGTGTTTTGGGGTGCTATATATCTGATTAGTGGTGTTTGTTGTTGTAATTTAGGGTTTAGGGAGTAGTGAAAAATGTAATTTGAGTTTGCAGATCTGCTCGTGTTTGCCGTTGTAATTTAATTTGAATGCCCAATACAGTATAGCATATTGTAGCGGTATATAAAAAAAAATTCATATAAGGCGTCTGCTTTAATATTCGGGACGCCTTTAGTCTGAATTAATATATTCGGGATGCCTTAAGGCGTCGAATTAATATATTCAAGACGCCTTAGTCCTGAATATATTAATTCGGGACTAAGGCGTCTGAATTCTGAATATATTAATTCGGGATTACTAAGGCATCTGATTTAATATTCAAGGCGTCCGATTTAATATTCGGGACGCCTTACATAAGGCGTCCTTATTTAATTTCGGGGACGTCAAAAACGTGAATTTTTAACTTCTCCCGGTCGACGTTCTTATGAAAATGGACGTTAATTGGGTCTTATTTAGGACTTTTTTTGGGTTTTTTGTAGTAGTGATGGTAATTTACTTGATTTGTATGTATTTTGTATTTGTTATAAAGTTATTTATCAATTTAAGTACAAATACGTAAATACATAATAACTATACTACGATTTTATGATTTGATTTATTATTTGTTGCGAGATAAATATTATGGATGTGTTCATGATGCAAGAGAAGAAATTCATAATATTTTTACTCATGAAGCAGAGCCTACTACTCAAAATGAAGCACAATCAAATGTCCTTGAAATTGATGATAGTGGCGAACAAGATGACAATGATAGTCATCGTACTAATGTTGCTTAGTGATATACTTCTTATGTTTTATGTGAGTTATTTGTGGACAATAGTTTGCTTTTGATTAGAAATTAGTGAATGTTTTTATTTGTTAGATGATTCGTGTTGTTTAGATATTAATGTTGACAATGTTATTTGATAAATTAGAACTTTAATTGTTGTAATTTATTAATTATATTTCTTTGAAAAAAACAAAAGAAAAATAGTTACAATTTGGAATAGTAACTTCCATGCCCTAACCCTGGTGCTCTTGGGTTGGACTTTGAAAAATAGATGTTTTTCTTACCCCCAGGCCCTATTAGGCCCTAGCCCTTCAACGACTGACCTGATTCCTAGCTCTTTCCAACTACACCATAGACCCGCTTGATATATTGTTGGAAGCACAATCATTGGTAGAAATGAGCCCTGTGCAATCACCAATTCAACATAAATAAAAATTCAAGAGTCACGATTATTGAACATAAAATTTCAAAATTACAAAGTAGTATCTTCAAAGTCAATATCACATATTGTCAATATCTTGGCTGCTCAAAAAGATCTTCCCACGTTTCAAAAACAAAAAAGTAGTAATAATTTCATATCAAAAAAAAAAAAAAAAAATTCACCATTACGAGATGATTAGTGGAAATCTGAAGATACCGCAACAAAAACAAAAACAAAAAAACAAAAAGGGACATAAAGAAATTCTTTTATCAAAATTTAGGAAATTGAATGTCACACATGATGGAAAAAGAGAACTAAAATTTGAAGATGGAATATTTCCTAGGGGTGAATAGGTGATCTTCAAAAATTAAAATCTTTTCTCGTGTATGAACGAAATAGAGACCAATAAGATAAAAGAACAGAGGAAAATTTATACTGGTTCGATCCAATACTCTGACCTAGGTCCAGTCCCCAAAACACCTGGGATTTCACTATTTCTCAAGAATAATTACACACTCTGTAAACGAAGGATGGTCCTCTTACTCACAGACTCCACTCTCCCTTACAAGTTATAATTGATACACCCTCTCTTAAGGTTCCTCAACCTTAAGATACAAACTTAACAATGAAATAAATACAACATAGTGAAGCAAAATAACATACTTTGGGACAGTCATAAGTACATCCTTATCACACTTCTTTGCATCTAAGAGTGCCATTGGCCATGTACTTGGGCTTCTTGTCACATGGACATGTATCATAAACCCATCCATACAGTGTTTCACACTTTTGAATGGTTATCTTTGTGACAACATCACACTCCTAAACATTGAACAATATAAAATGAAATACATATCTCCATGTACAATAATTGGATGAGAATTTATCACAAAATGAATGGGTAAAGTAATATTCCCTTCGGTCCTAATTATAGGAACACTTTTGTAGTGCAAATTGTACTACAAAGTGTTTCTGTAATTACGACTAGAGGTAGTAATGATTTTTAAAAAAAGACTTCATAAATAAAAAAAATACATAATTACTTTGTCTAACTTAGAAATATCGGACAATGGGAGCCTTGTTCGGAAACTTAGCAGCGACTCGGCTGAGTATGTAGGATAATCGGCACTTGAAATTTTGACTAAACGGTTAATTTGGACTCAGAATCTTGACTAAGTCTGTAAAATACATATCCGCACAAATGATATTTGTTAACCAAAAAAAAAAAAAAAAAAAAACAAACGTTTTTAAATAATAAAACGACTATGCAAAAAGTCAAGTGACAACCAACCTTTCTTTTAGGAACGATGCCTTTGGTATATTTGGAGTTAGAGTGACCAAAGTTGCATTAAATGAATTACTCAAGTGACCATAATCTGTTAATATGTTATATATGATAGTAAATGAATACAAGTATACTCAAAGTTATGATTATATTAATACAGATAATTATCAAAGGTTACGAGCAAAACCTGTATTCCTATTTAATCTAGTGAAACGCAAGTGCACAATAATTGGAGGTTCCATGTCCTCATGTTTTTTAGCATAAGTCTCCTCAAAGACAATCACCCTAAAGAGTGATATTTATTAAGTTTTCACTATGATGAAATAAAAAATGATCTAAAATTTTAGCATTCATATTCCTTTGAGGAATACATGTTGTATTAAATTTGATTCAATGATAAAAAGAATATTACTTTTGATCAGCTATGCTAAAATTTAGTCTCTTGACAATATCAGACTCCCTTCTTTGATCCTGAAAACGTCCAAAAGCATGCAAAAACCATAGTACATCTACGATTGTTTGTATGACATGGAATAAAAGAACATCATTTACATATAGACCTAAACATGAAATAAAATATACAACGTTTAAAATAAAAGTGATGAAATGAAATTTCCAAACCTATTAACACTGTAACACGCCAAATTCCATACTTCAAATTATGTTGGTTGACACAAGGTCTTAGGAAAATTGATAGAGTTTGAGGTGCTACAGCTCAGAGTAATGTGGAACAGAGAGCATGCACTAACGTTTGGACAATGAGTAATTGATATAAAATGCCCAGGCATAAGCTGGTATATTAAATATTTCTCGAAGGAATATGTTAACTCTTAGAAATTGATAATATTCCAGCACATTTTCTCTCTCCTTTTACCTATTTTTGGTTCAAAATGTGCATAGAAATGAAGTCATAGAGGAAAATGTGCATATCAAAGTATGAGGCAAAAATCAAAGAAATTCTTGTTATTATAGAGTTTATGATGCAATTGAGAATTGATAATTGCTTCCTCTTTTGTAGGAAGATGGAGACAAGTTTTCAAGCTCTATAAGAACCAAGAAACAAGGAAAGAAATAAAGGAGGTGAAGCAAAGTGCAAAGCTAGAAGAACTGTGCAACCGGCCGTGGAAAGTCACAAGCGCGCGGCCGGTACTTTCCGTGGAAAGTCACAACGCCCTTATTGATCGTAAAAAATGCAGAAAGTACGGTTGCGCGTTTTTCATTTCGAAACAGAAAAACCCTATTTAACCTAAAGGAAAGGGCCGAAAAACACACTCTTGACCTAAGGAAACAAGTGGGCACACAAGGGAAGAGCTTGGGAGAGAGATTTGGACAATCTTGGAGGCTTGGGTGCTCAACCTAAGAGAGATTTTGGAGTTTTCGCCTTGGTTCTTCCTCTTTTCTTCTCTTTTCTTCCTAGTTTCTTCATGTATTCAGTTCCTTCACTTATAATCTCTTTGTATTTGAATATGAGTAGCTAAACCCTTCATTCTAGGGTTCTTTTGACCCTTTGTATGGATTAATACTTGGAGTTTCCTCTCTTTTGGTAGATAAATATACACATGTGTTGATTTCAACCTTGGCTTAATGCTTCTAAGTGATTGGCCTCCATTTAGATGATTTATTCACATAGGTTTTGACTCGAGAGAGCTAATCTAGGTGTAGAACTTGATTGAAATCATGCTTGTCTTGAAGTTTACTTGATAAATGGATGATTTGTTGGTAAAATAGAGATATATTTACTAACCTTGCATTGTCACATTAGGGTTGTTGCTTAAATATTGATTCTTACTAATTGTAGCAAGAGATTGTGCATTTTAGTAAGAAGAGAAACTTGATTTTGACTTGAGAGAGCGTTTCAAGTATTTGTGAACCTTAGACTAACACATGTATGTATTGAAATGCTACTAGAGAGGTAATTAACCAAGTTTTATGAAATGCAAAAGGGGAAGAAGAATCCTAGACTCCATTATTCTTGAAATCAAAAGTCATTTGCCTTTATCAATTTTTAGTTCTAGAAATTGTCTTTAAAAATTCTCTTTCCAAATCAAAACTTTGTTCTAGCTCAACTTGATGAAATTCACTAAGCCTCTTGCTTGACCAATTTGTTATACAAATCCTCGTGGGAACGATACTTTACTTTTCACTTTATTACTTGCGAAACTCGTGCACTTGCGAGGCGAACAGAATATTCATGTGATACAATAATACAGAACTTGTATAATTACAACTCTTGACATAGTAATTATACAATTTTACATCATGTCTTATCAATTCTTGTGGCTTGGAACCCAACTCAGTCAATCAAACCTATTGGCCAGGACGGATGTTAGTCTAGTGGAAGTCTTCTCGTCTTTCACGGCGACTTATGATTGAACCACATAGACCAACCCTTCCTTAGTTTAAGCACCAATAGTATAAACTAACTTTATTGGATTCAAGCCAGAACTAGTCTCTGTTAAACTTCTTCCTACTTTCGTCCCGATCGGTGCCTCTTCACGGCTCCATCCATCGGTGCCTCTTCACGGATTCGTCCATCGGTGCCTCGTCAGATCCAAGTTCCTTTCCTGAACTATTGGTCAAGGCTAAGATTCAATACCCATTGAATCTCAGATAACATTTAACCTCATGTTCAAGTAATAACAGTATATATGATAGATATTCATCACATTTCAGCATCAACCATACATATCACATAGCAGATGTAAGGTTACAACAATACATAGCACACAACAAATATAATGTTAACAGCACAACAATACATAGCATACAACAAATGTAATGTTTGCAACGTTTGTACTAACTAGTGCCACGATAGTTCCTCGTGTCCTCAGCGCTAGGAAAAGAACACTACGGCGTTATTAAGACTATAACCCGCATAAAGCTGAATGTATATAAACGGGTGACCTAAGCCCCATAAACTTAGTCGATTGCATGACCCAAGACCTAGTCTTGTCCATCATTTTATGAATCATTCAATCATATACATGAATACAAGACACATCAGAGTTAAAGTTACAGTACGTGTCCGTACCTTTCACCGCGTAATTGCCAAAACGCCTGACTTTTTGGTCTGACTCCGGACTTCCCGGATATCCTATACATTATCGTCGAATTATTTCCTTTTCCATGATATTATAATTAATATCATATTTCTTAGAATAATATCAAAAAAGATATTTTCATCTATTTTGACATTTCTACCCTTGGTGGATTTGTTATTCCACTTTTACCCTTACATTTTATTAAAAACGCAATTTCAGCATTTCGCCCAGATTTTTGGTAGCTTTGAAAAATCATCATTAATTGTAAAAAAAATTGAAATGAGGTTCCATAAAATTCCTCATGACCCTTGACATGTCTATTCTCAAGGAAAAATATTCCCAGAAGCTAGAACATCAAGAATCATTCCTAGTTTAATATTTTCTCACCGCTGTTCAAATTTAAATCCCAGTAAAATAGCTTAACTTCAAAAATATGTTACGCCTTGTGTAAAACTCAAAATGCTTCATATTTTATATATTTGGAAAGCCCTACATGTCTAATTTATTCTTGTAAAATTTCATGATTTAATGATTTCATTTGCTACATAAAATAATAGCATCTTTTTCACCGACTCCAAAAAACTTTGAATCAAAAATCTACCGGTGTTTGCTATTTTAATCTTCGGCTTTCAAAAATCATGTTCCACCATATTCTCCATCAAATTTTCATTTTAAACCCATTTTCAATCTCAAAAACATGAAAACTAAATCACCTTTAAAGATTTAAGATTAAATTACAATTATACTAAGAACTAAAAGCTAAAACTCAAGAACTAGAGAACTTACCTTTGAAGTTCTTACTCCTCTTCCTTGCTCCAAGAATTTCACTCTTCTCTTAAACTCAACCATTTTGATATGAGTTTGGTGTGAAGAATAAAGAGGGGGAACATCTCTATTTATAGGCACATGGGAGCCCAAGTGAATTACTCTTTTGCCCTTGCAAAATATCACCCTTTCATATGGCAAGACTCCCAATTTTTCTTCTTTCCTCACCTTCTCTCTCTCCAAACCATCCCCTCCTTCCTCTCTGCTTATCCTGTTCCATTTTCTTATCCTCTTCCATCATCTTATCCTCTTCTATCACCTTATCCTCTTTCAATTTGCATGTGCTCTTATGATGATAATCCTTGGATATTTATTTGCAAATCCTATCTGAATCCTATCTCATTCTTTTCCCATGTGCAAATATAACATCTCTTCTTTCCTTTCAAACATTGGATCTAATTTGTGTTAGTTTAAGTTCAATCCTCACCCTTAATCCATAGCTCAAGTCTCCCATTAGTCCAATTAATTACCTAAGGATTTAGATTATTTTCTTGATTTTTCATTGGCTAGATGCCATTGTTGACTTTTCAACATTAATCAACAAAGTTTAATTAACTCTTAATCTAATGCTTATATGCCTTTTAATTGCATTAGTCATTGGTTATTTGATTTCCCTTAATCAAGTTGAAATCATAAACAATTAACCTCAATTAGCACAAGTGCTAATTTGCTAATTATGAATTGCTACTCTATGTTAATTTGGCTAAGGGTCATCATAACCCTTTCTTTATCTCCTTTGATTATAAATTAATTACTATTTTTTGTGCTATTTATCTCATATTAAATAGCCCTTGAATGTAGTCTCATAATTAACCATTGGTTAATTAATTCCAATATGAAATTTGGATGAAAATATAATCAATAGATCATAATTCTTTGAGACACATATTGACCTTTGTATTTTTGTAATTATTTTCCAAAATACAATGTTTATAAGAGTCATGAAAATTAGGGTATTACAAACACTAAGTCATTGATACTTCCCTATTGGATGTTTACAATGAACTTGAAGTTATATGCCTCTTTGGTAATGACATATTAGATTCTTCAATGAACGGGTGGGGATTAAAGTTGAATTTCTAGGGGTGCGAAGTAACTCTATACTTCTCATCATTGTCAACAATCTTGAAGTTTTGAAAATTGTATACCATCCCTTCTTTGGGCTTTCAATCAATTTGTTAATAAGATTTTTGTGAGTAGCAGAAACCTCAATCCTTGTTTCCTAAAATGACAGAGTATTTAAAATGCACAACAAAGAAGTTAAATTTAATTAGCATACATTTTTATTTTCATGTAATAAAGTCACAGAGAAGTTCATTTATCGTGGTTTGAATGCATCCCAACAACTAATTTAATTCCAGTTAATGATGACGACTAAGCATCAGGAATACTATCAATAGCAATAAATGAACATGACCGTTATTATACTAGGCAGATGATAAAAAAAAAAAAAAGTGATTTAATATACTGGTCACAGGGGGAACAGAAGGAAAAAAGAATATAGATACTTCACGAAACTTCAGTTTGTACGGGAAGACCATACATGTACAAAACAGACTAAACAACTCGCCTTCTTCAAAACATTGTACTGTAACACAATTCTATAATATCCAAAAAAAAAAAACATAGGAAAAGTACTTGTTACTAAAATCCAAAAACAATATATGATAGTTAAAATGTAGAAGACATAAACAAAGAGATACACAAGTTCAGCCTCCAAGTACATGTCTCTTTTGACCAAAAAAAAAAGAAAAAAAAGTACATGTCTCTTGGCCAAAGCCACTTCAGGGAAATTTGGATCAATGAAAACACGTGTTGCACCAAGGACCGACGAAATCTCAACACCTACGTTCATATAAAAAAAATTGACTAAGCAAATATGGAAATAAATAACTAAAATATAATTCTTTGAAAATCTTGTTATAAACAAACCTCTCTATATTTTGTACATGATTTGCGCATACTGCACTACCACGAAAACACCTTACTGTCCATGCAAATTTTCCAACACAGGAAGTGTACTCTCAAGGGCTTCGCCTAGCAAGACACACCTGACCAGAAATTTGGTTGTAGAACTGATCAAGCTCGCTGCGTAGTGCTGAGATCAAAGGCAGGGTTAATGAATGGTGTGATCGTGAAAGCATATTTGATTTAATGCCTTTACAAGCTTCTTTGATGTAGATAGGCCAGTTCTAGCTTTGTTCAGGCTATTCTTAACTCTAACTATGCCCTTACCATAAGCACTATTTCTTGGCTGATTTCCTACCTCAATTTAACTACAAAAGATTAGGTGCAATTTAATTTTCAATTTTCTCTAAAGGATTAATCAGATCTACATACTAGCATATAGAGTAGTACGTTCTTTAAAAGGAACAAATTAGTGTCATTAGCCTATCTTCTTTTAGCGCTAATAATGGGTGAAAAAATTGAAATAAGAATCATGATCCATTTGATTGGAAAATTATCTCAACTCATTGAAATTGACATTGCTAATATCATTTAAGCCTCCCAAATAGTAATCAACCAATTGAAGTTTATGAGATGCCACCGATGCCCTCTTCTGCAGCCCTCACCTTCTAACCCTTTCATTCTCTTCATTATCAATTTCAAAGCACATTAAATTGAAAGTGGAGCTAAATCACCAAGAGGGGGGGTGAATTGGGGATTTTGAAAATTCTTTTCGAAGTTCTCTGTTTTATGGTTGAAGAAACAGAGTAAATGAGAGTATGAAGGAAGAAGAGCAAGACACATGAAATTTATCTTGGTTCGGTCTAATCTCTTGACCTACGTCCACTCCCGATCACTGGGATTTTCACTAACTCAATTGATTACACACTCGCAAACAAAGGATGTTCCTCAACCTAGGACACACTCCCCCTTACAAGTTGTAATCAATAACCCAACCTCAAAGTCCCACTACTTTGAGATTCTTACAGAAAATGATTTACAGAAAATGAACTCTCTTCAAAGAGTAGATAATGATAATCACTGAAGTACAATGTATCAAAGATACAACTCAGATATGTAAGCAGAAAAAGACTCAAAGCTTTGTATGCGTTTTTGTAATTTGCTTCTCTACATTCAGACTTCAAATCTTCAGGTATTTATATCCATTTGAAGTATGTGAACGTTATGAATCCGTTGGAGCTGAATTCCATTCGAAAATATAGCTGTTAGAGTTGTTCCAAACTCAAACTAGCATTGTAGTGTCTTCTTGAATGAATTCTTCGGTTGGGAGTGTTTTCGGAATAAAGTATTTGAATCTTGGCTCCTGGAATTTGTCTCATAAGGCTGAGACTTGGCTTTAGTTGGTGAAGACTTTGTTGCTTGTGTTTGGTGAGAAATCGTCCAACACTTCCACTGTCTTCCATTGGTTTTTGTCTTTGAGGATAATGTCAAAATAAATTCAAATATCATTTGATTCAAATCCTCGAAATCTCATGAACAAACTTGTTAAATCTGGTTAGTTATAATGATAAGAAGCATATATAACATTTAAGATCAATTCGCAGTTTAATCATGAAGTATAAATCAAAATATGTAATTTTGAACTCAATGCGTTTTTAAATGTCCGATGATCAAAACTCGAGTTTTCACCAAAACTCGAGTTTTCATCTTCCGAGAGATGAAAAACGCGATTTATGCTTCAAAGGGAGTTTTGATGTAAAACTTCAAAACTCGAGTTTTGACCCAAAACTCGAGTTTTGGACTATTGATGTGAAAATCTAGTTTTAGTCCAAAACATCAAACTGGCGGTTTTAATCATAAGCGCGGTTTTCAATTGTGAAAAACTTGGATGCTCTCGGGTTGCCCAAAACTCGAGTTTTCACTTAACACGTGAAAACTTTGAAAAACAATGAACATATCAAACCGGCGGTTTTCAACCAAAAGCGGCGGTGTTGTTCTTGTGAAAGCTTCGATGCTCGCGACCAAAACTCGAGTTTTGACTCAAAAACTCGAGTTTTCATTTGTTTAATGAAAACTTAGTGAAAACCTGTGTAAAACGAAAACTGGAAGTTTTGACCCAAAACTGGCGGTTTTCATATGTTGAAAAACATGTGCATGAGCAACATATCAAAACTCGAGTTTTGACCCCAAAACTCGAGTTTTAAACTATTTCACAAAATATGAGAAATTCGTTGAATAGTTCAAAAGCGCGGTGCATCATGGCGGGAGTTTTGAAACTTGGAAACTTCAAAGGCTCTCGGCACGACCAAAACTCGAGTTTTGGACCCCAAAACTCGAGTTTTCATATGTTCACATGAAAACTCAAAGCGGCGTTTTTCGCCAAAACCGGTTTTTGCCTTTGATCATATTTTTTTTTTTCAGACAAGCCAAAACTCGAGTTTTGACCCAAAACTCGAGTTTTCCCTTGACAGTAAGGAATTCGATTTTTTGCAAGAGAAAACTTAATGATTTGGCTTTCATGGTTTTACAATTGTTCCAATCATCATCAAAACATATTGAGAACTAACATAAATATCAATATTAAGACACTCCTTAGATGAAACAAAGGTTTTTTTTTTTTTTTTTGAAAAAAAAAGAGTGATATAAACTGACCTCAAACTCAGAGAGATGGGACTATACGATGAATCTGACACTCCTTCTTGCGTCTCACTTTTTCTGCATTGAAATCCTTGTTCACTCTGGAAGCAGGCAAATCATTGACTTCCCACAATGTAGTAGCAAGCTTCCCGGTAGACACTGAAAGGTCACATAAGAAGATAAAGGCTTTGTGAGTTGGGTTCCTATAGAAGGAGACTTTGTCCTAGTGTTCCACATGGGCACCAAAACTGCTCGCTTAAATTGGTATCCATTGTGAACCAGTTTGGAGTAAATAGCCATAGTTTGGCAAACATCCTTGCGAGTGGAGTTACTTCGTAAATGATGGAAAACATTTACTGCCAATATTGAAGGTGTTGCCGATTACTTCGTCCAATGCTTAAAGAGATCTGATAAATAAAAACGCTAATAACCATGCTAATACATGGGGAATACACACAGTTTGTTGAAAATATACACACTATAAAGGCGATGGTTGAAGTGAGACACGATATAACCAATGGTTTTCAAATAACATTTGAAAAATTGGTACACAACAGTTAATGATAGATGCTAAGTGTAGACGTGAACTATTTCTGGGTTAATCTAGGTCATATCCAGTAAGATGGAAGGAAGTTTACAAGTCCGACATACATATGGAGCAGTAACTGATAGGCTAGGAGATTTAGTAGTATATATTTGATTTGATTGATTGATAACTCAAATGGCAGTTTCTAGGCATAAAGGACAAATAATTATGACTCCCCCAACCATTAAGTGATTTAAAATCCAACTACAAAAAATTATACTCCAAAACACAAATCCTAAGAAAGGTCAAATTCATCTCTATTTCATTTATTGCCAATGCAAGGTACATAAAATATTCCAGTAATGACACTCAGTAGCTTAAAGTTTTAAAATTATCCTCAAAGATTAGGAAGTTGCTGGCCAAAATTTCAAGCTTTATACGTGTTATGAATCACAGGTATTTTAGTAAACTTGAAATTTATGAACATGCGCTAGTGTAGGGAACAGGGCTCCTTCAAATGGTTCTGTCATGTCATAACATTTCTTACCCTGTTGTTCTTACTGCTTTCTGAATTGAAATCTACATAAAATGAAACTAGGAACCAAAAATTCATTAAAGAACCTAGAAGAACTTTTTTTTTTCCTAATATGAACTTAATGTTATTGAAACATAATATTGTAGCTTTTCAAAGTTGAAAACAGCAATCACAAGCCCAAATTTCATGCAATATTTCAATATCACATCTTCAATTAAAAAGCATTCATTCTAAAGATAGTTTTCTCAATGAACCCAATCCCGACTGACGAAAAAAATCTTTAAAATGCTTCCCAGCACAGACAATGTTCTAGAATCAACTCGTTTATGCATAAAACTTCAACTTCTCAACCAAATTGGCATAAGAATTATCCTAACGCCCTTTACGTCTTTATCAATTCCAATATATATATATATATATATATATATATGAGTGTGTGCGTGCGCGCGCGTATGAATAAAAGGTACCTTTTAAAAACGTATGTATACTACTACAAAATATGAATACTACTACCCTAAAAGACGTCCTTTTTTTTTTTTAAAAAAAAAATGAAGTAAAAAGTGAAGGCGGCCGATGGCATTGTTGTAATTATTTACTTGACTTTGAAACTTTAGACAACCTAAATATTAATTTAGGACGCCTAAATTTTTTTTTTTTTTTTTTTTTTTTTTACGTCCTAAATATATTTTAGAACACCTAAAATGTAATATTTGGTGTAATTTAGGATTTTTTTTTAGTGCAAGAAATTTTTTGGCGTCCTAAATTTGATGTAGGACGTCAAAAATAAAATTTTTGGAAAATTTCGCCAAAAAAAAAAAACCAAAGCGCGATATGAATAACTCGGGAGTGGCTAGCGTCCACTGCCCTTATAGTTGTCCTCTTCGGGCATACGTCGACGTATAAGCGCCACATACACACGCAATGGTCCTTTTTCTTAAAAAAATAATAATTCAGACCAAAAAAGGACCATTGCGTGTGTGTGGCGCTTATACGTCGACGTATAAGCCGAAGAGGACGGCAGTGAACCATAAGGACAGTGGACGTTAGAATAACTCTGCTATTTCCTCCAACGTTAGTTGACCGTTAAGGTTTTTAATGAAGGGGCAACATTGCTACGTTTTTAAACTTCAGAGACAACATTGCTATGCCGAAAACTTCAGGGGCAACATTGCTCCTGGGCGCGTACTTTAGAGACAAAATTGATATTTAACGCTAAAAAATATGATCATGTATTGACAGACAAACGGAGAGGGGTATATATTTGAATGTAGAATTTTGGAAGTTAATGAATGGTCTCTCTCTCTATATATATATATAAATAATATATATATATATATATATATATAACACAAAATAAAATTAAAAAGATTGACGATTGGTGGAAATGATAAACACGAAATCCATCCATTTTACAAAAACTTTCACACTTATGAAGCGAGAAAATTTTAGAATTACGCTAAGTATTTTATTTTTATTACTTAAATCGTGTAGATCGATCTTTTGTTATATGAAATATAAAAAATGAGTGGTATTATATATAAGTCACTATTTTATTAAAATTTTCATATATGACATGTACATATAAATATATAAATCCATGATTATATTTTTCAAAAAAATATGTCAAACATCCATAATTAAGATAAAAAATGCTTACTGTTTGTATTGAATAGTTATTAAATAATTTAAGTTAGATGGGGCCCAATTTAGAAATCCTTTTTTTTTTTTTCTTTTTAACTTCTTCAATTTTCTATTTTAGTAAAAAGGGCTTAAATAGGCCTCTTAGCCTGATTAAGAATTTGTTGAAAATGTAAATCTAATTTTGGTTTTGATAATTCTATATCCACTTAATTAGGATTTTCCTAATTTAATAAAAGAATCTTAAAGCCCGTGGGCCTGCTCTAAACCCGCATGTTCGAGGGTCATGCCCGGCTCTTTTGTCAAAGGTTAGTCTTTTGTGCTAGGCCCTATTAGCAGCTCTACCTACCACATTATATATAATATAATAAAAAATGTTAGTTAAGTTATTTGAAACTACTCTTTGTTTTCATACATATTAGTAGTTAAGTACAACTATATAACGAGTGCTTTAAAATGTTTTTACCCATTTTGTTCCATACTGTGGGTGTACTATTCTGATCCTTCTTACAAGCACAGTTTTCATAATTCTCACATACTAAGAAAAAATTAGTTAACGCATCAAATATATCTTAAATTGATAAATTTTCTAACATGATCTTGAATCATTATGTTCCAGTCGGGAGTTACCTCATTTTCAATCTACGAAGTTTGATTTAGAGAAAAACAGGAATTACACAAGCCATACATATATATAATGAAACAGAAGCAACCTTAAAAAATTGTGGGAAGAAAGAAAGAGTAGTATTAAAGGATGCATACTTGGTGTTGAGATGAGTGAGGTGATCGCGGATCCTGCATCCTCTCTTCATGATTCCTCACAAAAGGCACCCTTGGAGTCTAAGTAAAATGAAAATAAAAATAAAGAAAGAAATTTAAAAAAATACTGCAGAAAAAATGTTTTTAAAGCTTAAAACTTAACGTTTGAATAGAAGCGTGCGTGGTATAAATTGAAGCGGATGGAGGGGAAGTACTTAATTGTCGGTTATTTTAATTTGATTGTATGAAGCAATCATCAGTTTAGTTCAACTTTTTTAAAAATTGTAAGAACAAAATAAGAAAAGGCTACAGAAATAAAGAAATTAAGGATAAAGGTGTACCGTTGCACTCTCATCACTATCTGTTGCTTCTGACCTCTCCACCAATCGTTGAACGCTCTCATCACTATCTATTGCTTCTGCCATCTATACTTACTCAACAAACAAACACACAACGTCAATGCTTCTGCTTTCCCTGCTCTTTTTCCATCAAAACCCTTCTAATATACAACAAGGAATTACACAAAGCAATAGACATACACACAGACATGTATATAAAAGTACCTGATAATTGAGAAATTATATTAAAACAAAAAAAAAAAAAACCTTTAACATAGTAAGCGTAAAGGAAATAATAAATAAAAATAAGAAAAGGCTTCTCAAAAGAAGAACGAGTAGTAAAGGATGATGCATACTTGTTGTTGTTGGAAGGATAAATCTGAAGGGTGAGAAAATGAGAGAAGTGGTTGCAGCTCCACCAGTTATGGTGGAGAAGTCCGCTTTCAGAGGTCAAGTCTGATTAATTCATGTCTTTATCAGGAATCTCCCTCTGAACCTCTCTATCTATTGCTTCTGCCATCTCAACTTTTACTCAAGAAACAACAGATCCACGCGACCACGGCAACGGTAACACTAATTATTTTCTAGCGCTATGCTATGTTATTGATGAGCCCCTACTTATTACCTCTCATGTTCTTAACGTAGGACTTAACTCGAGAAGTTAATATTAGTCCTAAATATAAGACATATTTCACATATTTATCTATTTTCCCTAAATTAACCCTACTAGTATTCCTTCAACAATAATCAAGTAGGAGAGTGATCAGGGGCGGAACTAGGAATTGGAATTCGGGGGTGAAAATTACAGAATAGAACTCAGTTGTTTATAAAATTACATTCAGCCCTATGAACGTTTCAATATTTTCATTTTAGTTCCTCCATGAAACTTTTAATGGGGACTAAAGTAAAGAATTGAAAGTTTTATAAGGCTAAAATATAATTTTAAGAAATTTGGGTTATATTCTATAATTTTGGGGGGGGGGGGCCAGGGGCCCCTAGCCCCCTTAGGTCCATCCCGAGAGTGACACCATTTTCAGGAATCAGAGAGGGAGGGAAAGAATTAAGGAAGAATATTAAAATATTTTAGAAAATACATATCATATTAACTAATTTAACTAATAATTTTCTTAATCTATTCAAATTAATTAATTAGGTGTTATGTTTAGTACTAGAGGTGGTACTATATATATCTCATGGAAAGTTCATCCGATACAAGCTAGAATTTCTCCTGTTTTCTTTTGATTTTTGAAAAAGAATATATATCAATTTAGAAGGAAGTAATATTCTTGAGAATGAACGTTCAATGTTCTTTCTCAAGAATATTACTTTCTTCCAACGTGAAAAGAGAAATTAATAACACAACTAAGTATTAAAATTAATTAATAGCATAAAATAATTATTTGAATTAAAGGCAAAAGCTCTGATAAATTTTATGTCATTAAAATTTCATTCTGTAGTACCTTTGGGTCGTAACATTTCGGCAAAATTTATTTATTTTTTAAATTTATGTTTTGTCGTTAAATATTAACACCCATATAAAATTAAGTATAAACTTTTGCAATAAATAAATTTGTATTATTAGAGATATAGGGTAAAAATATAATGTGTATGGATGAAAGAAATTGGTCTCATGCACTTCAGTTCTACCATATAACTCGTCTTTCTTCTACAACACTCTTTATTAGCACCATAATGGCAATGCAGAGGCTTTAAACTATATAATTCGCTGCAGTTTCCTAAATATAAATACAACACAAATATCAAAATGAAATAAAAAATATACTAAAAAATAAAAAAGGGGAAGTGTTTGTTTCTTAAAAGAAAAAGCTTTAATTACGCTAAAGGTCATGTAAATAAAACAAATATGCTTTATTTGCGTAAACTGAAGGTAGAGCATAAGAAAATGAAGTTTAGTAAAGGACAATGAAAAGAAAAAACTAAAAAGAATAAAAGCAAAAGCTAGCATTAATAATATGCCTTATGTAAACTATACTCTTAATTAAAGTGTGTGTGTGTGTATAAATAAAGGGAAATTGCTATAGATATTATAAGTTACTCCTTAATCTAATTTAACTTCCCTCGTTAATCAAATAATTTTGGAGTATAAATTTATGGTATTGTAACTTCACTACCACATATTCAGGCATATATAACACTTAATAAATAATAGTTACTAGTATTAATATCTTAGAAACAAAGGCTTGATAAGATGTTTGTTGTGTCATTATTAATGCCACTGTGGTTTGTTGTGGTGTGGTGTTCCTGGTTGTTTGAGGAAGTTGATAAAAATAGAGATAACTGTGTTTCTCAATGCGAGTTGAGGGAGCTAGAAGTGACCAAGATCCGTATTAGCTAGGCTGAGGACGATGAGGAGGAAGTTGTGAAGAAAATAATTCAATATTTTGATATAAATAATGATAATGGAAAGATGATACTCTCATAATTATTTTTCTCTTTTTTTTCTTGGAATCTTATCTCCACCCTTAGATCAAAAAATGAATAGTTTAAATGTAATACTTTCCAAAACAATATTAGTATTTTAGGATTTAATTTTAAAAAATTTGGTTTGTATTGCAATTATGAATTGTGTAAATTATATTTTAACAGTTTAAATTTATTTATTTATATTTAAAATAATAATTTTACAAAATATGAAATATGAACCATTTATTTTTAAAAGGGTTAAAGACCTAATTTGCTACAAAAGTTTTGCTAAGGAACGCCCAAAGACCCAAAGTATTTTGGGTATCATTTTTGCCCCGGAAGTTTACAAACATAGCAATTTTGCCCATCAGTTGATCTTGACCGTTGGATTGGTATCATTTTTGCCCCGAAAGTTTACAAAAATTTGCTCCTAAACAAAACTTTCGAGGCAAATTTGCTCCTAAAAAAAACTTAAGGGCATATTTGCTCCATTTTGTAAACTTTCGGGACAAAAATGATACCCAAAATACTTTCGGGTGCTGGGCGCTCCCTTAACAAAACTTCCATGACAAATTAGGTATATAACCCTTATTAAAAATCTGATGGTCGAGATAGATTCTGAGAAAAAAAAATGAGACAAAATATTCTGAGAGAACCCAAAACCGTAACAATGTGATTAGTGAGAAATAATTTATGGACGGAAAATGACTTCTTTCTAAAGGTGGAGCTAAATCACCAAGAGGGGGATGAATTGTGGATTTTAAAAAAATTTAAAACTTTTCTCCGTTTAGGGCAATAAAACAGAGGTAAACGAGTAGAAAGGAAAAGAGCAAGACACACGAATTTATATTTGGTTCTGGTCTAACCTCTTGACCTACGTCCGATCCCGACTCTCCGGGATTTCCACTATCTTAAATGATTACACACTCGTACTCAAGAGTAATTCTCTCACTAGAACTTACTCCCCCTTACAAGTTGTAATCAATGAATCCAATCACCAAGTCCTCAGACTTGTGATTCTTTACAATAAATGATTTTTAACTAGAAACTCTCTCTAAGAGTAGATAAAGATAAACACTGAAGCTTGTGTATCAAAAGATACAATAAAGATGAAAATTGAAGGAATAAGTGTAAGACTTGAATGTAATTCGTTTTCAGTAGTTGTGGTCGTTGAGAAGACTTGAATGCATCTCTATTTATACAAAGAGAGCATTAAATGACCGTTGTAATCTTCAATATAACTGTTGCCTTCATTAGACAAGGATTAGCTTAAGCTTTGGTCTTCTTCTCTCTCTAATCTCCTCTTAATCCAGCTGTGCAGAAGTTCAGAGTTGACTCTCTACAAATTAATCCGTTGGAGCAATTCTTTGGATGTGGAAAACATTCTTTAATGCTTTGCAAACTGTGCAGACGGATTACCCAAAAGTATGCAACTTTCTCGGGTTTTGCATTTAATGTCTTGACATCACTTTTTGCTTTTGCTTTAAACCTTCAATAAACATTCTGTAAAGTATCTGAAACTCACTAACAAAGTGGTTAAACATAGCTAGGAATGTATAAGAATAATTATAGGAAGTATTGAAATCAAACATGAAGGTTTTACAATTTCGACAGATTTGAATTTCTGTCATCGCGATGGAAACTCGAGTTTGTTTATCAAAACTCGAGTTTTCAATCGTGCACTTAAAGTAAAACTCGAGTTTCAATATCAAGACTCGAGTTTCCTCTATCCGCAGAGGAAAGTCTCGATTTGAGCTTTTGGACATAGTCTTGGTTGAAACTCAAAACTCGAGTTTCAAAAACAAAACTCGAGTTTTGGACTATTAATGAAAAACGTATGTTTAAGTCCAAAACATCAAGACTCAAGTTTTCATCCAAACCTGGAGTTTTCAAAACATTGAAAAAGCTCAAAGCTCTCGGGTTGCCCAAAACTCGAGTTTCCAAAACCAAACTCGAGTTTCCATTTAAGTATGAAAACATTGAGAGATCTCGAGTCAAATCAAAACTCGAGTTTCCAAAGGGAAACTTGAGTTTTCAAAATCTTGAAAAGTGACATTGTCCTCGGCTTGGCCAAAACTCGAGTTTCCATTTAAGTATGAAAACATTGTGAAATTTGAGCTAGGCCAAGACTCGAGTTTCCCGAGGGAAACTTGAGTTTTCAAATCTTAGAAAAATGCATTTCTCTCGCTTGGCTCAAAACTCGAGTTTTCAAATCCAAACTTGAGTTTTCATATATTTATGAAAATGTTGAGAAATTGTGTCAAGACAAAACTTGAGTTTTCTCTGAAGACTCGAGTTTTCAAAGACTTGGTAAAAACGTGAAAACCCCTCGTCAAGTCAAAACTCGAGTTTTGAAATCAAAACTCGAGTTTTATCTTAACTCGAGAAAACTTATAAAACTCAGAGCAAATCAAAATCCTGCATTTGTAGCGTGAAAATGAGTTCAAAAGGTTCAAGACTTTCATCTTCCAGTCAAGCTCCACACTCAAAACCTCTACCTCATGAACAAGAAACTCATTAGGTATATACTTCCACTATTCCATTTTTGTGTGTGTATTAGACCCGGGAATATGTAGAGAAGGTTGTGGAAGAGAAACATCAGCACAAAGGAATATATGGATGGATCAAGTCCACATAAATGTGGTGCTAGGAATCACTATATTATCTATTCTTGCAGAACCATTAATAGCGACTAGCGAGCGTGCAGAAATTTTCTGTAGAAGCAGGAATCCCATATTTCTTTGTTTCATTCATTTTAGTCCCCCTAGCCACAAATTTTAGAGAAGCAACCTCAGCCATCAAAGAAGCTAGCCACCAGAAGCGAAATAACACTTCTAGGACAATCTATGAGGTTCATAGTTTAATTAAATAAATTAATGCATATTTATGTAGCAGTATTTACTAACAACATTCATGGATTTTTGGCAATTGCGACTCTGATATAATAAGGTGAGAATTCTCAGCTGAAAGGGTTAATTGTGGCAAACTGGCAATAGTATGTTGTAATGGGCCTCTCTAAAAGTTTTCGGCCCAATTTTCCTCTGGACACCCTTTGGTGCATACCTTTTATATTTGCTGTCTTTAGGTCTGGATGTTCTTCATTCTGAGTAAGGCACTCTTTGAAGATTTGGACCAACTCAAAATGATGTTAATAATGGATAGACTTTTTAATTCTGTACGTAGTCTTAATTCTCCACTCAAAATAAATTTTATCAATCCAAATCAATTTCTTTATTCTCTGCCATATGCTTAACTTACCTTTTTTATGGGTTTAAATCTTCTATATATATATATATATGGGAAAAACACTTCTCATGTTGTAGGAGAAGTGTATTTATCAATGTAACACACACATGAAATGGTGGGACCCACATATATATACAATTAGCATTATATATATATGGGGTCCTACCATTTCATGTGTGTGTAGGAACTTCTTCTTCTCATATAACATGAGAAATGTAAACCCCCCTATATATATATATATGAATCACCTCTTGGATTCTATTTAATTCACGCTATCCATAATTTGAAAATCCAATAGAACATTATTGGATCCTAAAGAGTTGCTGACTATTTCCTTGTGAGCGAGGATATATATATATATATATATATATATTCACATATTTATGTGCATCTAATAGGTGATCCAATACAAGAGCATAGTCCGTAATGTAATGTAAAGAAGATTAATAATAATTACAGAAAGGAACATTGTTTAGATGATATATAGATCACTCAACTTAATCATATACAATAAGCTTTTAATTAAATCTACTTCTTCAATGCAACTTCGAGGACTGAAAATATGGTTTGAACAATGGTGAGAACAAGTAGGATGATTCTAGCAATGGAGGCCACAGTAAGCCAAGGAGTGTCGCAATAGTCACGTCTTAGAGTTGCCTTCAACATGCCTAGGATCTTGACAATAACCATTCAACATTTGGCAGATATCTAAGTATTGAGAGTTGACATTGAAATGAACGACATTTTTCACAAGACCCACTACTACAAAAAGGGGATATGATTTTTTTGCTGCCTAAAATGATTTTAGGACATCTAAAATTAATTATTTGGTGCATTTCACGAAATTTTTTGGCGCCAGGAGAAATTTTTGGAAGTTTTTGGCGTCTTAAAATTGTTTTGCGATGCCTAAAATTAATTATTGGCATCCTAAAATGTTTTTGAGACACCTAAAATTAATCATTTGGTGCTTTTTGAAAAACATTTTAGCGCTAGGGGAAATTTTTAGGAATTTTTGGTGTCTTAAATAAATATTAGGACGCTAAAATTGGTGGTTTTGGCGTCCTAAAACTAGTTTTGAACGCCAAAATCAATATTTTTGGCATCGTTACTTTATTTTAGGACGCCAAAATTGAAATATTTTTGGCTTCCTTACTTTATTATAAGATGCCAAAGCCGTGAGTTTTTTATATCCCGTCACTTCGATCCATTCTCTCATTCCAATTCTTAGCTCACATCTCAATCTCTTATTTTCCCGTGACTTTGCTCGCCATGACCTTGGTTGCCGTAGCTCATCGCTGCTCCATGGCCGCCTCTCCGTTCACTCGATGCTCCATCATCGAAAACAGATCTGCTATCGATTACGAAGATCTAAAAATGGATGTCATCGATCCGGGAAACGGATACCATCGTCGCTCGATGCTTCATCTGAAAACAGATGTCGTCGATCTATACAATGTACAATCTAGATTGCTCCGAGACACTGCTCCTTCGTCCACCCAAATCGTGACTCTCTATGTCTTCTCTGCTCTGCTCAGAGCCTTACTATTTATTCCATTTCTTGGCTTTCTTCTTTTATTTCATTCATTGTTTGTGCTGAATCTTGTTGCATTAATTCTTCATTGGGTTTTTTAGGAAAATATATTTGATTTGTAGAAGTTTTGGGTTGGAAACGGCGAGATTTGCCGTAATCTCCCAAAATAACCAGATTAGAAAAGGATTTGCAGTATAATGTAACCGGGTTGTTTCCCAACGACGCGTTAGTCGGTTCAATTCGCGACAAAGAATAAAAATGTGCTTGATAAATGGGGGGTTTTTTTGAATCGAATAATATTAAAAATGAAGTAACAGACAAAATGAAATAACACGAATTGAAAAAACGAGAGGATTAAAGGATCAACCCACGATTTCGGATTCACCCACTACCCTTCCTCGAACGAAACAGTTATAACCGAACTCGTAATCGACTCTAGACAAACCGAAATCTCGCATTTGTCTAGAAATTCCCTCAATGAACAATCGTTCAGAATTTGTTCGAATCGTGGCGCACCTCCGTACGATCACACGAAATACTTTAACCCAATCCGAACTTTGTCCTTGGGAAATATCGATTTGGGTTTTTAATCAAAAACCCAATCCGAACCAAAAACCAAATCTGATTAAGGGATACAAAAACGAGTTAGACGGTTACCGATTAGGCGCGAATCCTTTGGATAGTAGTGTTAGCTATGATTAGTTTTGATGATGTCTTATATAGATGCCATTATCCAGAGCAAAAAGCTTGAATACTACATTCATGTTTTACTTTGACTAATTCTTATATTTAATATAGATGTGAAGTTTAATGATGGAGAATGATCAAGATGAGAGATTGAAGAATGAAGAACTTGCTCTATGGAGTGAGAAAATCATCATACAAGTTCCTAGATTGGTTCTAGAAGTCCCCACGATGATATGGAAGTTGGAACAGGTCAAATCGGAGTGAAAATAAGCAAATTCAATGAGCTAACTCGAGCCAGGTAGTTTACCTCGAGTTAGAACGTCTAGCTACAGTGTTTTGGGCATCTAGAATGAGTTACCTCGAGTCAAGAACATCCACACCTCGAGTTTGGGTGATTTCCAAGTGATTTTCGCTCCCAGACATGTTTTACCTCGAGTCAGCACTTATTTGCCTCGAGTTTTTGGTCTCTGGGATGTTTACCTCGAGTCAGGACCTGTTTGCCTCGAGTTTTGGCTTTCTGGGATGGTTACCTCGAGGCAGGCTTCATGTACCTCGAGTTTCAGCCACTTACAGCAACTCTGGTGCACTCTGTTCCATGTTCAGCTTGGGCGACCTCTGGTAATTCAATGATATCTCTCAAACCAGGAATCGGATTGACACGAAACCAGTGGCATATGAAACTAGACATCCAACACGTCATTTTGATATATAATGTAAGTCCAAATGAGCTCAGATGAAGGAGTTATTGATTTTACAATTTAGAACATGAATCACCGTCACAGACAGAACCAAGCTTCAATGTTTTTAGTGTATCTCACAAACGACAAATTCAATTGAGTTACAATTGGTGTCATTGGAAAGCTGACACATATAGATTTCCATCAAGACTTGAATGGACCAAAACAGAGCTAAGACCAGTGAGATATGACCCTCGAAATTTGACACATGAATTTCTGGAATGAATTCAGCATTGCCTCGGGTTTCTTCCATATCTCACTTTAGAGAGCACTTTTTACCTCGAGTTAAAGAGTCTACCTCGAGTTTTTGGAGCAGACAGAAAGATTTAACAATGGAGAGAGGTTTTTACCTCGAGTCAGAAGCTGCACCTCGAGTCAAATGGCCTTCCCGAGAGTTTGAACAATGGAGAGCAGTTTTTACCTCGAGTCAGAGTGTTTGCCTCGAGTTGGAGGGACCTGATACACCATGAATCTGCAGAATTCACTCGAGTCTCTTCAAATACAACCTCGAGGTGATTAACTCGAGTCAAGGAAGTCTGTGCCTCGAGTCAGATAGCATTTTCCAATGATCAAACTAATTTGAATGATGCACAACCTCGAGTCAGCCATAATGTTACATCGAGTTTCCTTCGCCTCGAGTCTGAAGTCTTCATACCTCGAGTTAATGGTCTTTAAATCTCAAAAGCATTTCCAGTTTTCATTACACTACCTCGAGTCTCCCATTAGTTCACCTCGAGTCAGTGTGGCCTCGAGTTGGGACAATGAATAACTCGAGTCATTGTGTCTCTGTTCCAAAAGAAGCATTCTGCAAACAAAGAAAAACTCGAGTCTCTCATCTGTCTACCTCGAGTCGCAGCCAAACCTCGAGTCCCATAGTTCACCTCCAGTCAAACACCTGAACATTAGTCATTCATTCAACTCGAGTCTGTTCATGTCTACCTCGAGTCGCTCCAACCTCGAGTCAAGCTCTTCGTGCCTCGAGTTAAATAGCCTTCTGAAAATAACATTTTGAATCTAATTAATCGATCACCTCGAGTCAGCTGTATCTGTGCCTCGAGTCAGCGCTGTTCTCTGTTTTTGGATTCGCTTATGTAATTGTGATTCTTCTGAGTATGCTTCTGAATGTTCATGTACTTTCTTATCAATGATATCAAAGTGCTTCTAACCAGTTTGTTGATAAGTTACAGAGGTTCTTCATATGCACTAACATTATACTCAAGCTTTTGATGAGCCGTGACGCACCTTGAGATTGTCGGAGCCAACATCGAAACATGCTAAGGCAGGCCCATAACGAGAAAAGGCATGGGAACAATATTATAATCTATCCTCCATCCAAGACCACATGAATGACAACCTGGAAAGTGATTCTACCAAGAAGACATTCGATTATGGCTAGGCGCGGATGTTTGAATACCTTCAACGGACATATTCAACAAAGTTCAAATTCCTCCAACGGTCCTCAATCTTCAACTAGTATAAATACCCGAAGGATTGAATTCATCAAAAAGAACCAACGCATACAAAGATAAAGCATACATAGAGTTCAACTTCTATTACGTATATATCTTCGGATATTGCGAGCTTCGGTGTTCATCATCTATCTACTCGTGAGAGAGTTTATCATTGCTATTACAACTTGTTCAAATCTCAAGATAGTGGTATCTTGAGTGTGGGTGTACAATTACAACTTGTAAGGGGGAGTGAGTCCAAGAGTGAAAGGATCATCCTTCGTTTGCGAGTGTGCAATTGTGCACAGGTTATTTGGTTACAACTTGTAAAGAGGGGTAAGTCCTAGTGAGAGGATTACTTGAGAGTTACAGAGTTTGTAATCAAGGATTGAGATAGTGAAATCCCAGAGTGTTTCTGGGGACTGGACGTAGGTCAAGAGTTGGACCGAACCAGTATAACCTCTTGTTTTCATTGCTCTTCTCTCTGCCTCTGTTTTAAATGTTCTTGAGCAATTAGCGAAAGAATTTCAATATCACCTATTCACCCCCCCCTCTAGGTGATATTCCACCTTCAAGTAGATGGAACCCTCATCGTGGATCAATATCAGAAATTTAGCCGAACATAATTAAGAAAGACGAAAAACGAGATGAAGAACGCGAAGAACACGAAGAACATTGCAAAGAATTTGAAAACTACTATTTTGATCCTCACGAATTCTAAAAACGTGAATGAGAATGTGTTTGTGGCTGCTGCCTCACTTAACCTAAAATGGCAAAACGAAATGGGGCTCCAATCCACAATTCAGGCCCAAAATGGAAAATAAAATAAAATGGGCTTTAATTACCAAATTCGAGCCCAAAAATATATATGACTTCGGCTCCAAAATCAACCGCCCTCTTGTCCGAATTTGCTCTTCATGTCTTCATAACAATTGTAGCTCTCTGAATCATCTGAAATATGAGACAACAATGAGGCAAATCCGATGTCTGGTTCAAGAGTTATGGTAAAAATGGTGAAGCAATGTAAAACTAGCATTTATTATTAAATAATGGCTAAAATATAATAAAAGGCCCAAAGCCCAAATAAGTATAAAAGCCATTATTTATTACCTAAAGAGTCCTAAATTATAAATCAAGAGACAAAAAGTAGTGTATGAAATATTCAATTATCAAATTCCCCCACACTTATCTTTTTGCACTCGAGCAAAATTCAAAGAAAAAGACCTAAAGGAGAAACTCTTCTTTTCTAACAATTGCTAACAATGTAAAAATTGAACAAGGACACAAAGCTCCAAAAGATCAATCAACCAAGACCACAATCCCTTCATCTCAAATTATAATTCATGGCAATCTCATCAATGATGCTTTTCACAAAAGATGGTCTCTCAAATGATGCGTTCAATCAATCAATCTCTCAAGTGTTTAAGGTAAATAAGTGTATCGCTCAAATTCTACTCAAGAAATTTTTTCTACCATAAGCTTGCTCAATTTCTAGTCTCCACTACTCATAACACATGCATGCACAAATCAAGAGAGCTTGTTATGAAAGGTTGTAATGGGGTTAGGGTGAAGGTAGGTAATAGTATGGAATGAGAGGCTAAGCACCAAAGAAATTAAAAAGAGCACTAATTAACACAATCATTCTCTATGTAAGAAAATTTTTATTTTACTTGTATATCTCCTTTCTTTCTATGTATTTTCTTTCTTTTTTTCTCGCTTTTCTTTCTTTTCTTTTCTTTTTCTTTTTCTTTTGCTTTTCTTTCTTTCTTTCTTTTTTTTTTTTTTTTTTTTTTTTTTTAGAAAAATGAAACTATACTATATACATAATCACAATGACAAAAGCAAACATCCCCCACACTTAAACCGTTGCACTCCGAGCAACCCCCACACTTAAACACAAAACCAATTTGAAACCAATGCTCAATAAATTTTCGGGGGTGCGGAATAAAATGGTTTTTCGCTTAGGCTTGTAATGTGGCTTAGAAAAGAATGAGTCAAAAAGGCACAAAGGGCTAGCAAAGGAATCATAATGCAAGGGAAAGGCTATTTGGCCAAAGTGAGGAAAATAAAAGAAAGAAAACAAGCTTCCATCATACTTATGCACGTAAATGAAAAATGTAGTTTCAAAAAGAAAAGGAGCAAGTTCTAGAGAACATAAATCATGAGTAGATGCACACATGAAAGAAAGAATGGCAAAAGATGAATTCCATTCATGCAGCCCAAAACCTCACAAGGTCAATACCAACTTAGGCAATCAACAACATCAAATCAACTACCAAGACATGTAATGGAAGAGTCAAGAATGGCAGACCAAACAGAATGATCCATTAAAACCAAAATGTCCAAGTTCATAATATGTAGCAATCATAGAAAGAGAAACTGTATTTATTTCAAAAAGAAAAGTAGAAAAAGGAAAACAAATAGAAGAAAGAGGGAGAAAGAAAGAAGAATACTCCCCAAGGGGTTTATGGAGGATAAGTGGCATCAATGAGGAGAATCTTTGCTTCCTCAGGCTGCTGCTGGGATCCCTCGTGAAATGGCTTGAGGCGATGCCTATTGACCTTAATGGTTCGTCCTGTGGGTGGGTCACATAGCTCAACAGCACCAAATGGAAAAATGTTAGTGATCTCAAAAGGGCCATCCCATTTAGATCGAAGCTTACCAGGCATAAACCTCAAACGGGAGTTAAACAGAAGAACTTTCTGGCCCACAAAAAATTCTTTCCTCAGAATATGCTTATCATGGAATGCCTTAGTCTTTTCCTTGTATAACCGCGAACTCTCATAGGCATCCAATCTAAGCTCATCCAACTCTTGCAATTGTAGCTTCCTCTCCATCCCAGAGACTTAGCCAAATCTATGTTACACTCGCTTAATGGCCCAATAGGCTTGATGCTCCAACTCAATTTGGAAGATGACATGCCTTACCAAAGACAAGCCGATAAGGAGACATCCCAATCGGAGTCTTGTAGGTGGTGCGATATGCCCACAAAGCATCCTCTAATCGCTTACTCCAATCTTTCCGGGTAGAGTTAACGGTCTTCGAAGGATTTGCTTAATCTCTCTATTTGAGACTTCGGCTTGACCGTTGGTCCGAGGATGGTATCTTTGTGGAGACCTTGTGAAGCACTCCATACTTGCGTAACAAGGCACCCATGCTTCGGTTGCAAAAATGGGAGCCTTGATCACTGATAATAGCTCTAGGAATGCCAAACCTGCAGAAAATGTTAGACCTAACAAAATCCACCACCACAGAAGAATCATGAGTCCGGGTGGCTTTCGCCTCAACCCATTTCGAGACATAATCAATAGCCAGCAGTATGTAAGTATAACCAAATGAAGCAGGAAATGGACCCATAAAATCAATACCCCAAACATCAAAGATCTCACAAAACAATATAGGGTTCTGGGGCATCTCATGCCTACGGGAAATACTTCCTACTCTCTGACAGTTATCACATGACTTACAAAACATATGGGAATCATGAAACAATGAAGGCCAAAATAATCCATTGTCTAATACTTTCCTAGCAGTTCTTCGGGGTCCAAAGTGACCACCACAAAGCGAAGCATGAGCAAAATGCAATATAGAGTGAAACTCATGATCAAGCACACATCTCCTAACTACTTGGTCACTACAAAATTTCCCGAGATAAGGGTCATCCCAAACATAATATTTAGACTCACTCTTTAATTTAAGGGTTTGGGCCCTAGTGGAATCTACGAGCAAAAGACCGGCTACTAAGTAGTTAACCGGATCGCATACCATGGAAGCTTACCTTGTAGGCCGTAGAAGCTGCTCATCAGGGAAATCATCCCGAATAGAAGAGGGGTGAGAGGGAGAATGAGTGATGCGACTCAAGTGGTCAGCTACCCAGTTTTGTGCTCCACTTTTGTCTCGAATCTCAACATCGAACTCTTGGAGCAATAACATCCACCGGATGAGTCGTGGCTTAGCATCTGTCTTTTTCAAAAGAAACTTCAAAGCAAAGCATGGTCAGAGAAAACAATTACTCTACTTGCTAGCAGATATGACCTAAACTTATCAAAAGCAAACACAATAGCCAACAACTCCTTCTCAGTAGTGGTGTAATTGGACTGGGCAGGATCCAAAGTCTTGGAGGCATATGCAATCACATGAGATGCTCTTTCAACTTGCTGTGCTAAGATAGCACCAACCGCATAATTGGAAGCATCACACATCAACTCGATGGGGAAGCACCAATCAGGGGCTTGGATCACTAGGGCTGTAGTCAGGCAACGCTTCAAATGATCGAAGGCCGCCTTGCAAGCATCATGAAATACAAAGTCGGTGTCCTTATGCGAGAAGGTTGGACAAGGGTCGGGCAATCTTCTTTGAAATCCGAATGAAACGTCGATAGAAACCCGCATGACCAAGAAAAGAGCGAACTTCCCGCACGAGATGCGGGGGTAAGGCAAAGCACTAATTACATCTATCTTAGCAGGATCTACCTCAATCCCTTTCCTAGACACTATGTGTCCCAAGACTATACCCGACTCAACCATAACGTGACACTTCTCATAATTCAGCACAAGATTAGACTCAATGCACCTATGCAAAACTCTAGACAAATTAGCTAAGCATGCATCAAAATCAGACCCATATATAGTGAAATCATCCATAAAAACCTCCATGCAGTCCTCTAGAAACTTAGAGAAAATGCTTACCATACAATGCTGAAAAGTGCCAAGTGCGTTGCAAAGGCCAAAAGGCATCCTTCGGTAGGCATATGTTCCAAAGGGGCATGTGAAGGTCGTCTTCTCCTGATCCTCAGGAGCAATATAGATCTGGAAGTATCCGGAGTAGTCATCTAAGAAGCAGTAGTGAGACTTACCAGCCAATCGCTCTAACATCTGATCAATGAAAGGTAGAGGGTAATGATCCTTGCGAGTGGCTTGGTTAAGTCTCCTATAGTCGATGCAAACTCTCCAACTATTCTCGAACTCGAGTAGGAATGAGCTCATTCTTCGATTGGCTACCACGGTGACTGGATTTCTTAGGAACCACTTGGACCGGGCTAACCCATCGGCTATCGAAATGGGATAGATGATACCGGCTTGCGAAGCTTAGTGACCTCCTTCTTCACCACATCAAGGATAAGAGGATTAAGGCGTCTCGTGGTTGCCTCGCGGTTTAGAGTCCTCTTCCAACGGAATTCGATGCATACACATGGAAGGGCTAATGACAACGATGTCGGCTAATGTCCACCCAATGGCTTTCTTGTTTGCCCTCAATAAGCTTAGCAGCTTATCTTCTTGGTCAGGAAGAAGATTATTTGGCATAATGACTGGCAACTGCTCATCTACCTCCATAAATGCATACTTCAGGTGATCTGGAAGGGATTTCAACTCAAGCTTGGGTGGTTGCTCAATGGAGGGGAGAAGCTTGGGTGGTTGTTGCAACAACTCTGATGTCATCACACTGGAAATGCGAAACCACATTCAAAGAAACGAGAAGAAGCTGCGTCTATACGGCTCAATGTTAACATCGAATCAAGCTCATCAAAATCGAGTTAAGCTCATCAAAATGAGAATCAGGATGCACATTAGGATCAGGATGAAGGTCAAACTCAGAATCAATATCAGAATCCACATGTAATGTAGAATCACTAAGCAAGTCAGAATCACCAAATAATGCAGCATTAAGCAAATCAGTGCAAACAGAGCACCATTCATTATCAAAGCACATGCACAAATGGGAGAATCACTCTCGGATACAAAATCGGGATAATCAAGCACACCAATCGGCAATAACATCATCCACAGCATCATCAATCACATTAATGCAGAAAACAGAATGTTCTTCCCTAGGTTGTTTCATGGCATCAAAGATATTGAAATTCACATATATATCACCAAACTCCATGGAAAGAGTACCAGAATGCACATCTATCTTAGTCCTAGTCTGTTTTCATGAAAGGCCTCCCTAGAATAATAGGTGATCTACTACTTGGGAGACCCATCCTCCATATCTAAGATGTAAAAATCAGCAGGAAATATCAGTTCATTAACCTTGACTAATACATCCTCAACTAAACCGGAAGGATGAACATTACTCTTATTAGCTATTTGAACAACAACACCCGTGGGACGTAAAGGACCAAGACCAAGAGATTCATAAATAGATGCAGGCATGACATTAATAGAAGCACCTAAATCTAGCATGCAATCATCAAATCTATAGTTACCAAAACAACAAGGGATAGAAAACGTCTCTGGATCCTTGCACTTGCGAGGCATTGTAAATTTGGATGAGTCTTGATACATTCTCGGTTCAAACTCACTCGTTCACTTCCCTTCGCCTCTTGTTGGTGCACAACTCCTTGAAACTTGGCATATTTAGGGATTTGTTTGACTGCATCTAAGAGAGGAATGTTGATCTCTACTCTTGAATGTCTCAAGTATATCCTTCTCTTGTGCTTTATCTACCAACTTCTTAGATTGAGGGGCTCTCTGAGGGAAAGGAAGAGGAATGGGAATGTCTTCCTCTTCACCTCGCTGCATTGCCTTTTTATTTTTAGAGTCAATCTTCACATTTTCGACTCTCTTTCGATGTGGAAGTCACATCTCGCAATCGGTTTAGGTTCCTCCAATTGCTTGCCAGGCATCGAAGGAGACAAAGACTCACATTCCCCTTAGGATTAGGAATTGTTTGTGAAGGAAGAGTGTTGGATCCTTGAGGTTGAAGCTGGTTCAATGATGTTGCCAACCGCCCAACCCTGTGTTTGCAAACTCGAATGGAAGTGTCGGTTCTTTGTTGGAACCGCATATTGGTTTGTGACAAATTGCTTCATCATATCTTCAAGTGAGGAACCACCACTACCACTAGCTTGCTGTTGTGCTGCCTGTGGAGGTGCACATATGGCTGGTCGAGGAGGTGGTCGGCAAAGGCAAAGGAGGTGCAGATTGCTTGTTGGAAATTCGTGGTCCATCTTGTCTCTGTTGGTAATTCCTGAAGTGCGATATTGGTTACTCGGTTCGATTCTGGTTCCAACGAAAATTAGGGTGATTTTTCCAACCAGGATTGTAGGTATTGGAGAAGGCATTATTCTGGCGGAAATCTTGTGGCTTTCTGGAAAAGCACACGGGAAGCTCGACTTGGTCTTGATAAGTAGGATCATGCAAGGTAGGGCAAGAGTCGAGTAGAATGGTAAGGGTCGAAACGGAGTAACCCACATGAGTAGCAAATCGAGGAGGAGAAGATTGTATGCGTGTCATCGCTACCGGTACCGCTGCCCTCGCGAGAAGAGGTCGATCATCAAGTCTATTCTCTAATCTCGAGAATCGTCTTGGACTGGAGGTGTTTGCACATGGTAAACGGGAGTACTATTGGCCCTGGTGCCAAATTGCCGAGAGTTGGCCGCCATCTCGGATATCAATTCTCGGGCATCTTCGGGTGTCTTGTTACGTAGAGCCCCACCGCTAGAAGCATCCACCAAACCTTTGTCTACGGTAGAGACCATCATAGAAATGGGTAATCAAGAGTTGCTCGGTGATCGGTGGTGTGGACGGCTTGCACATAACCTTTTGAACCTCTCCCGTACTCATGCAAAGTCTCCCCATGGCCTGTTTAATGTTGGCAATTTCTTTCTTGATCACAGTTGCTCTTGAGGCAGGGTAATATTTCTCCATAAATAAGCTTTGAACATCAGTCCAGCTCCCAATAGATGAAGGCTGAAGGTACAACAACCAGTCTTTGGCTCCACCTTCCAATGAGAAAGGAAAAGCTCTCAGCTTGATTTGATCTTCATCAATTGCATGTGGTTTCATTGTCGCATACTAGATGGAATTCCTTCAAATGCTTAATGGCACACTCACTTTGAAAGACCATGAAACTTAGGCGGCAAGTGTATTAGACCAGATTTAAGCTCAAAGTTAGCGGCAAGGGCGAGGATATTGAATGCACAAAGGTTGATAATTAACATCGGGTTCATTCAATTCCTTTAAAGTAGGACGATTTTCTGTTCTTTTGCCATAATTTCGAGTTAGGAAAATTGCTACTAGAATCGGTGAAAACAACAAGACTATCGAAGTACTATCGAAACATAATCGAAAGATCAACGAATGAACACAATCGAATGGTCGACTTAAGTTCAATATCCAATTAAAGTATTAATCCCACGACTTAGCCTAACAACTCTTCTAGTAGTAAGAATTGTTCTTTCTATTTCAGGATCAAATGGCAACAAGTCTTCTGGATTGATAGTGCTCCTAGTACTCATGCAGCATAATCACAAGGCAGAATTTGCAGAAAATCAGAATTACGAAAACGCCACCAGCCAATCAGAATTACGAAAATGCCACTAGAAACTCAGAATTACGAAAATGCCACTAAAAGTGGTAAAAAGTAGAAAAACACTAAGACAACACAAAAGCAACACAAAAACAAAAACCTATGGTAGAAATTAACCTAAACAAGTCCAGAAACACTATCAAATGATTTTTAAAATTTTTGAGACTTGGACAGGGCAACTCCTAGACCATTGGGGAACCCAAAAATGAAATAGAAAAACTTCAAAAATTGAAAAAGTGGTCTAAACGATGGAATTTGGCAAAACGGAGCTTAGCACATGGAAAATCAAAGATTTTCGATGTGCGTTGTGAGATAGGCCATTTTCTATCCTGTACCAAATTTCAGCCCATTCGAGAGATACTTTAAAAAAGAAAAAAAATGACTAGTAGAAATCAAAAAATCAAAACTTAAAAACGGCCGAAAAAGTGGTCTAAACGTTGGAATTTGGGGAAAATAGGGTATACCTCACTCCCTATTTGGGTGTGACTCTTTCTTAGAATGCCCAATTCCTTGTGAATAAGACCTGGTTTGAGTGATCTGGGTCGAAAAAATTTCTGTCCGGCCACCCGAACCACCTAAACGACGCTATTTATACTCACGTTACTAATCAAACCGATGCAAATTCCCCGGCAGCGGCGCCATATTTTGACAGAGATTTGCCGTAATCTCCCAAAATAACCAGATTAGAAAAGGATTTGCAGTATAATGTAACCTGGGTCGTTTCCCAACGAATTCTCAGTCGGTTCAATTCGCACAGCAATAAAACAATGACAGTAAATGGGGGGTTTTTTTTTGAATCAAAATAATATTAAAAATGAAGTAACGAGAGACAAAATGAAATAACACGAATTGAACGAAAAACAGAGGATTAAAGGATCAACCGACGATTTCGGATTTACCACTACCCTTCCTCGAATGAAACAGTTATAACCGAACTCGTAATCGACTCTAGACAAACCGAAATCTCAGCATTTGTCTAGAAATTCCCTCAACTGAACAATCGTTCAGAATTTGTTTGAATCAGTGGCGCACCTCTGTACGATCACATAGAAATACTTTAACCCTTGATCCGAACTTCGTCCTTGGGAAATATCGATTTGGGTTTTTAATCAAAAACCCAATCCGAACCAAAAATCAAATCGATTAAGGGATACGAAACGAGTTAGACGGTTACCGATTAGGCGCGAATCCTTTGGATAGTGGATGGAACCCTCATCGTGGATCAATCTCAGAAATTTAGCCAAACATAATTAAGAAAGACGAAAAAGCGAGATGAAGAACGCGAAGAACACGAAGAACATTGCGAGAGAATTTAGAAACTACTATTTTGATCCTCCGAATTCTAAAAACGTGAATGAGAATGTGTTTGTGGCTGCTGCCTCACTTAACCTAAAATGGCAAAACGAAATGGAGCTCCAATCCACAATTCAGGCCCAAAATGGAAAATAAAATAAAATGGGCTTTAATTACAAAATTCGAGCCCAAAAATACATATGACTTAGGCTCCAAAATCGACCGCCCTCTTGTCTGAATTTGCTCTTCATGTCTTCATAACAATTGTAGCTCTCTGAATCATCTGAAATATGAGACAACAATGAGGCAAATCCGATGTCTGGTTCAAGAGTCATGGTAAAAATGGTGAAGCAATGTAAAACTGGAATTTATTATTTAATAATGGCTAAAATATAATAAAAGGCCCAAAGCCCAAATAAGTATAAATGCCATTATTTATTACCTAAAGAGTCCTAAATTATAAATCAAGAGACAAAAAGTAGTGTATGAAATATTCAATTATCAAAACCAGGAGCTTGTGAATCTGTACGAGAAGACTCGACGATGCAAGTTATGTAAATTTCAAGCTTGGATGGACCAACAACCGCGGAGATGGTTAGCATTTTGTCCCTTAATTCGAAAAAAAAAACATTTTGGATTTTCATATTTTAGTTTGTCCTGGGGTTTTTTCTCGTAAATGAACAAGGCTAGATTGTTAGGCTTTTTTTCTTTTTTTATTGCATCTTCCTCTTTGTCTTTGTTTTGATGACTCTATAAGTATTTTTGTTCTTGTTAGGCTTTGTTCCTTATTCCTTGGATGACTATTTGCGTTTTTTTTTTGTTCTTGTTGGTTCTTCTGGAAGCATTTTTGTTCTTGTTCGGCTTTGTTCTTTATTCCTTCGATGACTCTGTATGTTGATTGCTCTGTAAGAATTGTTGATTGTTGATTTCTATTCTCAGGGTTTTTTTTTTTTAAAAAAAAAATGCAATACGGTGTCCCAAATTGTAATTTAGGATGCCCTAAGTCCGGATTTACTACTTCCCCTAAAATTTGGGATGTCTTAAATCAAGACTTACTACGTCTCCCGTATAGACGTCCCAAAAAAAGGGATGTAAAAAGGGGGAAAATAAGGACGTTAAAAAATATTTTTGTGGTAGTGACCATTAAATAATTCAGCAACATTATTGCTATCACCTAAGTCATGGCTGACGATTCCCTCGTGAATGAGGAGATCCACATCTTTATGTGTGTCTATTAGACAATCCAATACAAGAGCATAGTTAATGATGTAAAGAGCATAAGGATAATGACACTGTTCTAAGGCTATCATATTACGAAACAAAACCTCAGTATAATCAGCCACCGCAATTAGTGAAATTTTAAGAATACGTCCTGAAAATTTCAAGTTTAATAAACACTTTCTCTCACAAGCCTTCAATTGTATGCCTACTTCTTGTAATGCATTCAAGTTGTACAAAAGATGGCTTCCATGTCCTGAGAATAAATGCCGTTCGGACATGTTTCCTTGCAAGTAAAACAATCTAAGAAGATCTGTAAAATGATTTATCTTCACATTATCAGGGTTAGGTGTTAATTTTTGTCTGTTAAAATACCAAAAATACTTATATGTGAGCTCAAGAAATGAAGGGAGGCTACCGCGAAGGTCTTGATGGGGAAAAGCTTTACTTAACAACTCTTTGATAACAGAGAATGGAAGTTGATTCTCAAGTAAAAGTAAACCTACGTATATAGATTGATATATCCATGGCAGAGATAATTTAGCATCGTTATGTAACTGATGTTTCTCATGGAGCACGATGAAGAGTTGAATGATGAAGCCAACATCCAATAATGTCAATTTCACAAGTTGATGTTCAGTAAGGTTAATGGTCTCTGAATAAGAAGCACGGACTTTTGGCTCTAAATGTTTCACTAAACGAACCAAATCATCCAAGCTTGACTCAGCCCTATGAGCCCTATGAGTAAATCTTTTAAACATTATTTGTTTATGCCTTTCCATGTCTTGTAGCCTCTCATTACCATAATGAAAAGGGCCAACTGAAACAAGTTTTAGAGTGTAAGCCTCTTCATTAAGTTGACAGAGCAAAAGGGGCAACTTGCAGATATAGCACTCTGGTAACAAAGCACCATCTCCGCAATCTTGAAACATTTCTTTCATGTCTATTGTCACCTCATCATCTTCCACCTATCAAGTTTGATTAAGAATAATGCAACCAGGAATTACACAAGCAATATACAAATATACAAATATATATATATATATATATAAAGAGTCCCCTATTCCGAAAATAAAAAAATAAAAAGAAAGAAAGAAAAACCCTATAACAAAAAATATAGAAAAATGTGGTATAATTTGAGACAGAAGTTGGGAAAATATTTAATTGATGGTTGAACAAGGGTCAAATAAAGTCGAGACTGTATATAACATCTCAATATTGATAAAATAATAAGGGATAAGTAGCATTTTTGCCATGGAAGTTTTCCTCAAGGAGCATTGGTAAGACGGAAGTTTTTTTTGTCTCATTTATGCCATGGAAGTCGAAAAACGTAGCAAAAATGCCCTACCGTGACGGATTAGCCGGGTGGACCGTTAAAATGATGAGATGTCGTCGATGGAAGGCCACGCAAGAGGAGAAATTGGACACATCGATTGAAACATAAGCCTCTCTTCTCACACGTGGTAGGGCTAACGGTATTAGATGAAATTAGGGCATCAAACGATGTAAGAGCGGACCGAGAGAGGAAATTGAAGAGCAATCGACACGAGCAGAAGTAGAATGAGGCGATATCTACAAACAAAAGTGAAAATCAACGGTGGAATCAGGAGAAAGTGGGGCACATGTGTTTTGTGACTTAGCGAGCAATCCGATAGGGAGGAAGAGCACAGTGAAATCGCGATTGTGAGGTGCATGTGCTGTCTAAGTGGGTAGCAGAGATTTGTCCTTGATTTTCAGGTATGGAATCTCTGAAAACATGTAAAGTATTCTTTTTTTTTTGTTGAGCTTTTGCTTGCTTTTTGCATTAAATAGTGGAATACCGAAGTGGCCCTTTGTCTTTGTTGCTTTTGGCGCGTTGTCATTTTTCTGTTTGTGTAATGTTGGTTAGGATAAATTAATGTAGGGTAAAGGTTGAATGGAAAAAGAGGGTTGTGGTGGTCCTATCGGTGGTTAAAACGGTGGTCCAGAGGGTGGGACCGCTGAGCATTTCGAAGACATGGATGACCATTTCAAAGATGTGGTTGAGGGGTTCATATACGTAACGACGGAGATGATGGAGACAGAAACGAAAGTGATGAACCCGTTGATAAAATAGGACATGATAATGGAGACAACACAGAGGTAATTCCAAGTGAAGGTGAGGACGAAGGTGAGGATGAAGACGATATTGATTCTGAGGGTGATACTGATGGTAAGGATGAAGAAGGTTTAGATGGGGATGAAGGTCTGCCGAGTTTGGTGATACATTTAATTTGCAAACAAGAAGGAGGTAGTTGCAGCCATTAATAACTATGCAATTTGTATTGGAGTAAAGTTGAGGATCGTGAAAAGTGACCTACAAGAATTCTTGTCATTGTCAATAAGGGTTCCCATTTGTGTTGTATGCCTCCAAAGATGGGCCACGTCCGGGGTCTAAAAATGAAACTCTGTTGTTGGAGCATAGTTGCAGCCGGGTGTTTAAGAACCCTAGGGCGTCGTGAAGTGGCTAGCTTACTATTTCAAGAAGAAGGTGCAAGAGAGGCCAAAGTACAGAGTTGCAGACATGAAGAAGGATGCAGAAGATGAATTGTTGGTGAGTGTTAGCATATACAAGTGCAAAAGAGCGAAGAGGTTAATTATGGAGGGGATGGAAGGAAGTTACATTGATGAGTTCAATAGCTTGGAAGCTTATTTTAATGAGCTTAAAAAATTGAATCTGGGGTCAGATGTGTCGATTGAACTAAACAAAGAAGCACTTGAAGGTGGGAAAAGGGTCTTTAGCCGGTTGTATCTATGTTTCAATGCTGCAAAGGTAACTGTTGCCATAATTTTGTGATTGAGTTTTCTGTGTTGCCATGCTTTAGGGTGCTTGCATGATTTAATGATGTATGTTCTTCTTCCTTTTGGCAGACGGGTTGGAGGGTAGGGTGCAGACCAATAATTGGTGTTGATGGTACTTTTCTCAAAGGCAATGCACGAGGCATCATGTTAACAGCTACTGGCCTTGATGCGAACTATAGTTTATATCCCATTGCTGTTGGGATTACACAAAAGGAGAACAAAGTAAATTGGAAATGGTTTTTCCAATAGCTGAAGAGGTCACTGGACTTAGAGGATGAAGATAAAATAACAATTATGTCGGATATGCAAAAGGTAGGGTATGGTCTATATCATATGGTGTTCATTCATATAAAACTTGTTGTCTAATATATTGTTCGTACAATGGGCTGCAGGGTCTACTTGTTGCTGTATCGGAGGTGTTGCCTTTGTCAGAGCATCATTTATGTGCTAGGCATATATATGCCAATTGGAGCAAAAAGTGGGGGGGTGGTGAGTTGAAGAAGAAGTTCTTCTCTTGTTCTTGGAGCACATATGAAGAACAATTTGTAGACAAACTTAAGCAACTCAGTGCACTAAGTGAGGGAGCAGTGAAAGCAGCCGTCTCGTATCCTATAACTTGCTGGGTAAGGGCATATTTTAATTGTAGACCTTTGTCCTGGATTGCTGATAACAATCTTAGTGAGAGCTTTAATGCTTGGATAGATGACTATAGGTATTTGCCAATAATTAGGATGATTGAGGGGATGAGAATAAAGCTGATGACCAAGTGGGCTGAGAATGAGAAAAATGTGTCTAAGTGGAAGGGAAATTTTAGTCCTAAGTGTGTAGCTTTTTTTAGGACAACAAGCAGTTATCCATTAGATGTAGAGTTCACTTCAATGGGGATGATGACTATGAAGTCATAGAAGGGGATGATAAGCATATTGTCTTCATTAATACAAAGCGGTGCTCATGTAGGGCTTGGGACTTGACTGGTGTCCCTTGCCAACATGCAATTTGTGCCCCATATCATGCCAACCAAGACACAGTAACACAAATTTCTAGGTTTTACCAAAGGGATGCATACATTGCTAGTTATAGAAACAAGTTCCAGCCTGTGAGGGGCAAGACATTTTGGAGAAATCATCCATTTGAACCTATGGAACCACCACCTGTCCCAACAATGCCTGGCCGACCGATGAAGAGGAGAATTAGGACAGAAGAAGGTGCTAGGAGAAGGAAAATGGCGGCTTAACCACAAGAGGGGGCAGAAGGTCCTGAAAGCACTGCTGATTTGCCAACACCACATATTGAAAAGGCAACAAAAATAGGAAGTACTTCAAAGTGCAGTGTTTGTCATCAACAGGGACATAATAGAGCTACTTGTGAACATGTGAGTCTCATATAACTGCCTGATATTCGGACTTAAAAATCTGGTTTCTGATGTTGTTCATTTTATTATTGCAGTGACCTAGTACAAGCTCAAAACGACAGAGGTCAAGTAATGCAAACTCAGAAGGCACTCCAGACACACAAGTTTCACAGCTGAGCTCTGGGTAGTCATCTGTCACACCAAAAACTCGTGGTGGAAGAGCTTTCTAAAAGAGTAGAGTTGCCACTGGTATGGGAGTCCTAATTGATGAGGATTCTGGGAGGACTGTATATAATGTATGTACCACCATTTAGTTTGCATTGTTCGATTCTGCCATCTATCACCTGTCATCTGTCCTCTGTTTTATGGTTAAGTTATGTATCTTGTGTTTTTTGTAGCCTGGAATGCACTCCATTCATGTCATTGATGAGGGTACGTCAGTTGACTCAATGGCACATGATGAACACATCCAGACAACATTCCCCATCCCTAACAATCGGACTATGCGAATGACACGCAGTGTAACATCCCAATTTTCGAAAGCGTTTTCATGGTATCTTGATCAGAGTAGAGCATTGGAAGTAAATGGTATTGAAAAGTAACTGATAAATATCCATTGTAATGTATGTGTTAGCTTATAACAGCGTTACAAAATTTCAAATGTCATAATTAAGTACAAAATAAAAGGGCTTCCTCCAGCCGATTCCTACATCTGCTGCTTACCCCTGTCTTCGATCCTGTTCACTCCAGATCCTGAAGCTAAGGTAAGAGCTGAGGTTCAATACCCATTGAACCTCAGGTAACGGTTAACCTCATGTTTATGTAATAATTATGTATGATAGATATTCATGATACAACAGCAATATTCACATATGAAAGATAATAACAGAACACAGCCACCGCATATGAACGTTATTATAGCCTGCACTATTCACCAGTGCCACGGTGTACGTCCGTGTCCTCAGCGCTAGGAAAACTCAACGGTATTATCAAAACTATAATCCGTGTATAGCTGTATTTTTATAACTTTTAAAACAGAGTCTCAGTCTTATGAACACATCTAACACATATAGGTATACAATAAACATCGAGTTAGTGTTACGATGACGCGTCCGTACCTTCGTCGGTGATGTCGATACGTTGGACGTTCGGTTGTGATCGCGTTTATCCTATAACGGTAATATTGCATTTTATTAATTCAAAAAAAATATTCTAGAAGATATCCTAGTCACTAATGACCTTTTTACCCTTGGTAGGATTATCTCTCAACTTATCACCTTTAATTCTTCAAAAACGGTCGGTCCAATCCGGGACGGATTTTTTTGTCTAACTTTGAAAAATCATAATTAATTCTAGAAAAATAGAAAAGAGGATCCTGAAAGTATTTGAAATCCTTAGGATGTCTATTTTCAAGTAAAAATAATCACATTTTCCCAGATTACACGAATCACTCCTAGGTTTTAAGTTTTGAACCTCTCGCCGAGAATTTTTTTCTTGAAATTCGCAGCCTAACTTTGAGGATTTTTATCTCACTGTACAGAAATCATTTTAACATGTTCTTGGCATATTTAAAAAGCCCTATATGTATAATTTAACCATGAATTTTCCCAGAATTGTTTGACCATATTTTCAATATGAAATTCTGGCGTGTTCATCACCGATTCCAAAATTCTCAAAACCGATGAAATTTCGCCAGAACTTCGTTACTTTGATTTTCTCTTCAAAAATTTTGCTATAACTCTTCCTTCATCAATTTTTCGAAATAAGCTAATTTTTAAACTCAGAAAACATGAAATATAACTAATTCTAGAAGATCAAAGATTAAAACAACAATTTAAATACAAACTCAAAAGCTAGAGCTCAAGAACTTACCTAGAACTTTACTCCTCCTTTCTCCCGGACTCTCACTCACTCTTTCACTCATAGAATCAGATTTCTACTTGCTATCTTGGTGTGAGAAAATATGAAGAGCCAAAGGCCCTATTTATAGCAATTTGTGGTTTAACTACCTAACAACTTTTATTCATTCTTAACCCTTGGATTAAACTTAGTTGAAAAGTTTAAATCTCACCCTTACACCTACTCAAAACTGACTTCACACTCCTCTCTCCCCTTTCTCTCTCTTCCATCATCTTTTTTCTTACTTCTTCAAGAAGTAAAGTGCAGTCTTCCTATGTAAGTTTCTTCCAACTGAGTCTTCGATTTTACTTTAACGAAATTCATTTTTGGTTGCTTCATCAATTACTAATACTTTTAAATTTGAGTATGCTTTTTGATTAGTAGTTAGATATCCAGATTTATGGTCTAATTAGATTCACTGGTTGTACTAAGCTTATTCTTCAACGTTTGCAAAAATAGCCTTTACTAGGCTTACTTTCGAGGTTAAATTATGTGGGTTCAAGATAAGTCCTTATATTTTATCCGGGTTCCTACTTCTTCACAACTATTTAAATTTGTATAAATTCTCACTTTATTTATTGTTTTGAGTTTCTACTGTGTACATCAGATATTTATTGGATTTCAAACCATTATCCAATTTACTCTAGGATTTCAAACTTTATCAAATTTGCTTTAATTTTTTTCTCTCTCTCTCACACACTAGACTCACAACCCTCACAACATTTGCACACACACACACACACACAACTCTTTTCTCATTGGTGGATTTTACTTCACAAGGATTCCACTTTATGAAATTGAATTAAGGCCTTAGGATTTAGCTTTATGAGGTTTAATCCTAGCCCTCCATAATTAATCTCAATTAATATTCTTAATTAGTTGATTTAATTAATTATGAACATCTAATACAATTATTTTAATTATTTCAAATTCATTGTCCATTAATTGTTGGCAAATTTTCTCTCTAATTGGTACAAGTATTTTTGTGTCATTAAATTATCTCCTATGAATAAATTAAGACTATGCTTAATTGTGATAATCTTAGGGTATTTTATGATCCCTAAATATGAAATATTAAAATTGACCCTTGATTGATTTAATTTCAAGGGAAAATTGCCCAAAAATCTAACTAATAATCTTCCAAAATTTAGAGACAACATACTCTCCTTTAATTATCATGTGTTATTTACCAAAATATAGTATTTATGATAAATAAGAATTTTAGGGTATTACACGCAGCATGTATAGGTCGGGCACTGAGCATGGTTATCGGAGTGTCCAAATACATGGAGATGGTTCCACACAGCCTACCCCATCTAATCTCCCTGTGACACCTCCGGGACTCATGTGGCGAGGAGCACCGGCGATGGCAACCTCCCGGCTTCTAACTCATAGGGACCAAACCATGATAGCATCAACTAGGAAGAAATTTCCAGCTACAAGGGGCAAGGGAAGGGGACGAGACTAACTGATGTAGCCTCCAAGTGTAATTGGCTGACTTGTATTTTGGTTGTAATGGTCAGCCTTTTTTGTTGTAATGTGTGGGTGTAATTGAACTTCAAGTAATGTGTGTTGTACTCGGGTGTTAGGAATTTTGGTTTGTATTGGCAGCCTTTTTTGGTTGGGATTTGTACTCCCTATGTGGCTGGATTTTTAAACAGATGAAACTATCACAGTCACGTACTTGGCTGCAAACTATTATGTATTTATCTATGTTGGCCTTGTAATGTGGTTGTTGATGTTTTGGCCAATTTCTCTGTGTGGTTTATGTTTGGACCACTGTTACTTATATTATGTTCATGTATTGGGCAGTGGTTCACCTTCCTTTGTAAACAGATGAAATTGATTATCAAAGAATATTCATGTTTCATACATATGCTCAGGAACAAGTTGTTGGTCAGCTGATTTTTTACATATTCATGTTTTACGCAATATGCTCAGGAACAGGTTGTTCATGTTTTGGCCAATATATTGATTGTTTGTCCCACTTTCTTCTTTTCCCATAAATTATGCAAATAATAGGTTTCTCCATTGGAGATAGTTCGGATTGCTCTCTTGCGGCAGAACAAATTAAATCCAATTTGATCTTTGTTTAGTTGTTCCTTTCCTTAGTGATGCCTCAACCAATTCATCCCTTTCCTAGCTATTCTGATTTTGGTATCTCACTTGCTATTCTTTATGGCTGCTGTGGATTGGCAACAAATTAACTTTATATATTGGGATGCAACTTGCTTCAACTCAGAAAATTGCCTTCCTTGACAGCATACAAAAAGTCCCAAATTGGCAACAAAAGATGAACATTAACTTTATATATCTTGATACAACTGACATTCCATAAAGGATTACAAGTTCCTAGCTTACATTGTACATAACAATTGACCTTCCATGGACATTAAACATAATTTAACACAAAATATAAACAACAATCAACACCCAAGTGAATACCAAGCCACAAATTGCAAGTCCCAATCTACCTTCAACCTTCTTCAATCTGCCATCAAGCTTCTCCATATACAAATAGATGTCAGAAATGTTTTCACCTACATTTACATCCACTTTATTATCAATTCCTCTCCTCTTCATCACATTGGCATCATAGAGCCTATCCACATGGCCAAGAAGCTCGATAATCACCCGAGATAGTCTCTCTCCCATTTCTCCATCATGCCACTGGAAGAAGCCACACCCAATGGCCTACAGCATCATCAACGATTATCATCATCAGCAGCCATCACCATTTTCATCCAATTTCACAAACATCCATGAACTAAATAAACACTAACATACTTGTTGATAGTTTCCCTGACCAAAAAATCTTCGCCTTGGGTTTTGCTCGGTCCAAGACGTACACAAAGGAGCCACGATTCCCTTGTGACAAATCCCCACTTTGTCCCTCGTATTGCAGCTCTCGTCCTCCTCGTCTTAGCCGCGCCACCCTTCGCTGGCTACAATTCATGGAACTTGCCGTTGAGTCACCCATGGTATCGCAAATCACTTTGAATTTTTACTCTCGGAGTCTGACCGAAGCTTTCTTCATTTATCCAATGCCCTAACCAGTGCTTTTAACGTGGGAGACGACGTGGGAGAAGACAGGCTTATGTGTCAATCGATGTGTCCAATTTCTCCTCTTGCGTGGCCTTCCATTGGACGACATCTGTCATTTTAACAGTCCACCTGCCTAATCCGTCATGGTAGGGCATTTTTGCTACGTTTTTCAGACTTCTATGGCATAAATGAGACAAAAAAAACTTTCATCTTACTAGTGCTCTTTAAGGAAAACTTTCGTGGCAAAATTGGTACGTATCCCAAATAATAATTATAAAAACGGTGATAAAGAGCCTTTGCGATATAAATTGTGTTCTTGATAATAACTGATTTGTATTATCATAAATTGTATATATAGAGCCAAAATCAGATAGCCAAAGAAAAGGGTTTGGGAAAAAAATAAGAGAGAGTGGCTACAACAGTGATTGCACCACCAATCAAAGGAGTATACATGCATCCCAACTAGCCCAAAATACTCCCCTCTTTCAATATTTAATTCTCCTTTGATTAGTGGTGCGAAGTGACTTATTTTCACTATGTAAAAGTTAGGGAAATCATTTCGCTTCAACTATAGAAAAACTTTTCTGCATCAAACAAGAAACGACGCGGTTTGGTTATTTTTTTTTTCATCTTCTCTCTTCCTTTCATTCGCCTTGCTCCAGCCAAATCCGTCACCAAGACCGAGAGATAGAGAGTGAGTGAGAAAAACAAAGTTAGAAACGAAGTTGCTTTTGTATCAAAAAAAAGAAACGAAGTTACTTTCCTCTGTTTTACACCAGTCAAAACAGAGGCATTTGAGATCAACATGGATCAATTTTGCAAGCTTGAAACCGAAGGTAATCATCAAGCTTTTCTTCCTTCTTGTTTCTATGAATGATGAAGGTGGAATATCACCTAGAGGGGGGAATAGGTGATTCTTGATTCTTTTAAAATCTTTTCTTTTGAGTAAATGAAATAGAGACCAATAAGATAAAAGAACACAAGAAAGTTTATACTGGTTCGATCAAAAACACAGACCTACGTCCAGTCCCCAGAAACACTCTGGGATTCCACTAAGTTCCAGAGACAATTACAGACTTTGTAAACGAAGGATGATCACTCACTCTGACTCCACTCCCCCTTACAAGTCGTAATTAATACACCCTCTCTTAAGGTTTCTTAACCTTAAGATATAAATTCAGTAATGAAATAAATGTATGAATTCTCCTCACGAGTAGATAACAAATGATCATTGAAGAACAATAAATGATACAGATGAAACATCAAATGGAATTAATCTCAAAATGATTGCACAACGTTTTTGGTAGGTGGCAAATTGAATGCTCCCGCTATTTATAGTTGATGCAATAAATGACCGTTGGTGAGCTTCGTGAAATAGCCGTTTAGACTCTTGAATTTTTCTGTTACAGAGATGAAGCGTTTGGCAAGAATTCCTCTGGTCTGAATGGGACAGCTGGAATTTCCAGTTCTGACATTTTCTTTCATTCTTTCGGTTGTATCTGTTGTGAGTTAGCATTAAATGCAAACTTGGAGAATATCAGTAACTGCTTTACTTTACTCAGAACATTGGTCTCCGAGAATATCTTGTTTAGGTAGCAGCATTTAATGTTTCTGACAGTAAGATAGCTTCGTTTAAATCCGCTGGTAATCTGAGTTTGAATAGTCTGAAACTCATGAATAAATTGGTTAATAGCATTTGGTAATTATAATCAGAAGTAATCAAATAGGAATTAATTCATTCGGTGATCCATGAATTTCGAACACGGTGATTTTGAAATCAGGATGAAGTTGCTCGAGCAAAGGTCCAAGCTTGCTCGAGCAAGCTCCCTTGAAATGAAGAAGAAAGTATGCTTGCTTGCTGATGCTCGAGCAAGAAATCTTCCTTGCTCGAGCAAAAACTCCATGCTCGGGCATGCTCTTTGAAATTAGTTTAAAAGCCCTTTCCTTCGCTGATGCTCGAGCATACTTTTCAGGTTGCTTGAGCATGTTGCTCGAGCATGAATAAACTCATGCTCGGGCGGACTCTTTCTCATCTTGGAGCAATTGCATTAGACTCGCTGTTTGCTCGAGCGGGATTCCGGACCTTGCTCGAGCACAAATTCTTTAGTTTAGCTAGAAATGCCTAGAGCGCGCTGATGCTCGCCTGGAGCGCGCTGATGCTCGAGCATGCTTTTCTGCTTGCTCGAGCATGAGTGAAACCATGCTCGGGCAACCTCTTTTTATACTGAAGGAAGCGCCTGCTGCTCGACCTTGCTCGAGCAGCATTTTGGGCTTGCTCGAGCATCACTTTTTCAATGCTCAAGTAGAGTCATCGGAGGAGCAAAATACATGGGTTGTTCGATGTTGCTCGAGCAACCTTTTAAGCTTGCTCGAGCAAGGTGCTCGAGCATGCTTTTGCTCCCGGGCGAGTATGCTTTCAGCTGGTATTTTATTCAGCCCATTTCGATGTTGCTCGAGCAAGACCATATTGTCGCTCGAGCAAAGTCTTATCGTTTGCTTTTCGATATACTTTGCTCGAGTAACATCCGAAAACATTTGAATTCATTTGTCATTTAATTTCACAATCTTTGAGAATTGTTATCATCAAAAACACAGGAGCCAACAAATGACCACCGTAGGTTCGGGGCTTTTGGTTTGTTACATATATATATATATATATATATACTCACATCTAGTTTGGAAACAAAAAAAAAAAAAAAAAAAAAAGAACCTTGTAGCTGATGTAAGGAAACGTAGCGCTGCATATACACTTACTAATATAAACATATATATATATATATATATATATAAGTTGTTAATCTACGTATATTTGAATTACCAAGACTTAAGGAAGATGGGAAGACATAGACTAGTGAGGTTGTTTGAATCAGAATCCCCATTGATGCAATGGTGGCTTTGGGATTACCCAGAAGGCCACACAGCATTATCATGAGTTCGTGCCACCACCACTCAAGGCACACAGAGACGCAGATTGGAACCGTAGGAGCAAGAAGAGAAGACCAGCCCTTGAGACAATCAATACTAAGAGTGACCCACGAGTCCTTACATACGTCAGAGAAGTAGACAAAGGAACATAGGAAAAGGAGGAGGTTAAGGTTAGTCCAAACCATGGCTATGGTCACACCAGCAACGCCCATCTGGAAGTGAACAATCAGAAGGAAATTCAACAGGACATGGAGGAGAACAGAGATGGCTGAGCAATAAGTTAAAGGCAAAGTGATGCTTTGTGGTCGAAGAAAGACACGAAGAGGGTGAAGAAGAGAAAGAAACAAGAGGAAAGGAATGGAGAAAGAAATGAAAGTTTGTGCGATTGAGGATATGGACTCGTCTTGACCACACCATAAGAGGATAGTCTTCATATTGAGCCACATGAAGGAGATTGGTATGGAAGTGGAGAGAAGGAAGGGGACGGTTCTTTGGAGTGTGAGGCCAAGAAGCTTGCCTTGCTTAGCGTCGTGAGCTTGTCCACAAATGGGTTCCATCCCCATTGCTAAACCATAGAGAAGCGTGGTGAAAGTTATGGGGGCGGAGAATTTTTTAATGTTAAGTTTTATAGAAAAGAGGAAAAACGTTGTCGTTTTACTTTGTCAGATTTATTTTTTTACACAAATGCGTAAATGTTAACCCCTAAAAGTTATATTGTAAATGCTATTTGTGTAAAATTGATAGTGACAGAAGTGACTTTTTTCCAAATTAAAACTTGTTTGGATTATTATTTGAAACGTCAGTTGAGATAGAAAATGACTCGTGAATCTTACTGAATATATATATATATTAGTTTATATATTATGATAATTGAAGAGCAAAATTTAAATTATTATTAAAAAATACTAACGACAAATGTGGTATTTTTAAGAAAAAATTAAAATAAAGGACCTAGTGAAAATAAAGGACCATAAAAATTTTAATCACTTGAAAGGACCAAATATCCTAATATAAATTCAAAATCACTAAATTGTCCCTATAACCAAACTTCTTATATTATCTCTTGTATTCATAATTAAAAATATAACTAAAACTGCTAATCATGATATAATAGATTACTTATATAATCAAATTACTCGATTTATATTATCAAATTTATTATCAATTAATATTTTCTTAAAAGATAAAAGCTAAACTCATTTCATATTGTTCAAGATATAATAGATTTCTTAGATTTTTTTAATTTTATTAACATTAAATGAATTTTTTAACTTACATAAATTTCTTCTAAAACAAAAATAAATTATATAAACTTTCTTATATAAATTTTAAATTATAAAATAGCTTGAATTTTATTAAAATTTTATAATTATATTTATAATTAAAATTTTTATTGATTTTAAAGCAAATACAATTTTTACAAAATTGAAGAATGTTAGTTCTCATGTTTTTGATGTTTTGATGATAACAATTATAATGTAATTAATCTTTGATAATCACTGAAAATTTGAAGTTTTTGATTTACCTTTAGTTAAATAATATATGCCTCTAGTCATCCAATATTTTACCTTCAGGCATAGGTTTCGAAAAATTCACATATAATGGCAAAATCGTAATTATGGTGAAAATTCACTCTAATGACAAAACCGTAATTACATTGAACTTCTTCCTTTGCCTCAAGTCATCTAACTTGTTGCCTCAAGTCATCTAACTTGTTGCCTCAAGTCATTCCCGCATATGCTTTGGAAAATTCACATATAATGGCATAATCGTAATTATGGTGAAAATTCACTCTAATGGCAAAACCATAATTACACTGAACTTCTTCCTTTGCCTCAAGTTGTAACACCCCAAATTCCATACCTCAAAATGTGTCTGTTGACACTTAGTTTTAGAAAAATCAACAGAGTTTGAGGTGCTACAGCTCAGAGTAATGCGGAAACGAAGAACATGTGCTTACATTTTGATGATGAGTAACTAATACAAAATACCCAGACATATGCTGATGCCCCGACATACACTGGTTATATTAAAAATAATCCCGAAGGGATATTCATGTGATACAATAACAGAATTTGTGTATAATTACAACTTTGGAATAGTAATTATACAATCTTACATCATGTCTTAACTGGACTTGTAGCAATGAACCCAACTTAGTTAATCAAATAATTTGGCCAGGCCGGTGTCTAGTGGAAGTCTCCCCGAATTCACGGCGACTCATCGACTGATCCACATAGACGAACCCTTTCTAGGCACCAAACGGTTTGAAATAACTTTATTAGATTCATGCCAGAACTAATCTCTCATCTCGATCGGTGTCTCTTCATGGCTCCGTCCACGGCGTCTTCTTATATCCTGGCTCCTTACCTGAACTATTAGTCAAGGCTGAGATTCACTTACCATTGAATCTCGGTGTACGATTAACCTCATATGAAAAGTATGAGCAGTATATATATGAGATATCCATTACATTTCAGCATCAACCGTACATAGCACACAGCACATGTAAGGTTACAACAATACATAAGCACACAGCAGATGTAATGTCAACACAACAACAATACATAGCACACAGCACATGTAATGTCATCCACGTTTGCACTAACCAGTGCCACGACGGCCCATCGTGTCCTCAGCGCTAGGAAAACTCAACGGCATTATCAAGACCATAACCCGTATAAAGCTGAATGTATATAAACATTGACCTAAGACAGAGTCTTAGCCACGGTTCATGAATCATTCCATCACATATAAGCATACAAGACACATCAGAGTTAAAGTTACTGTACGCGAACGTACCTTCCTTCCACGTGAATAGTGGTTTACTATTTATGTATACGTCACTATTCATGAATAGTAATATGTCCGTCCTTTGAATCCGACTCCAAACTTCCCGGATATCCTAACATATTACCATATCACTTAGAATAATATTTTAAGGGTTACCTTTGCCACTATTGACCTTTTTACCCATACATTTCATGAAAAACGGAATTCCCAGCACTTTGGCCAGATTTTTCACTAACTTTGAAAAATCATAATTAATTCTACAAAAAGAGAAATGAGGTTCCGTAAAATTCCCCATAATACTTGACATGTCTATTTTCAAGTAAAAATAACGGCACAAACTCGAAATCTCTGGATCATTCCCATTTTTGATGTTTCTCAACGCTGTTCAAATTGTAACTCCAGAAATAAGGCTTAACTTCAAAAATTCATATTTCCTTTTCCAAAGCTCAAAACGTTACCAATTATATATCAATGAAAAGCCCTAGATGTCTAATTTATATCTGGAAAATTTCATGATTTTAGAACACGCCATTTATTCCCAGATTTTAAAAGTGTGAACACTGTCCAGGTAAATTTCCAGAATAACACTGTCTTTAAGATGACAGAAAATTCTCATGAAAACTCTTACTTTTCAACAAGATTTTGATTCTTAAAAACAACATTAAAAAACTGAAATAAATATGGGAGAGGTATTAAAATCCTTACCTAAGCCCAAAAAAATCAATTGCATAAAATATTCTTGTCTTCACCGAACACTTTCTCAATTTCTATTATTCTCTCATACTCTCTTGGTATCTCCACTATTCTTTTTCTCTTCACTATTTCTCTCTCTTTTCTGGACAACATGCATGCAAAATGGGAAGGTGCATGTGTCCTCTATATATAGGCCGAAAGAGAAATGGGGGATGGTGGAGCATACGTATGGAAATTGGTGAAGTTTGGTGGTTTGGTGGATAATAGCCAAAGTTGGTGAAGAAAATATGTGTGTGAATATTGTACATTTTGCAAGATAGTGGTAGATGGTTTACGTAGATTGAAATTTTCTCCATTACATACTTCACCAAATTTTCATTTCCTACGGCACACTTGAACATATCTTCCAATTTTCCATTTAGGTTGGCCAAAGGTAATTTTTGATGGTGTGAAATAAAGAAATGAAATGAATGTGCATGCGTACATTTCTTTACTGCCAACTCAAGAGAAGTATGAGGATGAAAGATGCTACCTAATAAAATAAAGAATTGGACAATTCATTTGGCAGCATGAAACATCGTAAAGAATGATCAAGTAGCTATTAAACAAATATATATATTCTATAGCCTACTTTATTGACCAATGAAATATATCCATATGAGCATTTGGAATTTCCTACTTGTAATCTTCCAATATAATTTCTTTTTCTTCAAAATATTATCTTATAAATTTTTCTCTTCCTTTCAAGGCCCAAAAATAATCTTTAATAAGTATCTTAAGCTTTTCCTCATAATAAGCTTAAGACTTTCATATTCCAAATAACCCATATGACATATTTGTCATTCTTAATAAACAGGGCCCAGTCGTCTTCCAAATATAGGCTAATTCTCAAGTTTTTAGGCCCAAAATTCGGGATATTACACAAGTCATCTAACTTGTTGCCTCAAGTCATTCCCGCATATGCTTTGGAGAATTCACATATAATGGCAAAATTGTAAATATAATGAAATTCCTTTCTAATGGCAAAATTGTAAATATGTTGAAATCTTCTTCTTGCCTCTAGTCATTAAATTTGTTGCCTCAAGTCATTCCCCATGAAATTCATTTCTTTAATGGCAAAATCATAATTTTGTTAAACTTTCTCCATTTGCCTCTAGTCAATTATGACTTGCCTCAAGGCATTCCTTTCACTGCAACAGATATGACTCTAGGCATCCAGACTCAAGGCGCTATCTTCGTTTTTGCCTCCAGTCAACTATTAGTTGCCTCTAGGCAACTTGACTCAAGGAACTCTATTATGCCAAAGACTTTGCCTCTAGTCATTTATCATCTATCTCTAGTCATATTAACTCTAGGCATCTATTAATTGACTCTAGGCAAATTGTCCTGTTGCTTGTTTTCACACTAATATCGTATTTGCCTCTAGTCGGAAAGATATTACCTCTAGTCATGATAACTCAAGGCATCATATTTTTGACTCAAGGCAAAATCTTCAAATGCTTTATTCTTACCTCCAGTCAATTAATATGCCTCCAGTCATGCTCCTCCAGTCATATCTTTCTAGTTATCAAATCACCGTCTCCGGAAAATCAAAATCAATTGATTATGATTTCATTGCTTCAAATCATTACTCATTATTATTCTTAATTGCTTTTAATCAAATTGTTAATGAGTTACAGATTATTAGAATGAGGATCAACATAGGATATCGATCAAGGCAATCCGGCATTTATTAAACCTGCCTATTCGAGAAACTCAACAACAGACATATCGTACCGGGCAAGAATATTTTCCTTTGCTGGATCTCAACGGTCATAATCACAATTACAGGAATAATGACGGCGATTATTCCGACCCTTCTGTTTCATTTTAAAGATCCTCAATGGATATTTCTTCGAGCTTCTCAACGGTCATGAGATTAACTATATATACCTGAAGTTTTGAGCTCATCAATCACTTAAAAACGTTGTGCATTCTACTCTTATTGTATTCAACTATTCTGTCTATTCCATTAATATCTTCGGATATTGTGTACCTCAGTGTTCATCTTTATCTACTCGTGAGGAGTTTCAAAACACCTTTTTTATTATTGTGTTGTAAAATCTTAAGGTTGTGGAACCTTAAGTGGGTATACAATTACAGCTTGTAAGGGGGAGTGAGTCCTAGTGAGAGGATCATCCGAGTACAGTGTAATTGTTCTTGAAAGATAGTGAAAATCCCGGGTGTTACGGGAATTTGGACGTAGGTCGAAGTATTAGACAGAACCGGTATAAAGCTGCTCTGTAATCTGTTTGCTTTTCTTGTGTCTGTTTTTATTTGTGCTCGTGTGATTCGTTAAAAGAATTTGAGATCACCTATTCTCCCCCTCTAGGTGATATTCCACCTTCATAAGAATGTGTAATTATTTTTCCAAGATATATGTGCAAATTGTGAAAATTGAAAATTGAAAAAAAAAATTATTTAATTTTGTGAAAATTATAATTATGTATTAGTTCTAAAAAATAGAATGTGATAGAGAGTGTAGGAAGGAAAGCAGAAGATTTTGTAGGAGCATTTTTAGTATTTTTATTTTATATTTTTACATTTTGATCTTTATAAATAATTACAATTTTTTTGGTCCCTCTCTATAAATATCTTTTTTCTCAAGTCTTTCATTCTAATTTTCCCTATTTTCAAATTCACATTCTTGAAAGAAAAAAAAATTGTTTCCTATTCTTTTCAATTCTTTTTGGCTATTATCCAAAAAAAAATTCTTTTGGCGACAGAGGTGGTAGTATTTATTATTATTATTATTATTATTATGGAATCAAAATGTCAACAAAAATATGGGATAAGTTATTCTGCCTACTTTTATTTTGTCTACCTTTGTCTACCCCTCTCAATACCATTAGATTATAATCTCATCCAACAGTAAAGATTTGAGGGACAAAATAAACTCTTTTACCCCTCCTCTCTACCTCCCACCCTCTCTTGGTGTTTGGGTTTTGATTTACTAACTTAACCTTCAATCACAACATCACAACAGTGCACCTGAGTTATTTAGTTTGATTACAGTGTTTGATCGCACATGGTCCCGCATGACAATCGATCTGGAGATGCTTTATCTGTGCCAAATGCCAATCGTCTTGTTCACAATAGGGTGATGAGGCAGGGAGGGGTTTTACGATCAGGGATACGTACGTACATGTGCAGATTAATTACTTGTGTTAATAATTAATTGACACACACTACATTCGGTTTTTATTTCCCAAGCAATATATCAGAGTATCCCGGAAGAATATTCCATGCTTTGGAAGATATATTCTACCGTTCTTGATACCGTCAGTGAAATACAATTTATAATTAAGAAATCACAAACATCAAGGATTTGATATACACATGAGTCACTTCCTTTTATAGTATAATTGAAACGCAATTCCACTGACTTTAAATGGAACAACATAATTCCAATCGGCAAGACTGATAATTCTACTTTACAAGGATTCTGGAAGCATAATGATATTTACCCAACGGAGGAGACAAAGAGTGTGGGAGGCGGTGGGAGAGAGGAATGGGTAAAAAGGTTTATTTTATCCTTCAAATCTCCACTGTTAGATGGGATTATAATCTAACGGTATTGAGAGAGGTAGGTAAAGGTAGGCAAAATAAGAGTAGGCAGAATAACCTATCCCCAAAAATATTAGAGAAAATTACGCGCAAGTCCCAAGGAAGACAAAAAAAATACAATTAGGTCCTTTGACATCACCAAATTACATAGAACTCCCTAGGGACTTTTGTATAATTATTTGTGAATGTAAAATTACCATGTTGGACAAGGAAAAAACACGCATAAATCACTGAAAATTGCTTAGTCTATCATCTCCCTCTCAACAGATTCGACCGAGAGCCTTTCGACGCCGTTTGACCGAGAGCCCTTCGACGCCGTTTGACTGAGAGACCTACGACGGTGTTTGAGCGAGAAGGAAATTAGTGTCTTTGTTTTTCCCCCTCCTTATTCGTCGCTGGTGGGATTGTGAGAGACTCCCTGCATCTCTCATTGCTGTGGGTGCTATTAGTGTAGGAAATTTCTTCCTTTATCATGTAAGTGATTTTTTAAATCAAAGTTTTTTAGGGTTATGTGAAATTATAATTTTCGCTTCCTTCCTCTTATTACACTTAGCAAAACGAATTTATGATCCATTTCTTCATTGCTGTGCAAAACAACTCTTTGATAAAGTTTATTATTGGGTATTTAAGACATGGAAACCAAGGAGAAAGAAAGGACCAAGATACTGATCGAAAAGTGAAAAGATACTAACTCTTCTAGTTTTCAAAGTTTGTGCTGTAAATATATGTTTTTTCTATTATAAATGTAACATTTGTTGTTGTAAATAGCCTCTAGACGTGAAAAATGAAAAAAAAAAATCCAAGTTTTCAAATGTTGTTGTTATTATAGACTTTTTCTATTGTAAATATAGCATTTGTTGTTGTAAATAGCCTCTAGACGTGAGAAATGAAAAAAATCCAGGTTTTCAAATGTTGTTGTTAATATTCGAGCAAAAAAAAAATGTTGTTGTTAATATAGGCTTTTTTGTTGTAAATATAGCATTTGTTGTTGTAAATAACCTACGGGGCGTGAGAAATGGAAAAAATCCAGGGTTTTCAAATGTTGTTGTTAATATGGGCCTTTTCTATAGTAACTATAGCATTTGTTGTTGTAAATATAACTTTTGGGAAAATTTCATTTAAATACTAACTGAATTTGTAAAACCCCCGGAGGACCTCCGAATTTGCAAAAAGACTTAGAGGTGACAAGGACTTTTGGGGGATATGCAAATTCACGCCAAATGACCATTTTGCCCTTAGTTCTAAATAATAAAAAAAAAAAAAAAAAAACCCCCACGGTGGGCCCCACCGACGGTGGCCACCACCCGTGGCGGCGCAAGCTTGGCGGCCCCACCGGTGGGAGGTTTTTTTTTTTGGCGAGTGGGGTGTTTTATCAAAAATAAAAAATGTGCTTTGGAAATGTGGGGGTGAGGTTGAACCCCCACCCCCATACAAAACCAAGTAGGTTGGGCTACTTGATTCTTTTATTATATATATACATTAACAAATATATATATTCTTCTTAACATTTTTTCAACGATAATTACCATTCCACAAGTGAAAATTACCATTCGTGAAGTGAGAATTACCATTTCGAAGTGACAATTACCATTGTTTCTCCGGGATTCACTTTGTTTACTTGAAGCATGTTTGTAAAAACCCAAAAAATATGAACTTTTACGAAACACGAAGTGAGAATTACCACTCGTGAAGTGAGAATTAACATTGTTTCAACATGGCTACCGACTGCTACTATAAAAAAAACTTCATGATCTTAAAATATTTTTTAGGGTCTTAAAAAAATATTTCAGGGTATTGACTGGTACTAAAAAAATATTTCATTATACTAATTGGTTCTTAAAAAATAACTTCAAAAATTTAACAAAAATATATAAAAGAAAAAAGCAAAAAATGAACGGTCTAGATCTCCTCTTGGGACGAGCGCTCCCTGCGGCCAGCGGGAAACTAATTCGAGAAGAAAGTCGATCAGCTCTACTCGCTCAAGAGCCCACGACGGAGTCGTCTCAATAAATAGATGGGATGCGCCTGTTTGTTGTGTAACACCCCAAATTCCATACCTCAAAATGTGTCTATTGACACTTAGTTTTAGAAAAATCAACGAGTTTGAGGTGCTACAATTTCGAGTAACGCGGAAACGGAGAACATGTGCTTACATTTGGACGATGAGTAACTGATACAAAAATGCCCGGACATATCTGATGCCCGACATATACTGGTTACATTAAAAATAATCCCGAAGGAATATTCATGTGATACAATAATAGAATTTGTGTATAATTAAAAACTTTCGGATAGTAATTATACAATCTTACATCATGTCTTAACTGGACTTGTAGCAATGAACCTAACTTAGTTAATCAAATAATTTGGCCAGGCCGGTGTCTAGTGGAAGTCTCCCTGAATTCACGGTGACTCATCGACTGAACCACATAGACGAACCCTTTCTAGGCACCAAACGGTTTGAAATAACTTTATTAGATTCATGCCAGAACTAATCTCTCATCTCGATCGGTGCCTCGTCCACGGCGTCTTCTTATATCCTGGCTCCTTTCCTGAACTATTAGTCAAGGCTGAGATTCAATTACCATTGAATCTCAGGTAACAGTTAACCTCACATGAAAAGTATGAACAGTATGTATGACAGATATCCATTACATTTCAGCATCAACCATACATAGCACACAGCACATGTAAGGTTACAACAATACATAAGCACACAGCAGATGTAATGTCAACACAACAACAATACATAGCACATAGCACATGTAATGTCATCCACGTTTGCACTAACCAGTGCCACGACGGCCCATCGTGTCCTCAGCGCTAGGAAAACTCAACGACATTATCAAGACCATAACCCGTATAAAGCTGAATGTATATAAACATTGACCTAAGACAGAGTCTTAGCCACGGTTCATGAATCATTCCATCACATACATGCATACAAGACATATCAGAGTTAAAGTTACTGTACGCGAACGTACCTTCCTTCCACGTGAATAGTGGTTTACTATTCGTGTATACGTCACTATTTATGAATAGTAATATGCCCGTCCTTCGAATCCGACTCCAAACTTCCCGGATATCCTAACATATTACCATATCACTTAGAATAATATTTTAAGGGTTATCTTTGCCACTATTGACCTTTTTACCCTTACATTTCATAAAAACAGAATTCCCAGTACTTTGGCCAGATTTTTCACTAACTTTGAAAAATCATAATTAATTCTACAAAAATCGAAATGAGGTTCTGTAAAATTCCCCATGACCCTTGACATGTCTATTTTCAATGAAAAATAACGGAACAAACTCGAAATCTCTGGATCATTCCCAGTTATAATGTTTCTCAACACTGTTCAGATTGTAACTTCAGAAATAAGGCTTAACTTCAAAAATTCATATATCCTTGTCCAGAGCTTAAAACGTTACAAATTATATATCAATGAAAAGCCCTAGATGTCTACTTTCTTTCTGGAAAACTTCATAATTTTAGGACTTCATTTGATACATAAACTAACCGTCTCAACGTTCACTGCCAGCCCAGAATTTAAAACTGGAAATTCTACAACTTTCATGATTTTGATCCATTGATCCAAAAATTATTTCCCATCATGTTTTAAATCCAATTTTCATTCTAAACCCTTTGAAAACCTTAAAAAAATGAAAATAAATTTTCTCCACAATTTTCTAGATTAAACCCAAGCTTTACCAAAAATCTAAAGGCTAGAACTCAAGAACTTACCTCTTGAAGTTCTTACTCTTTCCTCTTCCTCTTGCTTCACCATTTCTCCTCTTTCTCTTATTCACAATCAGATGTTTGATTGTGTTTTGATGTGAAGAAATGAAGAGGATCCAACTTCTATTTATAGGCAAAAGGTGGAGTATAATTTGGTAAGAGGTTGGAGGAATTTGTTAAATAATGTTATAGTTTGGTGAAGTGTTGGTAGATAATGGTGAAAGTAGATGTAGAATATTTATGTGTGAATGTGTATGAGTTTGGCAAGAGGGTGGAGTGTGTGAGTCTTGTACAAATATTCTTCCATCTAAAGTGAAGTATGATGATGGAAAGATATTGCTTAATAAAATTCATGAAGCAAATGGGCAAGCATGGAACCTACGTGAATATTGGTGTGGCTATCACAAAAGTATTCTATAGCCTACTTTGTTGACCAATGAAATATATTCACATGAGCACTTGCAATTTCCTAAGCTTAATCCCACTTGTATTCATCCATTACACACTTCATCCACTCTTCCAATTCCTACGGCACATCCATATATGCATACACATCTTCCAATTTCCCATGGCCAAAAGTCATTGTAAGAGGGTGGTAGATGTTGTACATGAAGAAATCAAATACCATTTTATACTTCAACCACTTTATACTTATTTACCAATATCCAACTACCATTTAATATTTATTTGCAAATATTAAATCATGTATGGAAAATTAAATCCTTAATTTCATATAAGAATTTTCTTCCAAGATTAATTTCTCTAAACCATAATATATTGGCTCTAAAATTTATAGGGCAAAAATTATCCTTTAACTATTTTTCCTTGAATTTTTAGGAAAATAGGCCTAAAAATCCAGAAAATAGCCTTAAAACTATTTAGACCAAATTTTCATATTAAATTCCCATAAAATATTTCTTATTTTCAAATCCCAAAATTTGGGATATTACATGTTGCGCTCGTCCACATTTTCTTTCTTCCAAATCATTTCATACTTGGGATTATTTAATGATTTCGTACTTGGATGATTATTACTCCCTTCCTCCTCCTTTCATTTTATAAAATATAATATAATTTCTTAACTATACCCTCCTTGTTTTTATAAGATATTGTTTTGAATGTATAGTATTTAATTCGGGTTCACATAAGGTGTTTTTTCTTTTAATTAGAGTGATTAGGTATTTTTTAAAATTTTTTATATATTCTATTTGTTTAGATTAGATTATATGCTAGATCCTGAATTTTTTTTTGTACCCAATATCTCAAATTAATTAATTTTCAGTCCTGCATTAAGAAATATTTTTCCTGTAATCCCAATATCCTGGAAATTAATTAATTTGAGATATTGGGTACAAAAAATTTTTTAGATGCAACATATAATCTAATCTCAATAAATAGAATATATAAAAAAATAAAAAAGCCTAATCTCTCTAATTAGAGGAAAAACACCTAAGAAAAAGCACCCAATGTGAATTCATTTTAATTCTTGTATTTCACTAAATAAACTTAGCATAATATATTCTCCCTCTTCCACGTAAATTTGAACATTTTTTTTTTAAAAAATTTAATTGTATTCATATTTATTGCATCTAACTATTTTTAACTTCTTTATCATATAACTCAATTCGGTTATTTATATCTTATAAAAAAGAATAGAGGGAGTACTTAATATAATAATGTATTGAGTCGTCATATGCATTCGTATAACATTCCAATTTTTTTAATTCTCGAACTAAATAATATTTAGGAGAAATTAATTTATGAAAATTAAAATTTATCATATAATTACTCGATACAGGAGTTAATTTTCTAAAGTGAGAGTCAAAGAAAATATTGCAAGTTTTATTTGTAGAAAATATCATATCTTGTTAAGTATTGAGGAAATTTTATTTGGACTGAATATATAAGCTTAGCCTAATTGTTAAATTGTAAAAAAAAAGAAAAGAAAAAATACTCCCTCCAGTCTATAATATAAGATATAGTTGACTTTTCTTAAAAAAATGAAGGAAGCTAAATAAGGATTCTTAATCATATCACATGTTATATATTCTTAAATTATATATCAACTTATAAATTAGATAAAATAGTTTTGAGAGAAAATGACAAATATAAATATTTGAATTAATTTTCTTAATATTTTTTAAAAAAACCAACTCAATTTGATATTTAGGACTAAAGAGGGAGTAAAATGAAGAGAGAGAGAGAGAGAGGGAAAAAAAAGGAGCTGACAGCGCGTCGGAGCTGCCACCATTAGTCAATTTGGGGAAGGTGGTAATAATACCCCAACGACCTCCCTCTTTCAAGTTTCAATAAACGCATCAGAGGCCCGAAGGTACGGTGTGGAGAGCGACGGAAGGAAAATAAGAGGTGGATGTTATTCGGATTTTTTAAGATAAGTTCTTTCTTTTTATGTTTTTTTTATTATTATTTCAAAGAAAATTGATGGTGAAAATTTTTAGGGTTAATATGATTTCAAATATTTAAATTTTATATTCCCTCCTTCTCGCTGTGACATCCTAGTTTTTTTAAAAAAATTTAAAACCAAATAATATTGTAGGAGAGATTAATTTATAGTAATTAAAATTCACTATGTAATTACTTAGCATGGGAGTAAATTTTCTAAAGTGAAAGTCAAAGAAAATATTGAAAGCTTTATATATAGAAAATACCAAAACTTATTAAGTATTGAGAAAATTTTATTTGAACTAAATATACTAACTTAGGTTAATTGTTAAATGGTTAAAAAGTAAAAAAATAAAATACAAAATTGGCAACAACTCGTGGGTGCTGTGTTGTCACCATAATTTACTTTGGGGAGAGGGACTAATAATACCCCAATTAGAGCTGGGAAATCGGGTCGGTCCTTTTAAGCTCTAGCTCTTCAAGGGTCGGGTTTTACAAATTGGAGCTTCTAAATGAAGTTGGCCCTGTAGGCCCGACTTTGCAGGGCCAAGGACCGGCCCGTTAGGCCCTTTATATCATGGTTTGTGAAACCGGACCAGACCGGTAGGTTTAGACCGGGAACCGGGCAACCGGCCGTGAAACGGGTCCGGTTTGGTGCAAAACCGGACTGACCCGGTGAACCCAGGTTGACCCGGTGAAACCGGTGTAAACTGGTCGGGTTACAAGGGTCAACCCGGTTCCAGTAATTTTTTTTTAAAAGGCAATCTGATTTGAATATCTGAATATGTCACAAGTATTGAAGTATGTGGTTATTTTACTATTGATCTAAAGTATTGAAATGATATATAGTACTCCCTTTGGTCCTTATTATAAGGCACCAACTAACAAATCTCACAAACCAATAAAAGTAGTTAAAGTCAATAAAGTTGCCCTACACTTTAAGTAACTTCCAATATTACCCCTACTGATTGTACTAAATTCTAATATTATATTAATTATTACTTTCACTCACTACCCTCATTAATTATGGGCAGACATGGAAACAAATAATTAATGCGTCTTGGGAATAAGCAAGTGGCTTATAAAAAGGACCAAATAAACTTGATAGTTGGTGCTTTATAATAATGACGAGAGGGAGTATGTGAAATTTAGGTTGGTGTGATGAAAAATTAATTATTTTCCAATTTTTTTATACCTCACCGGTCTAGCCTAGGTTGACTCTGGGCTGACCCACTAACCCTTAACCCAGTACCTCGACCCGTTCAATCACCAGTCCGGGTTTCAGAACCTTGCTTTATATACATATATATACATATACATATACATACATACATATATATATATATATATATATGTTTTATTAACTTGACTTGACCATTTAATTTACTAATTTATATGTATTTTTTATTTGTTATAAAGTTATTTATCCATTATAATTTGGTTTAATATTTGTTGCAAATAAAGATTATAGATGTATTTGTGATGTGATAGAAGATATTCTTGACATTTTTACTCATGAAGCGGAGCCTAGTATTGAAGTAAAACATAATCAAATGTTTTTGAAATTGATGATAGTAGTGAGAAGATGAAAATAATAATCATCATACTCATGTTGCTTAGTGATAAACTTGTTATACTTTGTGTGAATTATTTGTGGACAATAGTTTACTCTTGATTATGAATTGGTGATTGCGTTTGTTTATTGCATTAAGCTTGTTATGCAAATATTGATGTTGACAACATTTATTTGATAAATTAAAACTTTACTTATTGTAATTTACTAGTTATATTTCTTTGATAAAAAAATAGAGAAAAATAGTTAAAATTTAGAATAGTAACTTCCGTGACTGTAGGGTAGGCTTTGGTCTGGTGCTCTCGGCTGGGCTTTGAAAAACAGAGATATTTTTCTTACAGGACCCTATAAGGCCGGCCTGTTAGACCACGGCCCTTTAGGGGCCGGCCACGATTCTCGGCTCTAACACCAACCACTCCCCTCTTTCAATATTTAAGCGCATCGGAGGTACAAAGGTATGGTGTGAGAGTGAGAGTGAGGAAAAAAAGAAAAGGAAGAGAATAAGAGATGGAGGTTGCTTGGTTTTTTAAGGTAAATTATTTAGTTTCGTCTTTTCATATTTTTTAAAAGTTAAAGATAATTGATGGTGAAAAATTATAGAGTTTATATGATTTCAAATATTCAAATTTTATATTCCCTTGTTCTTGCTTTAACATCCCAATTTTTTTTTTAATTTTAAAACTAAATAATATCTTGAGAGATAAATTTATGGTAATTAAAATCGAATGTAATTACTTAGTATGATCTCTAAAGTGAAAGTCAAAGAAAATATTGTAAGTTTTATTTGTATAAAATACCATAATTTATCAAACATTGAGAAAATTTTATTTAAACCGAATATAAAGCTTGTCCTAATTGTTAACTTGTAAAAAAAAAAAACAATAAAAAAAATGGTGGCCGCACTTAGGGTATGTTTGGTTGGGGGGGGAGGGGAGAGGAGGGGGAGGGGAGGGGAAGGAAAATGGAGGGAAAATATTAAGCGGGGATAAAACTTTTGTGAGCCCCACCACAAATAACTTTTCTCTCTCTCCATTTTCCCTCCCCTCCCCTCCCCCCAACCAAACATACCCTTAGGTGCTGGCACCATGCCACCATTATTTGCTTTGGGGGTAATAATACACCAACCACTCTACTCTTTCAATATTTAAACGCACCGATTAATTACAGTACGGTGTGGAGAGCCAGAGCGAGAAAATAAGGAGAGGAAGAGAATAAGAGGTTTGGGTTGCCTAGGTTTTCTAAGGTAACTTATTTAGTTTCCTCTCCACATATTTTTTTTCCTTAGTTCAAAGATAATTGATGGTGAAAAATTATAGGATTTATAGGATTTTAAATATTTGGGTGATTCAATGTATTATTTAGCTTATAATGGTCATAATAGTGTTAAAATTATAATTGATATGGTTTATTTTTAGCTAAATGGTTTATTTAAGAAACTTAAAGTTAGTATTTGGTTGAAAAATTGAGATTTTTGTGACAATAGGTCTTATATCCAAATTTATATGATTTAATTTAATTTATTAGAGGTTATATTGAGGATTAAATGGATTGAATTTTAGATTATAATGGAACGTGAATATTTAAAAATTTTGTTGAAAGTTTGATTGTAGGGAATTAGGTGTTTTGGATAAATTGAGATATGGTTGTATTTTGATGGTTCTAAGTGAGAAAAATAATTTATAAAAGAAACAAGGGTAAAGATGAAAAAATACAGAAAACAAAGTACATTTGACATTAATAGCCTTAGTTTTGTTGACATGGAGGTTTTATCATCACCCACATTACCATTCTGTGCCCCACCTTATCTCTTCATTTTTTGGTTCATCTCTTAGGTCTCTTTTCTGGGAAATTGGAGTCTGAAACTGGAACTTGGGTTCGAGGAAGGTGGTGAAGTGCAAATCCTTTGATTGGATAATTTCTGCATTTGGGGAAGGAGTAAAGGTGGTGAACATGTTTTTTTTTTCAGAGTAAAGGAGTTCAAATGCACCGAGTCAATACCATAAAATCACAAATTGGCCATAATTCCGTTCAACCCTTATTTACTTTAAGGGAGGGGTAATAAAACCCCAACTAGCCCAACGGCCCAACCACTCGGCTCTTTCAATATTTAATTTCTGTTTGTGTTCTGTAGTGTAGAACACAAATGTTTACCCTCAAAGAACTGGTAGGTTGTTTCTGTAGGATCAAAGGATTCCCAGCGGTATATATTAAGGAGATGCCGAAAGGAATATCAAGCTTCCCTTGCAGATATCTATGTAGAAGATACCACTGAGAGTCATGGATCACTGTGTAACATGAATATGGCCGGCAGAAAAAAGGGGTGGGGTGTGTACACAGTGAGACTGAATAGTAGAATAGATGAATAGAGAATATGCACCTGTAGGTTAATCTCATATTTATAGAGATTACCTAGGATTTCGTTCCTCAGGCTGTGATTCCGCTCCAGAGGCAATATGCACCTCCACGTTCTGCAAATGCCTACTCCACTACCTGTACTATCCAGGATTAGAGGCATGTTTATAGGGTGATTAGCGTTTTACCTGATTACGGAAGGATTCTGTTATAAAGTGCTCTTACTGGGTCACCTATCAGTCAGGCCCATTATATGAGTCCATAACAGTTGGCCCCAAGCTTGGTAGTTCAGGTTTCTGAGCTACCGAGATTAATTGACCGCTTAACCCGGACTTCATGTATCCGAGTTGATTTCCATTCAGCTGTTCTGTGAGATCCCTTGCACTCATGATGCCCGGGATTATGGTTGCAATTTTAACCCGGATTACCGAGTTTGCATATTTCCAAGTATGTACTGCCCCCAATCCGGCACATCATGCCAAGACTGGCATACGAATAGACTCTATCAGCCTTTACCACTAACAGTCGTACACGTACCACGTCATAGTGTGTAACCGCCATTTCATGTGTAGTGGCCACTCCTGCCGCCTTTGGTATTCGTGCACATTTAATACCCACGTCGCTTCGTATCGTCATCATTGCACTTTTTGAGGGAAATATGCTTTTCAGTAGGAATTGACCTTGCTACCCCTGACTTTTTAAATTCAAAACGTTTATAAATTCAAACTTCTCTCCTCTTTTCATCACTTTACATTCAAAGCCTTTCTTGCCTTCACAGAGAAAATTCTCTCATCCATAGGAAATTCCTTCTCTCGATACTTCCTTTTGCATTTCTCAATCTTCTTCAACTCTTTCGAGAATCGGGTACTTTCGCTATTTCCTGTCTTCTTTCATATTCGCTTTACTTTTCCTATCATTTTCCTCTTTCTTCAACTGTATTTGCCTTTATCATTTTGCTGGTTTTCTGAGTTTCCCGCATAAACGCTTTGGGTTTCTGGGTTTCCAACTTCTCGTGTCGTAACTTGGCCTTCCCAACCCCAAAAGTTCCTATTTCTTTTCCTTGATTCTTTCCTCTAGAGTGCTCATGGATAACGATAGTCCTCTGCCTCTAAACATGTACGATGAACCCATCCTAGAAGAAGATAGAGAAGTAGTTTAAACACTTTCTGGTGCAACAAAGTTCTGGTTCTGGGAAATACCTAGCACCGAAGAGGAAAAACAAGAAGCATTACTTCACGAGACCCGGGGTAGCAGGAGCAGAAGGGTGATCAAGAACAACCACGACTGAATCAAGATTCGAGCACTTCAAATTCGGGATCATTTCCTACTCCATCTATATCTCCCAATCGGGATCATTCCTCGTTTGCCCTGACTTCCCAAATTGCCTAGCTAAAGAATGTATCACAAACTAGATCGGGATCTCATATGGGAGACGTCGTCGACCCATGTGATAACTGTAGCTACGAAAATATCACTCTTATCAATCTCAAGCGTGTTTCAGAAGATGAATCACTCTTGGCCTCCTGCCGACATAAACTTATGCCCACAACCATCCCGGCTTTCCCCAGCCTGGGCCAACCTAGCATTGCATCATTTGCATCATCACATGATATCTCTTTTGGCTCAGGTATATGTCCTGCTTTTGACTTTTACCTTTTTTATTATAGGTACAAATGGGTTCGCCTGTTGGGATCCGTACAACGCAGCGGATTAAAATTTCTACGAATCCCTTCCCGAGGATCACTCAGGCGCGTTTAAATCAAGGCTAGGGAATCCGGATATTACCTTTTAGGAACTCGTTCGTGGTTTCTTCTTCGTTGAACGGTGGGCTACCTCCTCGATCAACGAAGGCGACTCTTAGAATCCTCTTCCTCTCTTTTTGGTATCCACACGAACAATCCTCGTACACGGCTACGGCGGCGTGCTAGCGCCTCTTGTGCGTCTCTCTCTCGGTTTTCACTCTAGGGTTTCTCGCGGCTTTTTAGAATACGCTTTTGAAAGTCCGTAGGTTTCTAAAAACTGTTCGGCGTATTTAATACAAAATTAATCGTATTAACTTTTTGAATTCAAACTTTAGATCTGGATTAAATATATATTAATTAAATCTATCAGATAGATCTAATATAATAATATTTATTTAATCGAATTAAAACCAGATCTGAAATTTGAATTCAAATCTAGATTAAAAAATAGTTAATTAAATCTATCGATAGATTTAATCCAACCTATTTATTTAATCTAAATTCAAAAAGCCTTCGATTTAATTTATCTCAATAAATTAAATCAGAAATGATATCTATCTATTTATTTAAATCGAGATACTAATATCTCAATTTAAATTAAATAGACAATAATATCTTTATTCGAAAATTAAATGAGATACAATATCTCGGTTTGTTTTAGATATTTAATTTATCAAATAAATTAAACATAAAACAAATAATATAATAATAATATTCTAATCTCAATTAAAATAATATCATTATATTATTTTCGAATTTAAATATATATATATATATATATATATTTACCCCAGATTAAACTCGAGTATTCATTAATCTCATTAATTAATCGAGATTCAATGAACTGGACACTTTTACCGTGTTGGATTATTCTTGTGTGCGACCCTGGGCCCATATGAGATTGGCGGTGGGCCAACAATTGTGTCGACCCACAAATCGCAAGCGGCCTCTAGCAAGACATTGCGACTACCCAATTCACATGGGGATCGATGACACGATACACCTATCGTACAACCATGTCACGTCCCTTTTTGTCACGCGATAATTTGGTCAAGGATGAGGCATGGAGAATGTCAACTTCCTTTTCTTGACCATTACTTTCTCGATTCTCGAGTTAGTCTAATAAGTGAAATGGAAACTCCTTTCCATCACGATGTACGGCCGTACATTTCTTAGACTCGCTCATCGAGGGGCCCGATATTATCTCTCTACAAATGTGAGGGACAAATTCCATCTTGACCATTCACATCCCTCCGCATGAAAACCACGATCCCGATCCTAGCCTTTATCATCACCCGATCAAAGGTGACTTTTGACTAGGTCAAAGGTCGGTGACTCATCATGTAGGAATCCATGATGATCTCGAGGTCATAGGGCGTCGTGGCGGTTATACATGAGATAAGCTTATGACTAGATCCATGCAGCTTTCTCATAGTGGGTCGGTCCAAGCACCTTGTACTCTTACAAGTGCCCATGACTTTGATTGTATCTCCATACCTTATCAAAGCCATGCGGTCTTAATTCATCTTCGCTCCGCGTAGATGACCGACCCGAGGACATTTAGGATAATCTATAAGATGTATCCGGGGATGCGAGTTATCAATACGAACATGCAAACGATAATGATAACTAAAGAAAATAATTTAAATAACTTAAATATCCAAAGTACAATGAATTGCCCCTAGGGCATAATTTCCAACAGAGACTCCCTTGCACTAGGTGCAATCATTAATTACTCTAATTCCCATTGCCCTAACATGACGCTCATGTGTCGCTTGTGCAAGCGGCTTAGTAAGAGGATCTGCTACATTGTCTTCTCCTGGTACTTTGCATATGCTAGTATCACCTCTCTCATTGATTTCTCGATGAGATGAAATCGCTGAGTATGTGCTTGGTCCTTTGATGTGACCTAGGCTCCTTTGTACGTGCAATAGCACCGTTATTGTCACGAGAACAAAGTTATTGGATCGAGATGGTAGGAACCACCCCGGTTCGGTGATGAACTTTACGATCCAAAGCTGCTTCCTTAAGCTGCGCATCGATCTTTGCTATATACTCGGCTTTAGTTGCGAGAATCAGCTACGGTGCTCGCTTAGAGCTCTTCCGACTTACCGCACCACCATTCAACGGGAATACATATCATTGCGATCTTGAATCATCTTGGTCGGTTTGAAACTCGCATCGTGTAACCGGTCACACGAGCTCATCCTCTAAACTACCATATACCAAGAATAAGTCCTTAGTCCTTCTTAAGTACTTAAGGATATTCTTGGTGACAGTCAATGATCCTCACGGGATCTTGTTGATATCTGCTGGTCATACTTAAGGCAAATGACACATCCGGTCGAGTACATAACATGGCATACATGATAGACCCAATAGCGGAGGCATATGGAATCTTACTCATGCGGTCTCTTTGATCTTGTGTACTAGGACACGAGATCCTTTGCGAGACGAATACCATGAGACATGGGCATGTTACCCCTTTTAGAATCCTGCATCGAACCTATGCGGTATCTTGTCTATATATGTGCTCGACTTAGGCCTATCGGCCTCTTGGATCTATCTCTATAGATCTCGATCCCTAGGATATAAGAGGCTTCGCCTAAATCTTTCATTGAGAAAGACTTTCCTAACCAAGACTTGACACTCGCAAGGTCGGAATGTCATTCCCAATGAGTAGGATGTCATCAACATAAAGCACTAGAAATACAAGCGTGCTCCCACTAACCTTCTTGTAAACACAAGGTTCATCCATGTTTTGAATGAATCCAAAGTCTTTGACTACTTCATCAAAACGATGATTCCGACTCCGAGATGCTGCTTCAATCCATAAATGGATCTTTGAAGCTTACATACTTTCCCGAGTCCTGCGGACGCACAAAACCCTCGAGGTTGTGTCATGTACACATCCTCAGCGGCTTTCCATTAAGGAATCTTTGTTTTGACGTCCATCTGCCATATCTCATAGTCATAATATGATGCAATGGCAAGAAGGATTCTGATTGATTTGGCCATTGGCGGGGAAAAGGTTTCATCATAGTCCACACCATAAGTTTGAGTGAATCCTTTTGCAACCAGTAGTGCCTTGAAGACATTTACTTTGCCATCCATGTCGGTTTTCTCTTTGAAAACCCACTTGCACCCAACGGTTTTTAAACCTTCAGGTGGATCGACTAAGGTCCAAACCTTATTGTCGTACATGGATTGCATTTCAGACTTCATGGCATCAAGCCATTTTCGAGTCGGCCCCATCACGGCCTCTCGATAGGTAGTTGGCTCATTGCTTTGAATGAGCAAAACATCACGACTTCCAGTAATCAGAAATCCATATCTCTGAGGCTGTAGCCGTGATCTATCGGACCGTCGTGGGCCTTGTGTTACTTGAGTAGGCTCAACAACTTGTTGTGAGTCTTCTCCGATTTCCATCGTGGTTCTACATTGTCGGTGACTCTCGAACTTCTTCGAGGTTCACTTTACTCCCGTTGATTCTTTTAGAGATAAACTCTTTTTCCTAAAAGATACCATTCCGAATAACAAACACTTTGTGATCGGTGGGATTGTAGACATAGTATCCTTTAGTTTCCTTAGGATACCCCACAAAAAGGCATTTTGAGGATCTGGATGATAATTTATCAGAGGCTTGTCGTTTAACATAAACCTCACATCCCCAAATCTTGAGAAAAGACAATGGGTTTCTTCCCGAGTCCATATCTCATATGGTGTCTTTTCAAGTTGCCTTTGATGGAACACGATTTAGTGTGAACGCAGTTTGTTTCTAGGGCATGGCCCCAAAAGGAAGGTGGAAGTTTGTTTGACTCATCATAGATCGAACCATATCTAATAGAGTTCGATTCCTCGGATTCGAAACACCGTTCCATTGAGGTGTTCTGGAGGAGTAAGTTGTGAGATGATCCCACAACTCTGAGATGGTCAATGAACTCTTGGCTCAAATATTCACCACCTCGATCAGATCGAAGTGCCTTAATTGTTTTGCCAAGTTGGTTTTGCACTTCATTTTGGAATATTTTGAACATTTCAAAAGATTCAGACTTATGCTTCATTAGATAGATATACCCATATCTGCGAAATCGTCTATGAATGTAATGAAGTACAAATGACCTCCCTGGCGAGATGTATTCATTGGTCCACATACATCTGTATGTATGAGGCCCAATAAATCGAGTTGCCCTCTCTTGTGTCCGATAAAAGGAGCCTTTGTCATCTTTCCCAATAAACAAGACTCACATGTATCAAATGATTCAAAATCAAATGAATTCAGAAATCCATCTTGATGGAGTTTGAAATGCGTTTCTCATTTATATGGCCTAGACGACAATGCCATAGGTAGGTCGGATTCAAATCATTTGACTTGAACCTTTTAGTAGTTATGTCATAGATTCGTCCATTATTAGGATGTTCTAAATTTAGTACATAATGACCAGCATGCAAATCTCCATGAGCATAATAAACATCATTATGATAAATCGAACATTTACGGTTCCCAGTAATGGAAGTATAACCTTCCTTATCCAAATAAGAAAGTGAAATAATGTTACTACTCAAAGCGGGAACATAAAAGCAATTGTTCAACAATAACAAAAGCCCGGCTGGGCGAGAACTAGTTCATAAGTGCCTACGGCTAAAGCGGCAACTCTTGCTCGGTTTCCAACTCGTAGGTCAACTTCGCCCTTCTTCAATCTTCTACTTTCCTTGAGACCACTGCACATTTGTACAAATGTGAGATCCACATGATATCAAATACCCATGTAGAGGAAGTAGAAAAATGAATATCTATGACATAGATACACGGCGATAGCGCCGCTATCCTTCTTGTTCTTTTTCACACCTTCTTGATAGAGTTTGCAATTCCTCTTCCAATGACCCGGTTCATTGCAGAAATAGCGAGACCCCGTCCTTCGGAGGCTTTGCCTTCTTGGCTTGAGCTTAGATTCGGGCTTTCTTTGGCTCATTGGTCTTACCCGGTGAGCTTTTGCCCCATCTTTTGCCCTTGCCTTTCTTTTTCATACCCTTTCCTTTACGAACCATCAAAACAGTCTTTGGGCTTTTTCTTAATGCTTTGCTCATTTGTTTTGAGCATCCCATGCGGTTCGAAATCGATTTCTCCATGTTGTTCATATTATAGTTCATGACAAACTGGTCATAACTTTCAGGGAGTGAGTTCAAGATCATATCGTAGCTAACTCCGGACTCATGGGAAATCCCAGCCTCTCGAGGTGATCAAGATAGCTTTTCATCTTCAAAACATGAGTGCTAAGCTGATGCACCTTCAGCCATCTTGCAAGAGTGTAAGGCCTTAGAGGTCTCATACCTTTCTTGCCTTGCTTGTTCTTTGGAACATTTCCTTGAGATGAGCAATCATCTCAAAAGCCTCCATATGTTCCAGATCTCTTTGGAGTTCGGAACCATGGTGGCAAGCATCAAGCATCTTTGCATCCACGAGTCATTAGCATGCTTCGTGTAAGCATCTTTACGAGCTCTTGGAGCATTAGGCTGCGAGCTCCTCGGGAATGGGTTGATCAAGGACATAAGTCTTTCTTTCTTGCTTGAGAACAATTCTCAAGTTTCTAAACCGATCAAGAAAGTTTGTCCCATTTAGTTTTTCCTTCTCAAGGATTAATCGCGGTGGTGTTGTAGTTGTGTTGGTGTTCGACATGATTCTACAAATAAAATTATGCAAAGTCGGTTAATATTCTCCCTTTGAATTAACAACCCTCATTCTAATTAGTGGGCTAAGATCCATATTTGGCTTGATCTTAAGTCCGCTTTGGCGGGACGCTTAAAACCAAGTTATTTAGGTAGGCAATCCACTTTGCCAATTACATCACATGTAACTCTTAGATCTTTATGGGATTCGATCATCATATGACCTAGCATGTTTAATCCCATCCAATGCCTTGAGATCCAAAACCGTTTTGATAATCTCAATTAAGTCAAGACAACAATGAATATAGAGTATCACCATTACTCTCTCTTGCCTCACCAAGATAACTCAAATGCATCCACTTTGGTGGAACGTACAAATGGGTGATCGAGGTTTTGGCAAGTATTCATTTATTGCTGGCATTGTGACTTAAGATTGTATTTAGAGGGTATTTATTGATATTAACTAATTAATCTTATTAATTTTACCTATATGAATGCAATCCTCATTGTATATCATATAATGTCTAATTTAATTATGATATGATGACATCAAACATAATTAAGAAAAACTCGTGAAATAATCATGGCTCATCTAACCTGGATCCTCTCAAGCCAATGAGGGGATTCTCTAAATAATAAAAGAAAGTACATAGTCAGGAAACCTCGTTTCACATACGAGGGGAGTGAGATGAGAAAAAGAATGTACATCAAGATTATTTAGAGAGAGGCATGGCACGCGAGCCATATACAAAATTTACAACCCTAGAGCCATGTTATTCACCATACCCAAACAACACTTTGAGAGGTAAATTAATATATGTATTAATTCATGATAAAATTCTCTAATTTTATTTTATATTACATGATACATATATAATATGCCATGATTTAATTAATCGCGTTACGAACAATCAGGCGGTCCCTACGGCGGTCCCGCTAGCCGGTTAACCCCAAAAAGGCGTCGATTTAACCTGACTTCGCGTAGATGAAGAAGGCCGTCCCCAACGCGTTTATCACGAGCGTCCGACGCAGCCATGTCTAACATGACTATCGTTAAATCTGAACAGCCCAGAAAACTACTGGCTGAAGGATGAACCCTAACATCAACACGAATCCAGGCGTGTTCGACTCGACCTTCAACCCGTCGCGTATGATCATCGTCTCGAGCGTTTGAGAATCCGATCATCCACGCGAATGGCCGTAAATCCGAGAATCACCAACGTTCGATCAACATCAAAGCGTTTTTGATGATTCCGACCATTGTTCAAACCCTAACGCGAATTATCAAATTAAAGCATTCAAGATTCGATTTCTTGCATCAAAGATTCGGTTTCTTTGATACAAAGATTCGGTCTCTTTCATACAAAGATTCGGCTTCTTGCATACAAATATCCGGGATTCGTTTTTCATTCATATATCATATATATAATCAAACACGAAGAAGCCTAATTTAAACGCACGTTGAGTTGGCTCGATGCCCTTTGTTGGGATCCGTACAGCGCGGCGGATTAAAATTTCTACGAATCCCTTCCCGAGGATCACTCGGGCGCGTTTAAATCAAGGCTAGGGAATCCGGATATTACCTTTTAGGAACTCGTTCGTGGTTTCTTCTTCGTTGAGCGGGTGGGCTACCTCCTCGATCACGAAGACGACTCTTAGAATCCTCTTCCTCTCTTTGGTATCCACACGAACAATCCTCGTACACGGCTACGGCGGCGTGCTAGCGCCTCTTGTGCGTCTCTCTCTCGGTTTTCACTCTAGGGTTTCTCGCGGCTTTTTAGAATACGCTTGGTTGAAAGTCCGTAGGTTTCTAAAACTTTCGGCGTATTTAATACAAAATTAATCGTATTAACTTTTTGAATTCAAACTTTAGATCGGATTAAATATATATTAATTAAATCTATCCGATAGATCTAATATAATAATATTTATTTAATCGAATTAAAACCGGATCGAAATTTTGAATTCAAATCTAGATTAAAAAATAGTTAATTAAATCTATCGATAGATTTAATCCAACCTATTTATTTAATCCAAATTCAAAAGCTTACGATTTAATTTATCTCAATAAATTAAATCCAGAAATGATATCTATCTATTTATTTAAATCGAGATACTAATATCTCAATTTAAATTAAATAGACAATAATATCTTTATTCGAAAATTAAATGAGATACAATATCTCGGTTTGTTTTAGATATTTAATTTATCAAATAAATTAAACATAAAACAAATAATATAATAATAATATTCTAATCTCAATTAAAATAATATCATTATATTATTTTCGAATTTAAATATATATATATATATATATATTTACCCCAGTTAAACTCGGTATTCATTAATCTCGAGATTAATCGAGATTCAATGAACTGGACACTTTTACCCGTGTTGGATTATTCTTGTGTGCGACCTATGGCCCATATGAGATTGGCGGTGGGCCAACAACTTGTGTCGACCCACAAATCGCAAGCGGCCTCTAGCAAGACATTGCGACTACCCAATTCACATGGGGATCGATGACACGATACACCTATCGTACAACCATGTCACGTCCCTTTTTGTCACGCGATAATTCGGTCAAGGATGAGGCATGGAGAATGTCAACTTCCTTTTCTTGACCATTACTTTCTCGATTCTCGAGTTAGTCTAATAAGTGAAATGGAAACTCCTTTCCATCACAGTACGGCCGTACATTTCTTAGACTCACTCATCGAGGGGCCCGATATTATCTCTCTACAAATGTGAGGGACAAATTCCATCTTGACCATTCACATCCCTCGCATGAAAACCACGATCCCGATCCTAGCCTTTATCATCACCCGGTCAAAGGTGACTTTTGACTAGGTCAAGGTCGATGACTCATCATGTAGGAATCCATGATGATCTCAGGTCATAGGGGGCGTCGTGACGCGGTTATACATGAGATAAACTTATGACTAGATCCATGCGGCTTTCTCATAGTGGGTCGGTCCAGACCTTGTACTCTTACAAGTGCCCATGACTTTGATTGTATCTCCATACCTTATCAAAGCCATACTGGTCTTAATTCATCTTCGCTCCGCGTAGATGACCGCCCGAGGACATTTAGGATAATCTATAAGATGTATCCAGGGGATGCAGTTATCAATACGAACATGCAAACGATAATGATAACTAAAGAAAATAATTTAAATAACTTAAATATCCAAAGTACAATGAATTGCCCCTAGGGCATAATTTCCAACATCGCCTTCTTCACACCATACTAAGCAATCCACTACTGGAGAGTCGAATTCTACGTTCCTCTCCCAACTGTTCAAGACTCTGGATCAATGGGTTTCTGAGAAGGTGTTACGTATTAAGAACACCATGAACGCCGAAGAAATCACCGAATTAGGCCTTTGTGATATCAAGGACTACATCTTTAATGTACCCTAACTTCATGAGTCAGTAGCCTTCTGCCGAAATAGGGATGATGACCCACACTTCTTTTTCTTTTACTGGGACTTGATTTCCCGTCTTGGTGTTCACTTCCCTTTTACCGATTTTCAAATTGAGCTCTTAAATTACTTACATCTTTCCCCCTCCCAACTTCATCCTAACAGTTGGGCGTTCGCCATTGCATTTGAAAATTTCTGCAAGGATCACGATATAGCCTATACAATTCAAGTCTTCTTTCGCTTTTTCCTCATTCATGGTAAAGAGTCCAGCAAAAAATCCTTTTCCTAGAAAAGCTGGACCTCGCTCCACAGCATTGCCTGTTTGAAACTCATTGAAGTGTTTACTGACTCTTTTAAAGGTTTCAAGACTGCCTTTTTCAAGGTTGTTGTTGTGCTCGAACAACAACCTTGGTTTCTTAATACTATTAGGACCGAGGAGGTTGAGGAGAGATTCCCCCTTTACTGGACCTATGATCATCATAGACTCTCCCCTTCCGCGTTTGACTTATAAAGCCATAGCCTTTCTGATGCTGAGAACTCATCAATATCCTTCATTGAACATTTCATTGGAAAAAACGGCGCCGTGAAGTCAGCTAATTATATTCCTAAGCCCCTGACCAAGAAACGACTTGCGGCGAGTATGAATATAGCTTTTACTGTATTGTCTTGCCCGCATCTTGTTCTATTGAATGAGTAACTGATCCTTGTTTTTCTGCCTTATAGGTCGGAAGATGGGGAAACGACCAGCTTATCTCGACATGACGCTCCACGACATTGAAGCCACAAGTGCAGAAATGGGCAAGAAATGCCTAGCGCCCAGGCCAAGGTTACCAAGAAGACTCCGGCCTCGAAAATAAAGGGGGCTTCTGCCTCAACTGCTCAAGAAGTCATCCCGACATCAACTCCCTCCAACCCAGTTAACCAGGTTTCTGAGCTACAGGTTGCTCAAGATCCTTCCCCTGAGCAGCAGATAACTGCAAATCCTCCCTTGTCCAGCTGCCTCGGTCCTTTATTTGGGAAAACAAGATTTCAAGAGAACTTTGCCTTGCTCTTCGCCCTCCCAAACATTATTTTGATGTAACTCGAATATCTAACGTCGAGTCTAAAAAGCTTCAAGAGATTGAGCACCTGGGCTTGAAGGCCACCGCATTAAGCCAAACCATGGCATTTTTAAAGATAGACATGCCAAAACTCAAGTAGAGCTGAAGAACGTCACAATGGAGAAGGATAAGGCTAAAGAAGTGATGGCCCGGGCTCTTAAAGAACGCAATTGACCAGAATGGATCAAGACAAGCTGCGTGATGAGGTGCAGGTGGCCAAGACCGAGAAGGAGGGCATCGATAAAGAACTTCTATAGGCTCAAGAGGATCTTCAGAAAATGAAGTTGGATCTCTTTCGCGGGCAACAAACTCACGAGAGGGATCTCAATGCCATAAACTCGGTGAAGACAATGCACGAAGAGCTGCAGGTGGGGCTGAAACATTACAAGGAGGCGCTCATAGCCACCCACGCCGATGTCTCCTGTTTAAAGGATGGTGTGAAGGACTCTTTCGGCAACGCTTTGGAGCAGGTTCAATTTCTAAACCCCAATGTCGAGTTTAACCTTAAGGGGGCGCATTATAACACTTATGTTGAAGACGGGAACTTTGTCCCTCCCCCTTCGTCTTCCGTCGACCAGCCTGTCCCCCGCTTGGATGTGATCCCAGAGGAGAATAGAGGTAGGGAGGCCAATCCTTCTAACTCATCCGATCCGAATGTTGATGCTCCTCCTTCTTAAAGAGCCGGGATCTAGTTTTGATTGTAACTTCTTGTTTGGGGTGGTGAAGCCCCTTGTTTACTTTTTTTTTCTTTGTTTATAAGCATTTTTTGTTAGCCTTTTGCTTGAAACAAATGTCGAGTAAATGATTTTTACTTTAATGAAAACAAATACTTACGTATTTTTGCGTCGAGAGCTAGCTTATTGCTTGTTGAACCTAAATATTTCTTCAAACTGGACTTTCACGCGGCATTCGTTGCCTTTATCGAACTTGAATTTATTTTCAATGTTCTATGGTATGACTGGGCTAGAGTCAAAAACGTTTGCGCAGAATCTTCTTGAATATTCGTCAGGTATTATAACCAAGTATTATATTTGTGAAGATTTCCATTAACCTATCACATTACATTCCGGCATGATTGGTCGGAATTTAGTCCAGAGCAAAGGCAACCCATCACATGCTTAAATTCAGTTTTCTTTAACCAAACTTTAAACATTTCCACCTGATCAGGGTCAGTGTGACGGCTCACTTTATTACCCCAGAAAAAACGATTTTGATGCATCATGGCCTCATGAGCCTTCCAGTTTTACCGTGTTTTGTCGGAGGCACGTTTTAACTAGTCTTTCCGCTTTATGCATCGTTTAGACGGGGCTTCGTACCCTAAGTCAACTTATCCATTTACTTCACATTTTATTAGAAACCGGGCTTCGTACCCCAGATTCATCCATTAATGCGACTCGAGCAATTTAGAGTGAACTCTCAATTGAGAAGTTCTACATTTATTTGAATAGACTTGGTGACATGGTCGTCTCTCGCGAAAGGGACTTTACAATAGACTCGTGAACTTGTCGCCTCTTTATAATTCCTACAAAGGAATTTTGCATAGACTTGCGACATTGTCGCCTCTTTATAATTCCAATAAAGGAATTTTACATAAACTTGCGACATTGTCGCCTCTTTATTGAACTCGGCCTCAACTGTAGCCTGCCTTCAACTTGTCTGCATTCCATATTCTCTTGACCGCTTTCTTTCTGAGGGTCTCCAGCATATAAGCCCCTTTGTCGAGATTTTCTTTAACCTGGTAAGGGCCTTCCCAATTTTCCGCAAGCTTTCCATCCTTGGCATTTTTGTTGCCTATGTCGGCTCTTCAAAGCACCAATTCACCCTTCTCGAATGATTGTGGCTTGACCTTTTTATTGTATCTTGCCGTAATGAGTTGTTTGTGGCTATATCCTGACAATGTGCGGTGATCCTGACTTCATCAATTAGGTCCAACTCTACTGCCAATGCTTCATTGTTCTCTTCTTCCTCTTGTAAGACCTTGACTTTCCTCCATGAGGGCTCACCAATTTCCACCGGGATCATAGCTTCACACCCGTATATCAATCTAAAAGGATTTTCCCTAGTAGATGTTTGGATGCTGGTCCGGTATCCCTACAAGACATAGTATAGCTGTTCCACCCAACTTGACTTTGCCTCTTCCATCCGTCTCCTTAATCCATCTAGAATGAATTTATTTGCGGCCTTGGCCTGCCCATTGGATTGGGGATGTTTGATAGAAGCAAAGTGTTGTTTAATTTGGAAGGCGAACATCATTTCTCAGAATCCCTTATCAATAAACTGGGTTCCATTATCAGTGACCACTTCCGTCGGGATCCCAAATCGGGATATAATGTTCTTCTCGAGGAATCTCTGCACCCAAGCCGACGTGATTGTTGCCACTGGTTTCGCCTCTATCCATTTAGTGAAGTAGTCAACAGCCACTATAAGCCATTGCAGCCGTCCCAGAGCCGCCTTAAATGGTCCCAATAGATCCATGCCCTATTTTTAAAATGGCTATGGGCCGAGATAGACTTTAACTCTGCTGGGGGACACCATATTATCCTGGCATGTTTTTGGCAACTATCACATTTCTGCACGTGGTCTTTAGCATCGGCCACAATTGTCGGCCAGTAATATCCGGCTCGCAGAGCTTTTTGAGACCATGCCTTGGCACCCATATGCTGCCCGTTGATTCCTTCATAGATCTTGGCCAAAACATACTCAGTCTCTTCCGAATTCATGCACTTTAGCATTGGGGAATGCAAGCCTTTGCAATATAATTGATCATCCACCACCGCATATAAGGTTGCTTGTCCTACCAACTTCTTTGCTTCGATTGAGTCGTCGGGGAGGATTCTTCTTTCTAAGTAATCAATGATTGTTTTTCTCCAATCCCCGGATGCCGAGATGATCAGACGCAACTTGGCTCTGACAAACTTTGCTAGACGACCATTCGATGATTGCCGAGGCTTTTGGTACTTGCTAACTTGGACAAAATGTCGGCACTAGTGTTTTTGGGTGTGCATGGCAACCATTCTATTCCCCAGCACTATTTTTGAGATGAAACAGTTTTTTTTTATTCTATACCTTGGAAGAGTTCTGAGAATCAGAATTACGTTTGTTAATTAATTTTATTTTTACTCCGAGAATTAGAATTACATTTGGTAACACTTTTATTTTTTCATTCCGAGAATCAGAATTCCATTTGTTAACACATTTTATTTTTATCCCGAGAATTAGAATTACCTAATACAATACAAGTCTATTTCTTTTTTTTTGTTTACAGATTTCATCAACGGTATAAAATAAAGAATTGGGGTAAATTTTAATTAAAATGCCAACATTTCACATCTAAAAAAATAATTTATTTCTTTACATTTGCTCTCATTTTTTAATACCATATTATTACCTTAATATTTACAAGCAACGAGATAAAAGCCAACATGATTTCCCTTTCCATTCCACCGATTTCCATTCATTCAAACACATTCCAAGTACCATCAAAATGTCAACCAAGAAGAAATTCTCCTTTCACTAGTGGAAGGCTATAAAATGTTGTGCTTATAGAATCTACTCCATAACAGCAAAAAAGCTCTTAACATTGTCAATGCGAAAAGCGTATCCGGCTTGGCAAAATGTGACTTCACCATATCAAGAGCTTTAAAACGGTGAGAAATTTTGTTCTTTTCTTCCTTTGGCATCTCTGCATAACTATGCACAGAACAAACAAAGCCAATTAGATTCAATTGATAATCATGGTGTACTAGAGCATAATATAATAGGAAAGGTTAGAATTACCCTCATAGCCGCGGGTTGAAAAATTGGATCCCATCCAAAATCATTGGGTCCCCTCGTAGGAACAATCTTCCCCTAGCATTCCCGAATTATGAATTAGTCCATCATTTACATTTGCTCCTTTCGGTAGATGTAAAGAATATATAAACACATTGACTTCGGCACGGTGAGTGAGGAAAAATTTAAGGATATACCATGATTTTTCCGTAAAAGTCACAAGTTCCCAACCAGGCCCAACTGACAAAGGAAAATGCACACAATGCATAAGCTGATTTTTTTATCATCATAAGCCATCAACAAGTTAAAGTGAGAGCCTGAAACACCGGGAGACCCAAATCTAAGTAACCATAGAAACAGGACAAGCTGTCACTATTGTCAACACAATGTCCTTCAAATTTGATTATGGATAATATGAAATCCCCAAGCACCGCATCAATAAAATGCAAGGAAATGCATTAGAAGTTTCGAGAAAAAAGGATCGAAGTCTAACGATCAATAGTACAAAGAATTCCAAAACATTGAATAACCAATGAATGAAAAGCATGGGGTCTTTCATATAAACTCGATAAATTTGTAAGCACTAAATCTTATAAAACGATTGAGTAGAATCAGCCCAAATTGAACAAAGAAGCAAAACTCAAGGAAACCAAATAAAGCCTTCAATTTTCCTCAACCTGATTAGCTTTCAAACACTCATATCAAAACATGACATTATATCCATATTCCTATAGTCGAAAGTCTCTAAGCAGACTCAGCGGTTGCTGTGAATCATTTCAAAGGCCTCCTTGCCTCTCCACCAATCAAGAATAGTAACTGCAGCTTGCTCTATGTGATGCAAAATCCGCCCTGCCTCTCCACATAACCCAAACCACCTCCCCAAGAGAGAACTCTAGCAATGGCTTGAGGGTATAATTAGCAATCAGCTGCAATGTATTCCTTTTGACATTTCTACAAATATTCTACCTACAAGCTAAGTGAACTTTAGAATCTTCAGACGGCATGAGTTTCCCCAAAAGGTCAACAATCAGCTTAAGCATTAAAATTGTATAAATCTGCAAATAGACTTGCAATTAGCAGAGAGGCGAATTTCTTATATTGGAAAAAAGAGTTATAATTAGCAATCAGCAAACAAAGTTACAAGAAAATTAGCAAAATTACAAGTTCAAAAACTAGAGTAATAATTAGCAATTAGCACGGAGTAACAACATGATTTCTTATATTGGAGGCAAACTGGTTTATTATTTAGGTCATAAGCATATCCAAAGAGGCAATTCCATATGCATTTGGCAGGGACCGTAGCACAAACTCACTGATCAGGTAGGATGAGAACTTTGATTTGAGATGAAAAAAAGAAGTGGATTTCTACTAGAATGGAAGAAGCCACAAGAAGAGAGAGATTGAACTCTGATGCTCTACAAATTTATAGACTTCACCTAGAAACACGAAGAACGAGAGTCAAGAAGTTAAGACATTTCTAGCCGAAACGAAGTAGCGGTGAATGATTGTGACGAACATAGGAGCACGACGGCATCTTCTAGTCGATTCTAAAGCCCGTCTCTGACAAATGTGATGGTGGGTGTGAAATCTCTGGCAAAGCTCCAGCGCTTCTGTCCCTTTCGGTCCCAGAAAAAATTTGCATCGGTTTCCAAGCTTTCCTACTCACCTGCGGATGACGCAGGTGGTGTGGTGTTGGGTGAGGGAGCGGAGGACGATCAGCGTTAGTATGTAGGAAGGTGATGACCGATGGTAGAGGAGGTAAGATGTCGCAACGTCCCAAGGTTCTCCAACAAGAGAGGTCTCGAGAGAGGGAAAAGTGATTCTCATTCTAGAGAAGCTGAAATTTTCTACTTCTTTTTTTTATTCCTCAGCACAAAAAATAAACCGGTTCATCCAGGAACAAAAAAATAAACCGATTTACCAAACACAATTCTGATCCATTTTTACTCCCGAGCACGTAAATTACAAAAAAAATTGATTTTGGGAGCGTTACCATGCAGACCCTTCACCTCTCGGGATGTGTGCAACGGTCACTTCTTCAAAATCTGCCATGACCTCTTTCACCTTTCCTGTAACATCCCAAATTTTGGGATTTGAAATTGGAATATTTTATGGAAATTAAATTGTGAAATTTTTCCCTAAAATAAGTATGAAATTTTACTCTAAAACAATTAGGAAGTTAATTATTGGAATTTAAGGCATATTTTTCTATAAAATAAGGACAAATAATTAAGTAATAGTTTTTGGTATAAATATTTTAGAGATAATATTTTAAGGCTTAAAGTAAATTTAATTGAGGAAAAAAATCCCTAAACAGGATTAAAGATTAAATTTTAATATTTATCCAATTTCTTTGCAAGAGATAATTTTGGAACACATACTCTCTTATTATTTAAATAACGAACCAATGACACAATAACACAAAGCTCATTATCTCATGTATTTAATTATCCAACCTATTTGATTGTTGTCACCAACACGTTGTAACTTAAAGAATAAGAATTTAGACTTACCCATCACATATTCATTAATCCATTGGCCCATGCAACCAATCAAATCCCACCACCCATTACTTACTCTTCAACCCATATGTATCAAGTAACAATTCCCTCAATATTTAATCAAACCAGCCCATTCCTCCTTCTCATATGTTTTTTTCAGTCAGACACGTAAAAGCAAAAACGCAGTAAACACAGAGTCTTTGAGAAATCAACACACCATACTCCAACGTCAGAATATATTACGTTTGGCTCCCACTGTACACGTAAACTCAGACGCACCATACCTCTTGAGCCCAGTGCACTTCCTCATTCCTTCTTATATCTTCAGACCAGATCACGCAGAGAGGGAGAGACGAGAGTTTCTGCCTTTTCTTCATTCGTTAACAAAACACGAGAGAGAGAAAGAGAGTGATAGAAAGAAGTAGAAACAGGAAAACGTAGAGAGGGAGAGACGATAGTTGAAGAGAGAGCAAGGCGGAGAAAATGAAGGAACGCATTGTGCAAGCTTGATGAATCAACAAAGGTGAGTTTCTTAAGCCTTTTCCTTTTTATTCTCAGGGTTTTAGTCAGCTGGGTATCTATGCGGTTAGAAGGAAAGCAAAGGAAAACAAAACGTGCTCTGTTATTTGGCTGAAAAACAGAGTGTCTTTCGCTGGTCGGTTTTATAGGCAAACGTATGAGTCTCTCCTTGAAATTTTGGCAGAAAATAGTAGACATCCTAATGTTTAAAACGAGCCAAATAACACGCAAAACGGACGTGTAGAATGAAAGATATGATTTTCCAAAGTTTTGCTAAAATCTGGAACGTTTTCTACACATCCGGTGAACAGTGATTTTCGGGCTTGATTTTGGAATGGAAAAAATTTTATTTTTTCCTTGAAATTTTTACATTTAATATTATACATCTCAATTTTTCCAACGAGCCAAAGAATGCCTTAAACGGAGGTCTATAACTCCAGTTATGATTTTTGGAAGTTGAGCGAAGAATCTGGAGATTTCTGGTATGCCTCTGGAGCATGAAAATGACGTGGCAATTAGGACCAAGTAAACCTTTGAGTTTTTCCTTTCAATTTTTACAGTAAATAATAGACTCACTAAGGTTCAAAACGAGAAAAACCCCAGCCAAAACGGATTTATATATTGAGAGTTATGATTTTTCAAAGTTAGACACTAAAAACTGGAAAATGTCAGCTTTAGACGTGAACAGTACATTTCGGGCTCATTTTTGAAATGGAAAAAATTTGATTTTTTTCCTTGAGATTTTTACAGTAAATATTAGACATCTAGACCTTTCTAAAAAGCCAAAGAACATCTAAATCGGACGTGTAGAAAAGAGATATGATTTTCCGAAGGCTGACCGAAAATCTGGACGAATTTTATGTTCCAGGAATAGTGATCATCTTCTGGCATGGTTCTGGAATATGAAAGCTTTGATTTATTTCATGAAATGTTTGGTGTTGATAGTACACATATTAATCTTTAAAAAGAACTTTGGATCACCTTGAACGGAGGTTTGTAACTCGAGATATGATTTTTGGAAGTTGAGTCACAATTTTGGAAAGTTTTCTGAACAATGTTTGTATTTTAAAAAATCTGCGAATAATATAATATTTTATGGCTATTGGTATTATTTTTATGTGAAAGTAGACATGCTAAGGAGCACGTAGCTTTTGGGAACACCTCATTTAGATTTTTTTAGAATTAATTACGAATTTTCAAAGTTTAATCAGAAAAATTCTGGAAAAAGTCTTATGTAAAGAGTCAAGTTACATATATACATTTTTGGAATTTTTAGAAACATTATATGTAATGCAATAAAGCATAATTTGTAGGATAATTGGTATTTATTAAACTTTTAACTTAAAGTATTGATGACGTCTTAGAATAGCCTCACGGGTCAATAAAGATATTATTGAAATTTTTATCATTTTAGTTTTGAAATTTGAAGGATTGTTATTTTCAGTTTTTATTTTAATAATATTCATTATTAAATTTTGTATATTTTTATGAAATTATAAATTACAATTTTAATTATGTGGAGTTTGAAAAAGCTATTAATGGTTAGTAAATTGGTTGTGGTAGATTGATTTTTGGCGTGTGTTTGAGCTATTGGATTAGGAGCAGTGTGATAGTAGTTAACTACGGCGAGAGGTAACCACTTTCCACTTATTATGTGTATTGATATGTTGTTTTTGAGTATTTTGTGAATTCATTATGAATATTTTTAATATAATTTGCCTTGCAGAACCTTATGATTTAAATTATGAATTTATAAATATTTATTTATTTATTGCATGAGAATTAAGAGTTTTGATATCATGATATTTATTATGATAATTATGGGAAGGTTGAATTGGGAGGAAATGAAGTAATATATTCCACCACGTGGTGAGGCCTCCATTAATGCATGATGGTTGGCTTTATATTGTCCCATCTGCTCAACGAGGGACCGGCCCACTAGTTCAATGAGGGCGTACGACACGCCGCTAGTTCAATGAGGGGAAAGACCCATGGTCCAGGACATGTGCTCGAGGATTTTGGCCGGTCCTCATCACATGACGGTGAGCTTTTGAGTAACCAAGTAAAATGGATGTAACTTAGCCCATGGGTCTAGTCGGAGGAAATAAGGCGGTTCGGTTGGATTGGTGAGAGGTATCTTGGGAAATGTGTTAATGAAAATTATGATATGGAATTTTTATCATGTGGATATTGGCAAATTTTAAATTATATATATTATTTTTTTAAAAAAATATACTATGTTATATAAATTGTTCCACATGGCACCTCACTAGCACATATTAGTATTCGTAATGAGTTGGATTGATGGTTACCACATTTTCCAGGTGATAATTCTCGTCCGGGTCCATCAGGGAAAACTTTGGAAGCTTAGGCTACTCCTCCTGGAAGTAGTGCTTCCATCTTCTGGTATGCGATGGATGATTGCATATTGCCACATTAGGGCTCATTCTGCATACTCTGATTTATATTGTATATTTTGGCAAGCAATGAAGCATTACTTGTTAGTTCTCAATGTGTTTTGATGATGATTGGAACAATTGTAAATCCATGAAAGCCAAATCATTAAGTTTTTTCTCTTGCAAAAATCGAATTCCTTATCGTTGGGAAAACTCGAGTTTTGGGTCAAAACTCGAGTTTTGGGTTGTCTCGAAGAAAAATATGATCAAAGGCAAAGCGCCGTTTTGGCGAAAAACGCGTTTTGAGTTTTCATGTGAACATATGAAAACTCGAGTTTTGGGGGTCCAAAACTCGAGTTTTGGTCGGCCGAGAGCCTTTGAAGTTTCCAAGTTTCAAAACTCCCAATTTTCATGATGCACGCGTTTTGAACTATACAACGAATTTCTCATATTTTGTGAAATAGTTCAAAACTCGAGTTTTGAGGTCAAAACTCGAGTTTTGATATGTTGCTCATGCACATGTTTTTCAACATATGAAAACCGCGGTTTGAGTCAAAACCTCCAGTTTTCGTTTTACACAGTTTTCATTAAGCTTTCATTGAACAAATGAAAACTCGAGTTTTGGAATCAAAACTCGAGTTTTGGTCGCAGAGCATCGAAGTTTTCAATGAGAGCAACACCGCAGCTTTGGTTGAAAACTGCCGGTTTTGATATGTTCATTGTTTTTCAAAGTTTTCACGTGTTAAGTGAAAACTCGAGTTTTGGAAGAAAAACTCGAGTTTTGGGCAACCCGAGAGCATCCAAGTTTCTCACAATTGAAAAGCGCCGTTATGGATTAAAACCGCCAGTTTTGATGTTTTGGACTAAAACTAGATTTTCACATCAATAGTCCAAAACTCGAGTTTTGGGTCAAAACTCGAGTTTTGAAGTTTTACATCAAAACTCCCCTTTGAAGCATAAATCGCGTTTTCATCTACGGAAGATGAAAACTCGAGTTTTGGTGAAAACTCGAGTTTTGATCATCGGTAAAAACGCAAGTTGAGTTCAAAATTACATATTTTGATTTATACTTCATGATTAAACTGCGAATTGAACTTGAATGTTTTATATGCTTCTTATTATTATAACTAACCAGATTTAACAAGTTTGTTCATGAGATTTCAGAGGATTTGAATCAAATGAAATTTGAATTAATTTGACATTATCCTCAAAGACAAAAAACCAATGGAAGACAGCTGAAAGTGTTGGACGAATTTCTCACCAAACACAAGCAACAAAGTCTTCACCAACTAAAGCCAAGTCTCAGCCTTATGGGACAAACTTGAGGAGCCAAAACTGAAGCATTTGAATTGGGAAACTTTCCCAACGAAATATTCAACCAAAGCAAACATCCATAATGACTAGTTTCACTATACGGGCGTAACTTCCAATGACCATATTTTCGAATGGATTCTAGCTCCAACGGATTTGTAATGTTAATATACTTCAAATGGATATAAATACCGGAAGATTTGAAGTCCGGAAGCGAGAGAAGCAAATTACAAAAACGCATACAAAGCTTTGGGTCTTTTTCTCGTTTACATATCTCGAGTTGTATCTTTGATACATTGTACTTCAGTGATTATCATTATCTACTCTTTGAAGAGAGTTTATTTTCTATAAATCATTCTCTGTAAGAATCTCAAAGTAGAGGGACTTTGAGGTTGGGTTATTGATTACAACTTGTAAGGGGGAGTGTGTCCTAGGTTGAGGAACATCCTTTGTTTGCAAAGTGTGTAATCAATTGAGTTAGTGAAAATCCCAGTGAGTGACGGGACTGGACGTAGGTCAAGAGATTAGACCGAACCAATTATAAATTTCGTGTGTCTTACTCTTCTTCCTTCACACTCTCATTTACTCTGTTTCAAAGAACCATAAACGAGAGAATTTCGAAAAGAATTTTTAAAATCCCCAATTCACCCCCCCTCTTGGTGATTTAGCTCCACTTTCATTTGGTATCAGAGCAAGGTCTTCTCTAAAGAGCTTAACATCTCGAGAAGGATCACTATGGAAGGTATTCTACCAGATGGAGCCTCTATCAACAGACCACCAGGATTTAATGGAGAGCATTATTCTTTACGGGAAAGCCAAATTCAAAGTTTTTGTTCTAGCTGCGAATACGGCTTGTGGAAAGTATTTGAAAGAGGAGACTATCGTCCAAGCGATTCCGGAAGATGGTCTCAGGATTCCAAAACCTGAAGAAGACTATGATGAGAATGATAGAAGAAACATCACTCTCAATAGTAAAGCTGTGCTTATGCTGCAAAGTGCCTTGAGCCAACAAGAATATTTTCGAGTTTGCACTCTAAGTTCAGCTAAAGCCATGTGGGATGCTCTGGAGGTAGCTCATGAAGGAACAATTGGAGTCAAGCAAAATAGAGTCAACACTCTTATGACAGAATATGATCTTCTTCACATGAAATCAGGTGAAACCATTAGTGATTTTCAATTAAGATTTACTCACTTGATTAATCAGCTTGCTGCCTTGGGAAAAGAATATGAACAACCTGTCCAAGTGAGAAAAATCTTAAATGTCCTCAACAAAGAATGGGAAGCCAAGGTTACGCCATTGAAGAAGCTCGTGGAGAATCTATGACATCCGTAGCTGCTTTCTCTTTGGTAGTCTTTCTGAATATGAAGCAAAGCTTAAATTCAAGAAAGGGGTAGAAGAAGTTCATGGGAAGAGCAAAGTTATAGCTCTCAAAATTGTCAAAGAGGTAAAATCAGATGATGAAGAAGATGAGGATGAAGATGCAGAGATAGGCTTGATGGTTCGAAAATTCAAGAAATTCTTCAAGAAAGATCAAGCCTACGTAAAGTTTCACAAGAGTAATTCGAACACAGAAGCAAAGAAACCCATCATATGCTATGAATGTGGACAACCTGGTCACTTCAAATCTGATTGCCCACAACTGAAGAACAAGGAAAAGAAATTCAATAAGTTCAAAAGAAGAGCTTATATTACAGGTATTTGGGGAGATAGCTCATCCGATGAAGATGAAGGCGAGGAAGAAGATAGAGCTAACATTTGCCTTGTAGCTCAAGAAGAATCGATAGTGAAGAGGTAAATGTTCTGATCCACCTTATGATGAATTATCTTGAGAATATAATTTACTCTTCATTGAATTTCGAAAAATTGCAAAAGAACTTCTGTTTGCAAAGAAGAAAATTAAATTACTAGAGGAACAAGTACAACCTTCTTCTTCTCCGTTTTAGTTTCGAAAATGCATCGAAAAAGAATTACGAAAAGGTTTCGGAAGTAATTTGTGATAATTGCTGTGTTTTATAGAAAAGAAATTCATTTCTTACAAAAACTCTTGAAAAATTCACTAAGGGTAGTGAAATGCTCAATGTTATCTTAAAACAAAGCAAAGATTCACAAATGATAAGTCGAATAGGCTATAGACCTGATTTTGATAAACAAAAGGGAAAGAAGAAAATTGGACAGAAATCATATATGAGCTATTTTCGAAAATCAGTCCATTCCTCTAATCCTTTTGCTCATGTAATTATTGTAACCGTAAAGGTCATGCTACTTCCTCATGTTTTCATAAAAAGGAAGGTAAGAGTAAACCCGTAGGTAATTATCAATGGGTGCCAAAAGGATCCTATAAGGCTCCTAAGACACAAACTAACCCAAGAGGACCCAAGAAAAAATGGGTACCTAAGACTTGATGTCTTATATCTTGCGAGGTATGTCTTAGAGCATCAAAATCCAACAAATGGTTCATTGACAGGTGGATGCTCAAGACACATGACGGGGGATCAATCTAAATTTGCTACAATCAAACCTAAGGAAGGAGGCAAGGTAACATTTGGAGGAAATCAATCCGACAAGATTCTTTGGAATTGGAGAAGTTGGAAACAACGAAGGACCAAAGATTAAAGATGTTTACCTTGTGGAAGGTTTATGTCATAATCTCCTTAGTGTAAGTCAAAGCACAGACAAAGGTAACTTAGTTATCTTTAATTCAGAAGAATGTTTGATTGTTAGTAAAGATATTCTTCCTCTAGAAAACATTAAGTCTAAAGCTTTATTTAGAGCTCCTAGAGAGGGAAATTGCTATACTCTTAATCTTTCCAGTAATGATTCAACTTCTGAAAAATGTTTTATAAGTAATTCAGATGAAAGTTGGCTATGGCACAAGCGGTTAGCTCATGTCAATATGATTCAACTTGACAGATTACTTAAAAAGGATTTGGTAATTGGTATTCCTAAACTTCGTTTTAAGAATGACATGATTTGTGAAGCATGTCAAAAAGGAAAATGCAGACCAAATCATCTTTTAAATCCAAAAATGAAATTTCTACTAGTAGACCACTTCAATTACTTCATATGGATTTAATTGCACCACGGAAGTTAAGAGTCTTGGAGGCAACTGTATACTCTTGCTATAGTTGATGATTATTCTAGATTCATATGGACCATATTTTTATCTTCTAAAGATGAAACATTTGATCAATTTGCTGCCTTTACCAAGAAGGTCAACGAGAAAGGTTTTTCTATTTCGGGGAATTAGGATCGATCATGGAGGAGAATTCGATAATCATGCTTTTGCTGAATTCGTGAAAGCATGGGAATTGATCACAATTTCTCGGCTCAAGGACTCCTCAACAAAACGGAGTTGTTGAAAGAAAGAACAGAGTCCTCACCGAGATGGCAAGAGCAATGCTAAATGAAAACAACACTTCTCAAGTGTTCGGGCTGATGATGCAATGAGTACAGCTTGCTACATCTCTAATCGGTCATATCTCGAGGAAGAAGCTAGACAAAACTCCCTATGAGCTATATAAGGGAAGAAAGCCAAACTTGGCTCATCTACATGTGTTTGGATGTAAATGTTTCATCCATAATAATGGTAAGGATAACTGGTAAGTTTGATGCCAAGGCGAGATGAAGGTATTTTTTGGGTTATTCAAATAGAAGTAAAGCGTATAGAATATTTAACATTCGAACACGCAATGTAGAAGAATCTGTACATGTTGTATTTTGTGATTCTTATTCTAACAAGCCTTTGGATGATGATGAGGAGGTAATTTCAAAAAATCAATTTTATTCAAAAACTACTCCTGACTCTATTGAAAATTCAGAAGATGTTTTCGAAACTGATCCTCAAAATAATTTTGAAAATCCGGATCAGTCACAGCCTAGAGCTTGGAAATTCATTAGTAACCATCCTCTAGACCAAGTGATAGGTGATGTCAATCAAGGAGTAAGAACCAAAAAAAGTACTTTGAATGAGGTAACATTTTCTACATTCATATCACATATTGAACCCTCAAAAATTGATGAAGCCCTTTCGGACAATGATTGGGTGATAGCAATGCAAGAGGAGTTACATCAATTTGGAAATCAAGTTTGGGATTTGGTACCTAGGCCTAAAGAACATCCGGTCATTGGCACTAAATGGGTATTCAAAAACAAACGAGATGAATCTGCAATCATTGTCCGTAACAAGGCAAGATTGGTTGCTAAAGGCTATAATCAAGAAGAAGGAATTGATTATGAAGAAACTTATGCTCCAAAGTAGCAAGATTGGAAGCTATAAGAGTTCTTCTAGCCTATGCTTGTGTCAAAGAAATTAAGCTTTATCAAATGGATGTGAAAAGTGCATTTTTAAATGGTTTTATTCGGAGGAAGTTTATGTTGAACAACCTCCGGATTTCAAAATGAACATCATCCAGATCACGTTTATCGTCTCAAGAAGGCATTGTATGGCCTTAAGCAAGCTCTAGAGCTTGGTATGAACGATTAAGTAAATTCCTTCTTGATCAAGGTTTTGTTAGAGGAAAAGCAGATACAACCCTCTTCATAAAAACCAATAAACTTAATGAAATTTTAGTTGTTCAAATATATGTCGATGATATTATTTTTGGTGCTTCTAATGATGGTTTGTGTGAAGAGTTTGCAAAGAATATGCAGGGAGAATTTGAGATGTCCATGATGGGAGAACTCAACTACTTCCTTGGTCTGCAAATCAAGCAGAAGAGAAATGGAATTTTCATATCTCAGACCAAATATCTCAATGATTTGCTGAAGAAGTTTGGGATGGATCAATGCAATGGTGCAGACACTCCTATGAGTACAACTACTTCATTGGATGCAGATGAAAAGGGCAAGGATTTCAATATTACAAAATATAGAGGAATGATTGGATCATTACTCTACCTAACAGCAAGTCGCCCTGACATCCAATTCAGTGTTGGAATGTGTGCAAGGTTCCAATCTGCTCCAAAGGAGACACATGCTGAGCATGTAAAAAGAATTTTCAGATACCTTGCTGACACAAAGACTCTTGGATTGTGGTTTCCCAAAGGTCAACCTGAACATTTGGTGGCATATTGATTCAGATCATCTTGGATATAAAACAGATAGGAAGAGTACAAGTGGACAATGTGAATTCTTTGGAGGTTCACTTGTGTCATGGTTCAAGAAGAAGCAAACCAAAGTGTGGTTGTGTCATCTATGCGAAGCTGAATATGTAGCAGCCTCAAGTTGTTGTGCTCAAATACTATGGCTCAAGCAACAACTTTTCGACTTGGGAATCAACTTCAAAGAGATCCCAAATGAACCCTTTCCGAAAATCAATCTCGATTCTTTGTCTTTCAGTCCAAGCTCAATGTCATCTAAGTACAGAATTCTCTGGTATATCTTCTCCAGAAACTTCATACAGAAGGGTGGGAACTTCACCCATTTTGCCTTAAGGGATTATCCAATATTCACTGCCTTAGTCAAAAAGGTTCCTTTTGATCTTGGTCATCACATTTTCCATGAGATGATCAGATTCAAATTTCCCTTTAGGAAACTCTCCCACATGCCATTTCCTTCACTGATCTCAGTCATTCTCTTTTATTTCAAAATTTGGTATGTTGGTTCTCTTTGAGACTCGAAATCCCCTCCTTTCTTTGGCAAATCTCAACTGAATTTGATGAATATAACCTTTGAGGGAGAAGGTTCAGGACAATCTCGAGCTCCTAGCAGAACACAATCTCGAGCTCCTAGCAGATCTCAATCAAGAGCTCCTCAAACTCATGCTCAATCTTAGAATCAGGAAGCCCAGTCTGCTCCACCTCCTCCTTCCACATTTCCATCAGATTTTGACACTCGTGTGAAGGAAATTGTTGATTCTGCCCTTGCAGCTATGACCATGAGAATTGAGTTTGAGATTGGAAAATTAAGGGCTGATCATACTAAGGGAATCAATAGTCTGGTAGAAGTCCAGGATGCAATGAAGGAAGACTTGGTTGGAATAAGTGGACAGAATGATAAGCTGACAGAGTTAGTTGAAGACCATGATCTCAGGCTTACTACTCTGAGTATCTCCAACTCCAGTCTACATGACAAAATGGATAAGTTGTTGAAGCATTTCAACATTGAATCTTCTTCACCTTTTGGAACAACCCTCGCTCCCAGGACTTGAACGACTTTCCGAATCATCCCTCCAAATCCTCGGATTCGTACCTTCACCTCACCCGACCACTCCTCATCCAGATACTCTAGCCATTGTTCTTTATAACCCTCGGTCACATCCATTACTCCTCTTGTTGATCCTCTTTTTGAAGATGACAAAGGGGGAGAAGATCAGAGCTAGAAGATCGAGCTAGAGAAGAATTTGAGTGTGTTTATTTTGTTTTTAATCATGTGTAGTTGTTGACAATTTCTGTATTGAACTCTTTAATCTTATGAATGAGTTGTTTACTTGCTTTAATGATTTATGCATGGGGCATTTCATTTTCATTTTACTGTGTCTTTCATTCAAACAAAATCAATTATGCTAAGGTGCAATTGACAAATCACTCAAACCTTCATACATCAGATTTTTGAATTCTCAAATAATCAATCATCTTTCAAAATCAAATTTTCTTCAAATTCTTGAAAGATTGTTTTACAAGTGTTGTCATCATCAAAAGGGGAGAATGTTAGTTCTCAATGTGTTTTGATGATGATTGGAACAATTGTAAATCCATGAAAGCCAAATCATTAAGTTTTCTCTTGCAAAAATCGAATTCCTTATCAGTCAAGGAAAACTCGAGTTTCGGGTCAAAACTCGAGTTTTGGGTTGTCGAAGAAAAATATGATCAAAGGCAAACTGCCCGTTTTTGGCGAAAAACCCGCTTTGAGTTTTCATGTGAACATATGAAAACTCGAGTTTTGGGGGTCCAAAACTCGAGTTTTGGTCAGGCCGAGAGCCTTTGAAGTTTCCAAGTTTCAAAACTCCCAATTTTCATGATGCACTGCCGTTTTGAACTATACAACGAATTTCTCATATTTTGTGAAATAGTTCAAAACTCGAGTTTTGAGGTCAAAACTCGAGTTTTGATATGTTGCTCATGCACATGTTTTTCAACATATGAAAACCGCCAGTTTTGAGTCAAAACCTCCCGTTTTCGTTTTACACAGGTTTTTATTAAGTTTTCATTGAACAAATGAAAACTCGAGTTTTGGAATCAAAACTCGAGTTTTGGTCAGGCAGAGAGCATCGAAGTTTTCACAGGAGCAACACCGCCAGTTTTGGTTGAAAACTGCCAGTTTTGATATGTTCATTGTTTTTCAAAGTTTTCACGTGTTAAGTGTGTTAGTTCTATATGTGTTTTGATGATAACTCGACAATTGTAAACAATGTATGGATGTTTTTGGATAAGCTAAATGATTATTTAAACTTGTTGTTTTTCAACCAAAAACATTCTGTCAGTGCCAAACTCGAGCCTAGATTTGGCAAACTCGAGTTTGCTACTGACAGAGGCAAAACTCACAAGTTTGCATTTTAAACTTGAGACTACAGTTTCTTAAACCTCAGGTTTGTTTCATAAACCTCAGGTTCGGTTCTTAAACCTCGAGTTCGCACCTCCAGAGAAAAGTTTCAAAGAGTTTACAAATATGTAAACTCGAGTTTGTGGAGACAAACTCGAGTTCGCCTCAGCGGGAAAATTTTTCAAATGAGATTTTCATAAACTTGAGATTTGCTTCCATGAACCTCGGGTTTGCTTCCATGAACCTCGGTTTGCTTCCATGAACCTCCGGTTTGTGTTTTGAGAGCTAAAACTAATTTTTGACATGAATAGTGTCAAACTCGAGTTCACTAACTTATAGACTCGAGTTCGTGTTTTGCTCAAATGTGTTTTGATTTGAAAACCCGATGGTTTGCTCGATAGAAGTCTAAACTCGAGCCTAAATATGCAAACCTCGGGTTTGGTCACGAACAAATTTTACAAACCTCGGGTTCTCTACGCAAACCTCGGGTTTGGTCCAGCATTGAAGCGAAACTTCATTTTTAATGTTCAAGCAAACTCGAGCCTAAATATGCAAATCTCGGGTTTGGTCTGAACAAATTTTACAAACCTCGGAGTTCTCTACGCAAACCTCGGGTTTGGTCAGAGACATGAAGCGAAACTTCATTTTTAATGTTCAGCAAACTCGAGCCTAAATATACAAACCTCAGGTTTGGTTCATACGAGAGGCAAAGATCCATATTCAATACTTGAGCAAACTCGAGTTTGGAAAAACAAACCTCGGGTTTGCATCGCGATTCAAAAATTCAAATTCTACGAATCTGTGAAACCTTCTTGTTTGATCTTAATACTTTCTATGATTAATCTCTAATGTTCCTAGATATGTTTAACCACTTTATTGGTGAGTTTCAGATAAATTAGAGAGTGTTTATTGAAGGTTTAAAGCAAAAGCAAAAGTGACGTCAGCACTTTAAAAAGCAAAACCCGAGAAAGTTGCACAACTTTGGCTAATCCACACTGAACACGTCGCAAAGCATTTAAGAATGTTTTCTACAACAAGCAACTGCATCTCCAATGGATTAATTTGCAGAAGGTCAACACAGATTACTTGGCCGGTGGTTTAAGAGAATATTGGAGAGAGAAAGTGCCTAAGCCACCTCCTAACACTGGGAGAACATCTCCAACGGATCTATTTGGAAAGCAACGGTCATTTAATGATCTCTCGAGTATAAATAGAGTTGCATTCAAGCCTTTCCAATAGACACACCTGCTTTTGAAGACGAAAATCATTCAAGTCTCATATTTATTTCTTCAGTTTTATCGTGTAGTATCTTGAGATACATTGAGCTTGAGTGATTATCATTATCTACTCTTAGAGAGAGTTTATTTCGTGTATATCATTCATTGTAACAATCTCAAGTCGGGTGACTTGGAGATTGGGAAAATCGAGTACAACTTGTAAAGGGGAGTGTGTCCTAGGTTGAGGAGCACCCTTCGTTTCTGAGTGGGTATCGATTGTAATCGAGTACAACTTGTAAGGGGAGTTAGTCCTAGGGAGAGGATAACTCTTGAGTACGAGTGTATATCGATTGTTTACAATTACTGACTTGTAAGGGGGTGAGTGAGTCTAGGGAGAGGATCATCCTAAGTACGAGTGTATAATTGTAATTGAGTGATAGTGGAAATCCCGAGTGTTTCGGGGATTTGGACGTAGGTCAAAGAGTTGGACCGAACCAGTATAAATCCTTGTGTCCAGCTTCTTCTTCCCTCACTCTGTTCACCTCTGTTTTTATAGCTTCAAAACAGAGCATTTTCTAAAAAGTTTTAAAATACCCAATTCACCCCCCCTCTTGGGTATATAGCTCCACTTACATTTGGTATCAATGCAAGGTCTTCTCAAAAGAGCTTAACATCTCGAGAAGGATCAGTATGGAAGGTATCTTACCTGATGGAGCTTCTATCAACAGACCACCCGGCTTTAATGGAGAGCATTACTCCTTCTGGAAAGCAAAGTTCAAAGTTTTCATCATGGCAACAGAGTATGGTCTCTGGAGAGTATTTGAAAGAGGAGATTATGAGCCATCAACCATTGAAGATGGAGTTAGAGTTCCTAAGCTAGAAGAAGAATATGATGAGAATGACAAGAAATGTCACACTCAACAAAGCAAGGCTGTCCCTCGCTTCAAAGTGCTCTAAGTCAACAAGAATACTTTCGTATTTGCACCTTACCATCTGCTAAGGCTATGTGGGAAGCTCTTGAGATAGCTCATGAAGGAACATTTGGAGTCAAGCAAAATCGGGTCAATACTCTTATGACCGAATATGATCTTATGCGCATGAAGCCTGACGAATCTATTGGCGAATTTCAGTTGAGGTTTACCCATCTGATTAATCAACTTGCTGCCCTGGGAAAGGAGTATGATCAATCAGTTCAAGTAAGAAAAATTCTGAATATCCTTACTAAAGAATGGGAAGCCAAAGTCACAGCGATCGAGGAAGCCCGTGGAGAATCAATGCAATCGAGAGGTTGCTCTATCCGGAAGCTTATCGAATATGAAGGCAAGCTCAAATTCAAGAAGGGCTTAGATAATATCAAAGATGATAGAAATTTTGGTATTGTTTTGAATCTTTGTGAAAGAGAAACCCAATGAGGAAGATGAAGATGATGAAGAGATGGCTATGCTTGTACGAAAATTCAAGAAATTCTATAAGAGAGATCAAGGCTCTAGAGACAGATTTCAGAGAAGAAATTCAAGCAACGAACAAGATCAAATCATTTGCTACGAGTGTGGAAAGCATGGTCATATCAAACCTGAATGTCCTCACAAGAAAAGTCAAGAAAAGGAGAGGAAGGCAAGATTCAACCACCTCAAGAAGAAAGCTTATATACGGGGAGATGATTCTTCGGATGAAGAAAGTGATGAGGAAGGAGTAGCAAATGTTTGCCTAGTTCTTTGAAGAACAACCTGAAAATAACAATGAGGTAAATGTTTCTGAACCTTCCTATGATGAATTATTTTCTGAATTCAATGAACTATATTCTGAATATAGAAAATTAGCAAAAGAGTTCATTGCATCCAAGAAGAAAATTAAATTGTTGGAAGAACAAGTTCAGAATGTTTCTTCTTCTGTTTCTGTTTCTGTTTCAGAAAACATTTCTGAAAATATTTCTGAAAACATTCCTGAAAATGATTGCGAAAAGATTTCAGAAAAGATTTGTGACAATTGCTGTGTTTTAGAGAAAAGAAATTTATATCTTACAAAAACTCTTGAGAAATTCGGAGGTAGTGAAATGCTCAAAGTGATTTTAAAACAAAGACAAAGGTTTACAAATGACAAATCGGGGATTGGTTATAAACGATTTTGATAAGAAGAAAGGGAAGAAGAAACATGGACAAAAATCTTATATGAACTATTTTCGAAAATCTGTCCATTCCTCTAACCCTTTTGCTTATTGCAACTATTGCAATCATAAAGGCCATGCTACTTCTTCATGTTTTCATAAAAAGGAAAGAAAGGGCAAGCCCGTAGGTAATTACCAATGGGTACCAAAGGGAACTTATGTTTTCCCTAAGGCTCAAACTAACCCGAGAAGGACCCAAGCATAAATGGGTACCAAAATGTCCATCTGTTGGTTTGTTTGTACAGTTGATTCTAAGGGAAATGGACATAAAGGGGTTAAGAATCAAAGAATCCCTTATGCACCAAAAAGAGATCCTCTCAAGTATCAAATAGAAGATACTTGAAACTGTACCTTTTGTGAGATCTTTGCGGACACCTAAGAGACAATGGGTTTGCAAAGCCAATTCTCCAAGTACCTAAGGTAAAAGGTACACAATGGTAAAACCTCTGTCTTTGCTATTAGTAACAATCTTTAAGGTTTTACGCATTGGATATTAGGAATGAACATTGAAAACGATTTTTGAAATTGAAAATCTATTTGACAGATTTATTTATATATTGTTTGCAATGTTCAATAGCTTAACTCTTTATGTATGCATAATGATTTGAAAAACATCTTTTATGCATAAAATCATGTTTAATCTGTTATGCCTAATTATCATAATCTGATTATAGTCTTGAAGCATGTAAATTGGTCTCTACAAGCTAACAATGATTGGATCCAAGCAAGATTGGATACCAAGAGAGAAAAAGATTGTATACTGACATTGTAGGATCAAGGAAAGCTTTTCAAGAGAGCAAATATACAGTGAAATTATTCAACTCTTGAGAAAATTTGAAGACACAATGGCTGATGTTGATGGTGAATTTGCATCAATACATCTCAGCCAATTTTGCTTCAACAAGGACAAGAGGAATTACGGTGATATCTAACCTTACCCTATATTGTGCTTATGTGAAATTCATATTTGGGTATTGAATACTTGTCCAATAATGCATTCCATTAAGCAATCAATCATTTATGACTTTCAAAATGTTTTTCAGATTGCTAATGGATCACAAGTGAATTTGTGCATAATTTTCTAAGTTTAAGATTTCGAAATGAACAATTCAAAAACTTGTTTTGAGTTACAATTCATTCTGTGTTTGGAAAATGCATTCCAATGTTTTGAAAATATGCATGTTTTGATTGCACTCAAATGATATTTCAAAAAGTTGGAAATTGACTCTCATTATATTAGCAAGTGCCTTGATTTTTCGAGCATATTCTCAAAGATGAGTTTTCATATTACCAACATCTCAATTTTATAAAGCACTATCATGATTTGAAAGAAAATTTGAGATTTGAAACTATTTGCATAGTTTATGAAAAACTCATATCAATGACATACTTTCCTACATGAATGTATTTACAAATTGTCATTGAAAAATGATTTTCTTGGTATCACTTATTTGCTTATACGTATGTTCAATGTTATGAATTAATTGGATAAGATTATTTGTGATACACCCCATGCTTGAATGTAATATGCTCATTTAGAAGCAAATCAGTTTTGTAAGAAGAAAATTTGGGAATCATAAATCCCAATGAGTTGTGAATTGCCTCCACTTAATGTTAGTTATGTGGTTGATGATTAACGAATACTAACTTAAGCATTGGAGAATCTAGATGTGTTTTATGCAGGATGTTTATCATGATTAAAAATCTCGACATTCGATAAAGTTTGCTGTCAAGAGGAGCAAACTCGAGCCTACCCAAGTTAAACTCAAGCTCGAGACAACCGAGAGAGGAGATGAAAGTCTGAAGAAAGCCAAACTCGAGCCTATAAGTGAACAAACTCGAGTTCACAAGCAGTCATCAGCACTTCAGCTCCTTTGTTTCACGTTCAGCTCGGGCGAGGTCTGGTATTTCGATGATATCTCACAAACCAGATGTCGGATTGAGGTGAAATCAATTTTGGATGTGAGTAGACTCCCAATGCGTCATTTTGACATAAAATTGAAGTCCAAAGGAGGTCAGATGAAGGAGCTATGAATTGTGGAAGTTGACAGTTCAATTCACGCCACACAGCAGAGCAAGCATCGGTATTTTGCGTGTATCTCACAAAATACACATGCAATTGAGCTAAAACCGGTGGCATATGAAACTAGACGCACAGAGCTTTTCATCAAGCTTTAAACAGACCAAAACGGAGTCCAGACCAGGGAGATATGGCCTTCTAAAGTTGATGAAGTTGCAAACCCGAGACCAGGCCAAGTCAGAAGCAAGCAAGTTCGAGGACTCACGAATTTGAGCTTGTAAGTATGCACTTCGAATTCACAAGTGAAATTCAAGAGTTCACCTTACACTCTTGAAGTCCAGGTTAGTACAAAGTTATCATGATTGAAATATTTTTTTGAAAAACCTGATTGATACTCTTCACTTCATTCTTCCCTCGAGTCTACTCCTAAATTCTCTCATCCTCCTTGACGAGATTCTGAGTAAATGACCTCCAAACGTTGTGCATCCACCAAAACTCAGAATCGACCAAGAACATATCCAATCCAATCCTCAACTTAATGAGAATTAATGGAAGAAGGATCAGATCAGTCAAGAGCTCCTCCTCCTCCAAGGCCAGCAAGATCAAAGACCAGCTACTCTCAAGGCCAGGAAGCTCAGAATGCTCTTCCTCTTTCTCATGTTTCTATACCTCATGATTTTGATACAAGGATCAAGGAAATTGTTGACAAAGCAATTTCGAGTTAATTGATAAGGTAGAAGAAGAAGTTGGGAGATTAGTGATCGAGGTTACTAAAGGTCATAGCAATATGGTGGACATCCGGGAAGGATTCGAGTTGAGCAAGAAGCACTCAAAAATCAGATTGAAGATCACACGGCTAGCATTTCAACTCTTATGATCACCATGATGAGCCTAAGTGATAAAATGGACAAACTTCGCAAAATCAGTCCATAGCCGCTTCCGGTACTAGTTCGGTGCATCTACTTCACTGGACCAAGCTCGATATGCTTAACTTAGCTTCGAACCGGCCGAGCATCTACGATCAAGCTTCCTCCATTAAACCCGAGCCATCCATTCCTACCACTCAGATTAACCCTCCATCTCAAGCAACAAGATCTTATTCCTACACTTTCATTTAGAGGAGAAGAGTGAAAAGGATTTTATCCTATCCCTACACCTTCAAATATCCCAATTGATCCACCCTTGTTTGCTGATGACAAAGGGGGAGAAGAATGAGAAGGATCAATCAATGCTTTGGAAATTATATTGCATATTTTCTTTCGAAACTCTAATGATATTCTGCAGCTTACTTAACATTTTGGTTTCTACTTGATTAATATCTTATGAATGCAGTTCATTGCATTTTAGTTTCTGCTAACTGCATTATGGTTGTTGCTGCATTATGGTTACTTAACATTCTGGTTTCTACTTGATTAATATCATTGCTCAAATGATCAAATTCGATTTTGAAAGCAATTGATTGTTTACAAGTGTTGTCATCATCAAAAAGGGGAGAATGTTAGTTCTATATGTGTTTTGATGATAACCGACAATTGTAAACAATGTATGGATGTTTTTGGATAAGCTAAATGATTATTTAAACTTGTTGTTTTTCAACCAAAAACATTCATCGGTGCCAAACTCGAGCCTAGATTTGGCAAACTCGAGTTTGCTGCGACGAGAGGCAAAACTCACAAGTTTGCATTTTAAACTTGAGACTACGGTTTCTTAAACCTCGGGTTTGTTTCATAAACCTCGGGTTCGGTTCTTAAACCTCGGAGTTCGCACCTCCAGAGAAAAGTTTCAAAGAGTTTACAAATATGTAAACTCGAGTTTGTGGAGACAAACTCGAGTTCGCTCTACAGCGGGAAGAATTTTTCAAATGAGATTTTCATAAACTTGAGATTTTGCTTCCATGAACCTCAGGTTTGCTTCCATGAACCTCAGGTTTGCTTCCATGAACCTCCGGTTTGTGTTTTGAGAGCTAAAACTAATTTTTGACATGAATAGTGTCAAACTCGAGTTCACTAACTTATAGACTCGAGTTCGTGTTTTGCTCAAATGTGTTTTGATTTGAAAACCCGATGGTTTGCTCGATAGAAGTCTAAACTCGAGCCTAAATATGCAAACCTCGGGTTTGGTCCGAACAAATTTTACAAACCTCGGGTTCTCTACGCAAACCTCGGGTTTGGTCCGAGAAGCGAAACTTCATTTTTAATGTTCAAAGCAAACTCGAGCCTAAATATGCAAATCTCGGGTTTGGTCTCGAACAAATTTTACAAACCTCGGGTTCTCTACGCAAACCTCGGGTTTGGTCCGACGAAGCGAAACTTCATTTTTAATGTTCAGCAAACTCGAGCCTAAATATACAAACCTCGGGTTTGGTTCATACGAGAGGCAAAGATCCATATTCAATACTTGAGCAAACTCGAGTTTGGAAAAACAAACCTCGAGGTTTGCATCGGCGATTCAAAAATTCAAATTCTACGAATCTGTGAAACCTTCTTGTTTGATCTTAATACTTTCTATGATTAATCTCTAATGTTCCTAGATATGTTTAACCACTTTATTGGTGAGTTTCGATAAATTAGAGAGTGTTTATTGAAGGTTTAAAGCAAAAGCAAAAGTGACGTCGGCACTTTAAAAAGCAAAACCCGAAAGTTGCACAACTTTGGCTAATCCACTCCGAACACGTACGCAAAGCATTTAAGAATGTTTTCTACAACAAGCAACTGCATCTCCAATGGATTAATTTGCGAAGGTCAACACAGATTACTTGGCCATTTGGTTTAAGAGAATATTGGAGAGAGAAAGTGCCTAAGCCACCTCCTAACTTTGGGAGAACATCTCCAACGGATCTATTTGGAAAGCAACGGTCATTTAATGATCTCGAGTATAAATAGAGTTGCATTCAAGCCTTTCCAATAGACACACTCTCGAAGACGAAAATCATTCAAGTCTCATATTTATTTCTTCAGTTTTATCTCGTGTAGTATCTTGAGATACATTGAGCTTCGGTGATTATCATTATCTACTCTTAGAGAGAGTTTATTTCGTGTATATCATTCATTGTAACAATCTCAAGTCGGGTGACTTGGAGATTGGGAAAATCGAGTACAACTTGTAAAGGGAGTGTGTCCTAGGTTGAGGAGCACCCTTCGTTTACGAGTGGGTATCCGATTTAATGTCAGTACAACTTGTAAGGGGGAGTTAGTCCTAGGGAGAGGATAACTCTTGAGTACGAGTGTATATCGATTGTTTACAATTACGACTTGTAAGGGGAGTGAGTCCTAGGGAGAGGATCATCCTAAGTACGAGTGTATAATTGTAATTGAGTGATAGTGGAAATCCCGAGTGTTTCGGGGATTTGGACGTAGGTCAAAGAGTTGGACCGAACCAAAGTATAAATCCTTGTGTCCAAACTTCTTCTTCCCTCACTGTTCACCGTTTTTATAGCTTCAAAACAAGAGCATTTTCTAAAAAGTTTTAAAATACCCAATTCACCCCCCTCTTGGGTATATAGCTCCACTTACAAAGTGAAAACTCGAGTTTTGGGCAACCCGAGAGCATCCAAGTTTCTCACAATTGAAAAGCGCGGTTATGGATTAAAACCGCCTTGAGTTTTTGATGTTTTGGACTAAAACTAGATTTTCACATCAATAGTCCAAAACTCGAGTTTTGGGTCAAAACTCGAGTTTTGAAGTTTTACATCAAAACTCCCCTTTGAAGCATAAATCGTGTTTTTCATCTCTCGGAAGATGAAAACTCGAGTTTTGGTGAAAACTCGAGTTTTGATCATCGGGATTTAAAAACGCAGTTGAGTTCAAAATTACATATTTTGATTTATACTTCATGATTAAACTGCGAATTGAACTTGAATGTTTTATATGCTTCTTATTATTATAACTAACCAGATTTAACAAGTTTGTTCATGAGATTTCAGAGGATTTGAATCAAATGAAATTTGAATTAATTTGACATTATCCTCAAAGACAAAAAACCAATGGAAGATTTGGAAGTGTTGGACGAATTTCTCACCAAACACAAGCAACAAAGTCTTCACCAACTAAAGCCAAGTCTCGGCCTTATGGGACAAACTTGAGGAGCCAAAACTGAAGCATTTGAATTGGGAAACTTTCCCAACGAAATATTCAACCAAACAAACATCCATGCCTGACTAGTTTCACTATGCAAAACTTCCAATGACCATATTTTCGAATGGATTCTAGCTCCAACGGATTTGTAACGTTAATATACTTCAAATGGATGTAAATACCAGAAGATTTGAAGTCTGGAAGCAGAGAAGCAAATTACAAAAATGCATACAAAGCTTTGAGTCTTTTACGCACATATCCGAGTTGTATCTTTGATACATTGTACTTGATGATTATCATTATCTACTCTTTGAAGAGAGTTTATTTTCTATAAATCATTTCTCGTAAGAATCTCAAAGTAGAGGGACTTTGAGGTTGGGTTATTGATTACAACTTGTAAGGGGAGTGTGTCCTAGGTTGAGGAACATCATTTGTTTGCGAGTGTGTAATCAATTAAGTTAGTGAAAATCCCGGAGTGACCGGGATTTGGACGTAGGTCAAGAGATTAGGCGAACCGTATAAATTTCGTGTGTCTTGCTCTTCTTCCTTCACACTCTCATTTACTCTGTTTCAGCAACCATAAACAGAGAATTTCGAAAAGAATTTTTAAAATCCCCAATTCACCCCCCCTCTTGGTGATTTAGCTCCACTTTCATTACTTAGTCGTTGATCAACCCTAAATTTGTAATTTCGTTAATGTAAAATGGAGGATGTTACATTTCCCAAATACTTAATCATTAAAGGGCCCTTTGAAGAGACCCTTTTTCACTAAATAACAATTAACCATAAGGTTTTCTTAAAACTAGATAAATAGGTGATTATGGAAAATCATTTTTCTTTTTAATACACACACCTTGGGGTCCAGGGTACAATTTCTACCCACAAACCCACTACAGGAAATCTATAACTCTAGGCACAATTATCGAGCAGAAGTTTATATAGCCCACGAGTCTAACAACACTAACCCTCATAATAAAGGGTCTACACAAAACAATTTTCGCACAAAATATGATTGTGGATCCACTATAATATGCCAGTGCATAAAATAAGGCCTTCGGAAAATAAATAGTCATCCAAAAATAGTTGATGCGGTATTTCAAAATATGAGCGCCTTAGAATGTCAATATAAAAATCAATATAACACTAATACCAAAAAGAGGCCTACAAATTCCATGACTTCTATGGCTCGTTTGCTTCCCTTGTCCTCTAGTAAAGTTAGAGGTCTCACATGAAAAATTTAATAATGACGGGGTGAGACATAAAGTCCCCGTAACCGAAATTAATTTTGTTAGATACGATTAGTTTTGATGATGTCTTATATAGATGCCATTCTTAAGAGCAAAAAGGTTGCATACTACATTTATCTTATACTTTGACTAATTCTTATATTTATTGTAGATGCAAAGTTTAATAATGGAGATTGATCAAGAAAGGAGACTAAAGAAAGAAAAACTTGCACAACATTCAAGTTCTTGTGATACATGAAGTTTCGATGATCAAACAAAAGTTGGAATGAAGCGATCGACACATGAAATTCTCGGAACAAGTTCAGCATAGGCTTGGCTTCCTAGATATTGAAGAAGGTAGAAGCCGCAAAGAATGATGAGCCTAAGTTAAATGATGAAGAATGATCAAGTTGGGAGATGGAAGAAGGAAGAACTTGTTAAATGGAATGAAGATATAATTATTCAAGTTCTTATGTTGAAGCTAGAAGCCTCCAAGATCATATGGAAGTTGGAATGACTCAATTCAGAGTTAAAACAAGCAAAAATGAGGTTCTGGATGAGCAAACTCGAGTCTCCAAGTATTAAACTTGAGTTTACCACCTTGCTGCAGTATTTTGCCTCTCTAACATGAACAAACTCGAGTTTAGGACCCCAAACTCGAATTTAGGACTTCAAACTCGAAAGGAATCACAAACTCGAGCCAATAAGTGTCTTCAGCATTTCGGTGTCTGGACTAGGCAAACTCGAGTCTATAAGTGCAAACTCGAGTTTACAGCGGTCATCAGCACTTCAGCAACTCGTTTCACGTTCAGCTCGGGCGAGGTCCTGGTAATTCGACGATATCTCCTAAACCAAACATTGGATTGAGGTAAAACCAGTGGCATATGAAACGAGACTCCCAATGCGTCATTTTGATATAAAATTAAAGCCCAAAGGAGTTCAGATCAAGGAGATATGAATTGTGAAAGTTGACAGAGAAATCCACGCCACACAGAAAACCAAGCTTCAATGTTTTAAGTGTAACTCACAATCTACAAATCCAATTGAGCTGAAATCAGTGGCATATGAAAGAAGACTCAAAAGGTTTCCACCAAGCTTTGAACGGACCACAACGGAGTTCAGACTAGGGAGATATGACCTTTTGAAGTTGACGAAGTTGCAAACTTGAGCCGAGGCCAAGTCGAAGCGACCAAGTCACAAGTACAACTTACAAACTCGAGTTTATCAATCACAAACTCGAGCTCGAGAGTTCCGAGAAGAAGAAATGAACATTTGGAAAAAGCCAAACTCGAGCCTATAAGTGAACAAACTCGAGTTTAGCTCAAACGAGAGCAACCAGGTCCCGAAGAACATCCAAACTCGAGGTTGTAAGTAACAAACTCGAGTTTGCGGGTTACGAGAGCAAACATTGGTTTTAAAGAGAACCAAACTCGAGTCTATTAGTTGTAAACTCGAGTTTTGGCCAACCCGAGAGCATTTCAGTTTTTAATGTGCTGAAAACCTCGGGTTTAGGACGAAAACCTTCGGTTTTGATGTTCGACTAAGATCAACTTTTCACATTAAAGTCCAAACTCGAGTTTGGAAAAACAAACCTCAAGTTTGCATCGCCGAATCGAAATTCAAATTCGACGATTTTGCAAAACCTTCATGATTGATCTTAATACTTTCCATTATCATTCTTCTATGTTCCTAGATATGTTTAATCACTTTGTTGGTGAGTTTCAGATGATTTAGAAGATGTTTAGTGAAGGTTTAAAGCAAAAGCAAAAGCAAAAGTGACGTCAGCACTTTAAAAGCAAGACCCATAAAAGTTGCATACTTTTGGGTAATCCTTCTGCACACGTTTACAAGGAATTAAAGAATGCTTTCTACATCCAGCAGCTACCATTCCAACGGATCTATTGTCAAGAAGTCAACTCGAACTTCGCACGACAATTTGAATTAAGCGAGAAACTAGAGAGAGAAGACCAAAGCCCAACCCAAACCTTGCGATATGGGCAACGGCTATAAACGGTCATATGGTGTTCTCTACCTATAAAAGAGGATAGATTCAAGCGAGAAAAACATGGAGATACAAGCTTACACTTCCAACATCGATACTCGCTCTCACATCATTTACTCTGTTTTTCATGTTTAGATAACTTAGAGAGTGAAGTAATTTGTATTTGATCTTCGGTGTTTATCTATTCACTTCTAAGAGAGAAGAATTAGTGTAATCATTCTATTCTTCGAGAGTTACTCAAGATTGGGTGATCTTGAGTGGAAAAACATTGTGTTGATTACAACTTGTAAGGGGAGTGAATCCTAGTGAAAGGATTACTTCGAGTGGTGAGTGAGTAATCAAGCGGTGTGTTGATTACGGTTGTAAGGGGGAGTGAATCCTAGTGAGAGGATTACTTCAGTTACAGAACGTGTAATCAAGTTGAAAGAAGATAGTGGATTGAAAATCCCAAGTATGGCTTGGGGACTGGACGTAGGTCAAGGATTGGGCCGAACCAGTATAAATCAGTTTGCACATTCTCTACCCTTATCTCTTACATTTCTAGAATATATGTTTGAATGTGCATATACATTTAAATGTCTGATTATCACTTTATAAACTGATTTCAGTGAGTTACGAAAAGATTTTCAAAGTTCCTAAATTTTTATACTTCACCCAATTCACCCCCCTCTTGGGTTCAAAGGTTCTTACAAATTTATCAAATATGCGGGAAAAAAGGACAAGTCGAGAAGCGAGGTTTATTAACATAATTAAAATACCAATAATAATTAAATAATAAATAATAATCAACAAAATTTAAAATCATCCTCACTCATCCATCCAACTCCTCCTTATATCTTCTGGATGTGGTACAGCCTATTAGTGCTAGTATACCCGGCCAAGGTTGGCTAGTCACTTTAAGAATATTGTCCTCTCCCATGTCACCACCGATATACCGTAATAGGGAGGTGTCCGCCCAAAACACTCAACTTAAATTCCGGACCAGGAATGAGAGAGCCGATGGGCACAATTTCACCCTCAATCTCTTCCACACAACCCAACATATCCCACAACAGAAGAAATAATATAATACTAAAATTTTCAACAACATTTTATTAAATTACTATTCCATATATATTATCTCACAACAAACATTATAACCATCACAACAATAACAACCCCATTAAGAATATTCATTTAAATACATAGATTGGAAAATTACACGCTTTCGAAATAATTTCATATTCAAACATACACAAAATTTTTCAAAACAAATACAAGTAGTATATATGAAAGTAAGACTTAGAAAAACACCTTACAGCCAAAAACAAGCATATAAAATAAATTAACCCTGGTTACCTCAATTCCAAGCTTAATCTTAGCTTGAGGAGCACCACCCGCACAAGCGATTCGGTCACAAGAAGGCTCTACATTATCACAATTATAACTTATAATTTCCTATAACTTAATATAAAAATTCTAATAATAATATATATTATTATAACAAAAACTGAAAATGACATTTTGGGGTTTAAGTTTTGAAAATGACCATCTAGTCCTTCAAATTTCAGAAATTACAGTTTTGCCCCAAAAATCCCAGAAATTACGGTGTTGTCCTTCATATATACAAACTAAATTGATTAAATTCCAATAATATCTCCCTAACCCCAAATAAATTATTTTCATAACATCTAATCGGTAAAAACATTTTATAAGACATAAAACCTAAACTTCATAAATAGAAAAATTCATTTTAAATTTCTTGAACAACCAAACAATAAATCTAAACCTATTAAAATTTATTATTAATCATCCACTACATATATATAGTCTTCTATTTTCAAAACTCAAAACTTTCCCAGAATCGTAATCTCAAAATTTTCACTAACCAACATAATATTAACCTCATTAGAAAGAGAAAAATATATAGAATAACTTTCATGAAGAAAGTTTATTGAAAAGAAGCTACTTTAGCTACCTAAATAATCTTATAAGATAAAAAAAAACATACCTCAAAATGACCACCACCTCTTCTCTATTTCTCTCCTCCATGGTTTTGAAAACCGGACTGGACTAGCCGGTTCAAACCGGAAACCGCGAACCGGCCGTGAAACCCGATCCGGTTGGAGGAGAACGGGGTTGCACTCGAACCGGATCGACTCGGAGAAACCGGCGTAACTCATTGGTCGACCGAGTACGTATTCGTTTTTAGGCCGGAACCTATTCAGGTATGCAACAACTTGACGGTCTAAAAGTCAAAAACAACCGAGTGAATTGAAGAGGCCGAGATCGGACGAGAAAAAAGATTAAAAGGGAGAAAAATATAAAAAGAAGCAAGCAACAATAGTAATACGATAATATCAAACCTGAGCTCCCATAAGAAAAACACAAAAGGAATAGAAACCTGAGCTCCCATAAGAAAGACACAAGAAAAAGCCAGTAGGAGCTGTGTTTTGATTTTTAAGCAAGAGAAAGAGCATAGAAATAAAAACGCCGATCGAAAGTTGAAGAGAGAAGTTTAGATGAGAGGGAAACATTTGATTGTCCAATAGAATATAAAATTCATTGCTGTAACTTGTAATATCCATCGGACAAAAGAGTATGATTTCACATTTCTTCTTCCCAGTTCCAAAACTCCGTTAGAACTCGGATAATGCGCCCATCACGTGAAGTCACGTTTTCTCAATATTTTCCCTTTAAAAATAATAAACCAGAATTTAAAAAAGAATATTCCTTTTCCAACATTTTTTAGCAAAATTATGCAATTGTTGCAATGGCTTTTCACAATTCACATGTCAATGTACTTATCCCATTCTTCCTTACCTTTTTGTTTTTTTTTTTAGATTAGGTTATGGACCCTTTTTTTTGTTAGGTTTGGGCTAGTAAGGGAAGTGAGACTTTTTTTTTATTGGGCTTGGGTTGATAGGTAAGTGGGTCATGTATAACTATTTTAATTATGAATATTTTTAATTATTTTCATTAAATTATATTTAATTAATACCGGTCGACTCGGTCGACCTAATTTGATGTTGGTTATGATTAGTTTTGATGATGTCTTATATAGATGCCATTAAGAGCAAAAAGATTGTATATTATACAATTCTTCTACATTGACTAACTATGATATATTTGATGTAGATTAGTCCAAGATTAATGATGGAGATTAATCAAGATGAGATATTGATAAAGGAAGAACTTGCTCAATGGAATGAGAAAATCATCATACAAGTTCCTAGATTGATTCTAGAAGTCCCCACGATGATATAGAAGTTGGAATGGCTCAAATCGGAGTGAAAATATGCAAATTCAATGAGCTAACTCGAGCCGGGAAGCTTTGTTAGTTCTCTATGTGTTTTGATGATGAGTGACAATTGTAAACCATTTTGTGAGTTTTGTCTTGGGAAGTTGAAAAAGTTTCCCATGAAGACAAAACTCGAGTTTTGTTTTCAAAACTCGAGTTTTGGTCTTGCGAGAAAAATGGTCAATTTCAATGATCTAAGCAAAACTTGAGTTTTGAGTAGAAAACTCGAGTTTTGACAGAACAAGGACTTTTAAATTTTCAAACTCAGTCTCGCGCCTTGTCATCAGAAAAATGAATTATTATGTTTTCACATGATAAAATGAAAACTCGAGTTTTGACATTGAAACTCGAGTTTTGACCAACCCGAGAGCATTACAAGTTTTCAAAGTTTTCATGATAAAATGAAAACTCGAGTTTTGATTTTAAAACTCGAGTTTTGGCCAACCCAAGAGCATTACAAGTTTTCAAGGTTTTCATGATAAAATGAAAACTCGAGTTTTGTTTTCAAAACTCGAGTTTTGGCCAACCCAAGAGCATTACAAGTTTTTAAGGTTTTCATGATAAAATGAAAACTCGAGTTTTGTTTTTAAAACTCGAGTTTTGACCAACCCGAGAGCATTACAAGTTTTTCATAGTTTTCATGATAATATGAAAACTCGAGTTTTGATTCCAAAACTCGAGTTTTGTTCAAGCAAAGAACAACTCACTTTTCGAGCCTTTGAAAACTCAAGTTTTGTTTTGAAACTCAAGTCTTGGAGTTTTGGACTACAACATACTATTTTCACTAACAATCCAAAACTCGAGTTTGGTTTTGGAAACTCGAGTTTTGAGATTCATTCAAACTTTGGTCCAAAGGCTCGAAACACGACTTTGCTCTCGGAAGATGAAAACTCGAGTTTGAGTTTTGAAACTCGAGTCTTGGTTTAAGTGCACAGTTGAAAACTCGAGTTTTGATACACAAACTCGAGTTTCTAACGGTGATTTTGAAATTCGATTTCTACGTTTTTGCAAAATGTCCCTGTTTGATCCTAATACTTTCCAGGAACATTCTCTCTATACCTTGCTATGTTTAATGATCTTATTAATGAGTCTCAGGTGATTTAAAGAATGATTTTGGAGTGATAAAGCAAAAAGCAAAAATGGTCGAACATTAAATGCTTTGATGAGAGTTGCATTACTTTGGGTATTCGATCTGCACACGATTGCAAAGCATTAAAGAATGTTTACTACATCAACTTGTGTGTTTCCAACGGATATATTTGCGAGAAGATCAACACAGTCTTCTTGCCCATTTGGATTAAGCGAGATTAGAGAGAGAAGATGCCTAATCTCACTTCCTAACCTTGCGCGAGTTTCTCCAACGGATCTATTGAAGTTGCAACGGTCATCTACTGATCTCTCGAGTATAAATAGGACTGCATTCAAGTCCTCCCAACTAACACAACAAGCGAAAACGCACAAGCATTCAATTTTCTCAACTACCTTTCGGTTTTCACTTGTATTCGTCTTTTGACATTATAAGCTTCGGTGTTTATTATCATCTACTCTTAGAGAGAGTTTCTATCTCGTAAATCATTTATTGATTGAGATAACCACAAGTCGGGGGACTTGGTGGTTGGGTGTATTGATTACAACTTGTAAGGGGGAGTGAGTTCTAGAGAGAGAACTACTCTTGAGTACGAGTGTGTAATCGGTTTGTGAGTTTAGTGGATTGAAAATCCCAAGTGTGGCTTGGGGATTTGGATGTAGGTCAAAGATAAGACTGAACCAGGATAATTTCTATTGTGCAAGCTTTCCTTACCTTCCTCCTCCTGTCTGTCTCTGGTTTCATTACTTCAAAACAGAGCATATTTCTAAAAGTTTTTAAAATACCCAATTCACCCCCCTCTTGGGTATATAGCTCCATTTACATTTGGTATCAGAGCTCGGTCTTCTCTTAAGAGCTTAACAACTCGAGAAGGATCATTATGGAAGGTATCTTACCTGATGGAGCTTCTATCAACAGGCCACCTGGTTTCAATGGAGAGCATTACTCCTTCTGGAAAGCAAAATTCAAAGTCTTTGTGAATGCTACAGAGTATGGGCTGTGGAGAGTATTTGAAAGAGGAAATTATGAGCCATCAACCGTTGAAGATGGAGTTAGAGTTCCTAAGCTTGAAGAAGAATATGATGAGAATGACAGAAGAAGTGTCACACTCAACAGCAAGGCTGTCCTACTTCTTCAAAGTGCTCTTAGCCAACAAGAGTACTTTCGTATTTGCAATCTATCTTCTGCAAAACAAATGTGGGATGCTCTGGAGATAGCTCATGAAGGAACAGCTGGAGTAAAGCAAAACGAGTCAATACTCTCATGACCGAATATGACCTTCTACGAATGAAGCATGGTGAATCCATTGGTGAGTTCCGGCTAAGGTTCACCCATCTCATCAATCAACTTGCTGCCTTGGGAAAGGAATATGATCAACCGGTCCAAGTAAGGAAGATCTTGAATATCCTTAACAAGGAATGGGAAGCAAAGGTCACAGCTATTGAAGAGGCTCGAGGAGAGTCAATGACGTCAGTAGCTGCTCTATTCGGAAGTCTCTCTGAATATGAGGCTAAACTCAAGTTCAAAAAGGGACTTGATGAAGCTCATGGCAAGAACAAAGGAATTGCCCTCAAGGCTGCAAGAGAAGTTAGAGACTCAGATGGGGAAAATGAGAATGAAGACGAAGATGAAGAAATTGGCATGTTGGTCCGAAGATTCAAGAAGTTCTACAAGAAGGACCAAGGCTTTAAGAAGTTTCACAAGGGTAGCTCCAGTTATGAGGCAAAGAAGCCAATCATCTGCTACGAATGTCGAAGCCCGGCCACATCAAGTCCGAATGCCCTCGAATTTGAACGACAAAAATAAAGAAAAGAAGAAGTTCAAGCAAATACAAGAAGAAAGCTTATGTTTCCAAATGCGGGGTGATAGCTCATCGATGAAGATGATGAGGATGAGGAAGAGAAAGCCAATATATGCCTAGTTTTGAAGAAGAAGAGCAACGTGCTAAACTTGAAGAGGTATATGATTGCAAACCTCCTTATGATGATCTGTTTGATGAATACATGATTTGTGCAATTTGAATTTGAAAAACTTGTTGAAAAATATTTCAAACTGAAAAACAGAAATCTTACTCTTGAATCTCAAGTTGAAAAGTTGTCTTCTTGAGAAAATACTATTTGTAAAGATTGTCCGATCTGAAGAAAAAGAATTCATATCTTACAAAGGCTCTTGAGAAATTCACTAGAGGAAGTGAAATGCTCAATGTCATTTTGAAACAGCAACGTTTTATAAATGATAGATCAGGCATTGGTTACAGACCAGATTTTGATAGAAAGAAAGGCAAGAAGAAGAGTGGTCAGAAAACATACATGAACTATTTTACAAAATCAGTTCACTCTTCAAATCCCTTTGCACATTGCAATTACTGTAATAAGAAGGGTCATTCTACTTCATCTTGCTTTCATAAAAAGGAAAGAAAGGTTAAACCGGTGGGAAATTATCAATGGGTACCAAAAGGAACTTATGTTCCTAAGGTCAAAACTAACTCCAAAGGACCCAAGAAAAGATGGGTACCTAAGGCTTGATCCCTTGAAAATTGCAGGTTTGTCTTAGAGCATCAAGACCCAACAAGTGGTACATTGATAGTGGGTGCTCAAGACACATGATTTGGAGATGAATCAAAATTTCTCTCAATCAAATCAAAGGATGGTGGTAGAGTCACATTTGGAGGAGACCAATCGGGTAAAATTCTTTGGAATTGGTGAGATAGGAAACAATGAAGGTCCTCTCATCAAAGATGTCTACCTTGTAGAAGGATTGTGTCACAACCTCCTAAGTGTGAGCCAAAGCACCGACAAGGGTAACTTAGTTATCTTTGATTCAAATGAATGTTTGATTGTTAGAAAGGATTTAGTCCCCATTGACGATTTGAAAACTAAAGCCTTATTTAGAGCACCTAGAGATGGAAATTGTTATACTCTTAACCTCTCTAGCAATGCTTCGTTTCGAAAATTGTTTTGTTAGTAACTTGAATGAGAGTTGGCTGTGGCATAAACGATTAGCTCATGTTAATATGTTTCAACTTGACAAGTTCTTTGAAAAAGGATTTGGTCATTGGTATTCCTAAATTGAATTTCAAAAATGATATAGTATGTGATGCTTGTCAAAAAGGAAAACAAACCAAATCCTCTTTTAAAGCAAAAAATGAGATTTCAACTAGTAGACCTCTTCAACTACTTCATATGGATCTAGTTGGACCAGCTAGAGTAAAAAGTCTTGGTGGAAATCTTTACACCTTGGTCATAGTTGATGATTACTCAAGATTTGCTTGGACGATATTTTTGTCATCTAAAGATGAAACATTTGATCGTTTGTAACCTTTGCCAAAAAGGTCGAACGAGAAAGGCTTTGCAATTTGAGGTATAAGGACCGATCATGGTGGCGAATTTGAAAACAACGCCTTCATTTGAGTTACGTGACAATGTGGGGATTGATCACAACTTCTCGCTCTCCAAGGACTCCTCAACAAAATGGTGTGGTTGAGAGGAAGAATAGAGTCCTCACTGAGATGGCAAGGGCAATGTTAAATGAAAACAACACTTCTCAAGTGTTTTGGGCTGATGCGATGAGTACGGCTTGCTACATCTCCAACCGAGCCTATTTGAGGAAGAAGCTGAACAAGACCCCATATGAACTCTACAAGGAAAGAAAGCCAAATCTTAGCCACCTACATGTCTTTGGATGCAAGTGCTATGTGCACAACAATGGTAAAGAGAATCTTGGTAAATTCGATTCCAAAGCTGATATAGGTATCTTCATTGGTTATTCAAATAGGAGTAGAGCTTATAGAGTTTTTAATACTCGCACTCGTATTGTTGAAGAATCAATACATGTTGTTTTCTGTGAATCCAAATCTGATAAAGCCTTGGACAATGAAGAAGAAAATGTTTTCAAAAATCAATTCTTTTCGAAAACTACTCCTGCTTCTATTGAAAATCCTGAAAATGTTTTTGAGGCTGATCCCAAAACTCTATTGAAAATCCCGATCGAGACTCAACCTAGAGCTTGGAAATTTATTAGAAATCATCCTTTAGACCAAGTTATAGGTGATATTAATCAAGGAGTAAGAACCGAAATAGTACTTTGAATGAAGTAACTTTTCTGCATTTATATCTCATATAGAACCCTCTAAGATTGATGAAGCCCTTTCGGATAATGATTGGGTGATAGCAATGCAAGAGGAGTTACATCAATTTGTGAGAAATCATGTTTGGGATTTGGTACCTAGGCCCAAAGATCATCCGGTCATTGGCACCAAATGGGTATTCAAGAACAAACGTGATGAGTCGCAATCATTGTCCGCAACAAGGCAAGATTGGTTGCCAAAGGCTATAATCAAGAAGAAGGAATTGATTATGAAGAAACTTATGCTCCAAAGTGGCAAGATTGGAAGCCATAAGAGTACTTCTAGCCTTTGCATGTGTAAAAGGTTTTAAACTATATCAAATGGATGTGAAAAGTGCTTTTCGAATGGTTTTATACAAGAGGAAGTTTATGTAGAACAACCTCCTGGTTTTGAAAATGAACATTGTCGAGATCATGTGTATCGTCTCAAGAAGGCTCTATATGGCACGAAACAAGCTCCTAGAGCTTGGTATGAGCGATTAAGCAAATTCCTTCTAGATCAAGGCTTTGTTAGAGGAAAAGCGAGACACAACTCTTTTCATAAAGAGTAATAAGCTAAATGAAATTTTAATGGTTCAAATATATGTGGATGATATTATATTTGGTGCTTCTAATGATGCTTTGTGTGAAGAGTTTTCAAAGACTATGCGGGGAGAATTTGAGATGTCCATGATGGGAGAGCTCAACTACTTTCTTGACTGCAAATCAAGCAAAGAAAAGATGGGATATTTATTTCCCAAACCAAATATCGAATGATTTGCGAAGAAATTTGGGATGGACCGGTGCAATGGTGCGACACTCCTATGAGCTCAAGTTTGCTTCACTAGATGCTGATGAGGAGGGCAAAGATTTCAACATCACAAAGTATAGAGGAATGATTGGATCACTTCTCTATCTTACGACAGTCGCCGGACATCCAATTCGGTGTTGGGATGTGTGCAAGGTTCCAATCCGCTCCAAAAGAGTCCCATGCTTGAACAAGTAAAGAGGATATTCAGATATCTCTCGGACACAAAGACTCTTGGACTGTGGTTTCCCAAAGGTCAACCGGAATACTTGGTGGCATACTCGATTCGGATCATGCCGGCTACAAGACAGATAGAAAGAGCACAAGTGGCCAATGCGAATTCTTTGGCAACTCACTTGTCTCTTGGTTCAGCAAGAAGCAAACATCTGTGGCCGTGTCCTCTACCGAAGCTGAATATGTGGCTGCTTCAAGTTGTTGTGCTCAAGTGCTATGGTTGAAGCAACAACTTGCGACTTGGGAGTTCACTTGAAGGAAATCCCAATTTTGTGTGACAACACAAGCACAATAAGCTTGGCCAAGAATCCGGTGCAACATACAAGAACCAAGCATATTGATGTGAGGCATCACTTCATTCGGGATCATGTCCGGTAAAAGAGATGTCAAAGTGATGTTCATCCCAACTCATCTTCAACTTGTTGATATCTTCACAAGCCTTTAGCGAAGGAGCAATTTAATTTCATACGAAGAGAATTGGGAATGGTAAATCCCAATGAACTGTAAGAAATCCTCACTCATTTTAATGTTAGTTATGTTTTGATGATCAACAATTACTAACTTAAGCATCGGAGCTTCTAGATGTGGTCTTTGCGGGACATTCTCCAAAATCGAGTTTTTCCGATAGGCGGAGAAAACTCGAGTTTTGATCCAAAACTCGAGTTTTGGTGAAGTATCGGGGAGAGAGAAAGAAACTTGATTTTTGAAGAAGCTCAAAACTCGAGTTTGTAATTTGGAAACTCGAGTTTCCATCGACAGAGCAACTTAAAGTTTTGAGGAATGAAAACTCAAGTTTGAAAAATAAAACTCAAGTTTTGATCGAGGAATTTCAAAAGTTCACATTACACTTTTGAAGTCCGGGTAAGCTATTATTTTTCAAAACTCGAGTTTTGAAAGTAAAACTCGAGTTTTAGTCGAGGCATATATATTTGATTTTCACTTATTTTCCATAACTTGCTTCAAAACTCAAGTTTCGCCCTAGTTTTCACTATTCTCTCTCTCGACTCATCTCTTCTTTTCCCTCAATTCCTTCAATCCCTTCGACCAACTCCCATCAAAACCCTAAATGGCGTCGCCCCCTTCCTCCAACCCCAAAGGAGGACCTAATCCTACTTCCTCTCCTTCAGAACGACCAGTGAGATTGAAGACTCGGTCCTCTCGTCTTAAATTTGGAGTCGACAAGAAGATTAAAGGGATTCCAGACGACATCTCTCCGGCAAAGTCACCCACCACTAAGGGTGTTTCTATTGACGATAGGCCCGAGCTTCGAACCAAGAGAAGACATGACTCGAATCTTCCCCAAAAGAAAAAGGGAAATCAACGACGCGAGACCCTCGGAATTTCCCAAACCTCCTAAGGCTAAACGATCCAAGACGTTTTCTGTTCCCGAGAAAAAGGACAAGGGTCCTCGGTGCCTTTCCCGCTCCGGTGCTCCCGAACTCCCGAGGTTATGGAAGACGCCATATCGAAATCTACAATCATGATTCTCGCTCCAGCAGGGCTTTTCAAGCGCTCCTACCCGGATGAATCAAGAGGGTGCCGACGGGTTTAAGGAATTCTTTCTTAACAAATCATTTTGTCCCTTTGTCACCGTGGATTTAACCAAAATGAAGGAAGACCACAATTTAGACCTCTCACCCGGCTCCAAGATTATGAATCTTTTATTTCGTGTCCGCTCCCTACTCCACAAATTTAGTTAAAATCTTTTACTTCAATATGGTATGGGATAACATTGAGGATTGTGGGCAACCGGGTAGAGAGCAGAGTAACAACATCAGTTAAAGGTGTTCAGTTCACATTATCTGCAAACATCATCAACAAGATCCTGAAAATCGCTCATCCACCCAATGTCCCTGAGATAAGATTGAGCAATCGTGACATCTTCACCACTCTTTGTCCCCACAAACCTCTTCCTGACAATCTGCTCATACTTGTCCTTCAAACCATCGATATGCCTACCACCAACAGAATTTCGTGGTACATTTACTCCAGAAATTTCATTCGTAAAGGTGGGAATTACACCCATTTTACTCAAAAGGACTTCCCCGTGTTTTCTTTGCCTTTGTGAGGCAAACTTCATTCAATATTGGCCATCGGATTTTTCAAGAAATGGTTAAGTTCAGATTTTCCTCTCGTCGACCTTCTCATATTCCCTATCCATCCTCGATCTCGTCATACGTTCTACCACAAGGTCTCGGCATGTGGGTCCTCCGGATACCATGAGAAAGCCACCCATTTTTGGAAAGAATCAGCTTAACTACATGAAAATATCTATTGAGGGTGAAGGGTCCGGTCAATCACATGTTCCCACCTGGATCCCACACACAAGGAACCTACCCCCACACTCAAGAGGCTCAATCGATCATGTTCAACCTTCGTTCCTCGATTTCGAATCCGGATCAAAGGAATTGTGGATAGAGCGTTGTCGCTATGCAAACTCGAATGGAGTTTGAAATGGGTAGAATTTTGAATGAGATCACCAGAGGAAATAATGAGATCATTGCCTTTCAAGATCAACTGAAATCTCAAATCACAAGCCTGTCCAGCCAGTATACTGAGTTAACACAGCAACTTAAGGGTGTGCACTCTGAGCTCTCTCGATCGACCACATGATTTGGATGCCAAAATCTCTTCACAATGGGTGTCAATTTGCAGTTCCAATGACAAGCTTGATAGGATCATGAAGCACCTAGGGATTGGTCTCTCCTCTCGCTAGCACCTCTCATCCTAAGCCCGAGCCCGAGACTCCTTCTTCCCCCTCCTTCACTTTTCCTACAACCCAACCTAACCCATCTACCCTCGCTACCATCGTCCTACCCTCCCTCTCCACTCCAACTACTGAAATCCTCCCTGATTCCTCTACCTCCCCTTCCACTCCGGCTACTGAAATCCTCCCTGATTCCTCTACCTCCCCTTCCACTCCTCCCACTGAACCTTTTCTTCTCCATACTGATCCTCCCCAATTTGAAGATGACAAAGGGGGAGAGACAGTGGAATAGTTTGGAAATTTTTGGGAATTTGGGGCTTTCTTTTGAACCGGCTTAGCTTTAGTCTACCGAATTTAGCCTCGCATGATAATCTCTTTTACTTGATTTGGTGTTTATGTCATTCACTAGCTATTTGCTTTCTTGTTCTTAATGAATTGTACAACTCTAGCTTTATGAATGAAACTCACCGCTTTCGTTGTCTATCTCGATTTGCATAAGTATTGAATTCTATCCTTCCTAATTTCAAAAGTGAATGATTTTCGTTAATTTCTTGGAAGCCGAGTTTACAAGTGTTGTCATCATCAAAAAGGGGGAGAATGTTAGTTCTCTATGTGTTTTGATGATGAGTGACAATTGTAAACCATTTGTGAGTTTTGTCTTGGGAAGTTGAAAAAGTTTCCCACAAGACAAAACTCGAGTTTTGTTTTCAAAACTCGAGTTTTGGTCTTGGCGTAAAAATGGTCAATTTCAATGATCTAAGCAAAACTTGAGTTTTGAGTAGAAAACTCGAGTTTTGAGAACAAGGACTTTTAAATTTTCAAACTCGGTCTCGCGCCTTGTCATCGAAAAATGAATTATTATGTTTTCACATGATAAAATGAAAACTCGAGTTTTGACATTGAAACTCGAGTTTTGACCAACCCGAGAGCATTACAAGTTTTCAAAGTTTTCATGATAAAATGAAAACTCGAGTTTTGATTTTAAAACTCGAGTTTTGGCCAACCCAAGAGCATTACAAGTTTTCAAGGTTTTCATGATAAAATGAAAACTCGAGTTTTGTTTTCAAAACTCGAGTTTTGGCCAACCCAAGAGCATTACAAGTTTTTGAGGTTTTCATGATAAAATGAAAACTCGAGTTTTGTTTTTTAAAACTCGAGTTTTGACCAACCCGAGAGCATTACAAGTTTTTCATAGTTTTCATGATAATATGAAAACTCGAGTTTTGATTCCAAAACTCGAGTTTTGTTCAAGCAAAGAACAACTCACTTTATCGAGCCTTTGAAAACTCAAGTTTTGTTTTGAAACTCAAGTCTTGGAGTTTTGGACTACAACATACTATTTTCACTAACAATCCAAAACTCGAGTTTGGTTTTGGAAACTCGAGTTTTGAGATTCATTCAAACTTTGGTCCAAAGGCTCGAAACACGACTTTGCTCTCTCGGAAGATGAAAACTCGAGTTTGAGTTTTGAAACTCGAGTCTTGGTTTAAGTGGAGTTGAAAACTCGAGTTTTGATACACAAACTCGAGTTTCTAACGGTGATTTTGAAATTCGATTTCTACGTTTTTGCAAAATGTCCCTGTTTGATCCTAATACTTTCCAGAACATTCTCTCTATACCTTGCTATGTTTAATGATCTTATTAATGAGTCTCGGGTGATTTAAAGAATGATTTTGGAGTGATAAAGCAAAAAGCAAAAATGGTCGAACATTAAATGCACTCGGATGAGTTGCATTACTTTGGGTATTTGATCTGCACACGATTGCAAAGCATTAAAGAATGTTTACTACATCAAGCAATTTGTGTTTCCAACGGATATATTTGCAGAAGATCAACACAGTCTTCTTGCCCAGCTGGATTAAGCTGAGATTAGAGAGAGAAGATGCCTAATCTCACTTCCTAACCTTGGCAGAGTTTCTCCAACGGATCTATTGAAGTTGCAACGGTCATCTACTGATCTCTGAGTATAAATAGGACCGCATTCAAGTCCTCCCAACTAACACAACAACGAAAACGCACAAGCATTCAATTTTCTCAACTACCTTTCGGTTTTCACTTGTATTCGTCTTTTGACATTATAAGCTTCGGTGTTTATTATCATCTACTCTTAGAGAGAGTTTCTATCGTAAATCATTTATTGATTGAGATAACCACAAGTCGGGGACTTGGTGGTTGGGTGTATTGATTACAACTTGTAAGGGGGAGTGAGTTCTAGAGAGAGAACTACTCTTGAGTACGAGTGTGTAATCGGTTTGTGAGTTTAGTGGATTGAAAATCCCAAGTGTGGCTTGGGGATTTGGATGTAGGTCAAAGATAAGACGAACCAGGATAATTTCTATTGTGCAAGCTTTCCTTACCTTCCTCCTCGTCATCTCTGGTTTCATTACTTCAAAAAGAGCATATTTCTAAAAGTTTTTAAAATACCCAATTCACCCCCTCTTGGGTATATAGCTCCATTTACATTTGGTATCAGAGCTCGGTCTTCTCTTAAGAGCTTAACAACTCGAGAAGGATCATTATGGAAGGTATCTTACCTGATGGAGCTTCTATCAACAGGCCACCCGGTTTCAATGGAGAGCATTACTCCTTCTGGAAAGCAAAATTCAAAGTCTTTGTGAATGCTACGTAGTATGGGCTGTGGAGAGTATTTGAAAGAGGAAATTATGAGCCATCAACCGTTGAAGATGGAGTTAGAGTTCCTAAGCTTGAAGAAGAATATGATGAGAATGACAGAAGAAGTGTCACACTCAACAGCAAGGCTGTCCTACTTCTTCAAAGTGCTCTTAGCCAACAAGACAGAGCATATTTCAAAACAGAGCATATTTCTAAAAGTTTTTAAAATACCCAATTCACCCCCCCCCTCTTGGGTATATAGCTCCATTTACAAGCTTACCTTGAGTTAGAATGCTTATCTACAGTGTTTTGGTCTCCAGGAATGAGTTATCTCGAGTCAAGAACATCCCCACCTCGAGTCAGGGTGATTTTTGAGTGATTTTCGCATCTGGAACAACTTAACTCGAGGCAACCAACTTACTGCCTCGAGTCAGGGCTAACTCGAGTCAGAATTTCTTTTGCCTCGAGTTAAAGTGCATTTTCAGCAATTCTGGTGCACTCTGTTCCACGTTCAGCTCGGGTGACCTATGGTAATTCGATGATATCTCTCAAACTAGAGATTGGATTGAAGTGAAATCAGTGGAATATGAAACTAGACTCCCAATGCGTCATTTCAAGCCACAAGGAGTTCACATAAAGGAACTATGAATTTTACAAGTTGCCATAAACATCACCGTCACAGTCAGAACCAAGCTTCAATGTTTTGGGTGTATCTCACAAACTAAAAATCCAATTGAGCTGAAATTGGTGCCATTGGAAAGCTGACACACAGAGCTTTCCAAAAAGAGTTGAATCAACCAAAACAGAGCTCAAACCAGGGAGATATGGCATTCTAAATTTGACACTCGAATTTACGTAATCAATTCAAAGCATAGCCTCGGGTTTCTTCCAATATCACACTTTGAGAAGAGTTTTTACCTTGAGTCAGAAGGTGTACCTTGAGTTTTTGGAGCAGACAGAGAGTTAGACAATTTGAGAGAGCTTTTTACCTCGAGTCGAGTGTTTGCCTCGAGTCAAATGGGCATCCCGAGAGTTTGAACAATGAAGAGTAGTTTTTAACACGAGTCGACGTGTCGCCTCGAGTCGGCAATACGATACACCATGAATCTGCATAATTCACTCGAGTCTCTTCAAATACAACCTCGAGTTGATTCACTCGAGTCAAAGAAAATTATACCTTGATTCAAATAGCATTTTCCAATGATCAAACCGATTTCAACGATGCACAAACTCGAGCCAAGTATTTCCACGCCTCGAGTTTTCCTTCGCTCGAGTCTAAGCATTCTCCCACCTCGAGTCTCAGTCACTTACAACAGACTTCAACTTGTTTCCTCTTCACGTGCGCCTCGAGTTATAATATCTACCTCAAGTTAAGACTCTACCTCGAGTTAAGGATCCTTCTACCTCGAGTTAAAAAGCCTTCTCAAAATCAAGACTTTGAATCCAATTAATCGATTAACTCGAGTCAGCTGTTTCTTTCTACGCCTCGAGTCATTATATCAGACTTCATTTCTGTATCTTCAAAGTACTCCAGACTCGAGCCAAGGTTAATGCAACCTTGAGTTAGACATCAGAGCTCAATCCCACATCGTCTTTGAGAATTCAAAAATGATTGTTACCAATTGATTTCTACTTGCTATACTTCTCAATGCTATTAATCATGTTTGTTAGCAAGTTTCAGATAATCAAACGAAGTTTGCTACAAATTTCCATAAATGACAGAAGAAGATCGAATTCAACAAGGAACTTGAAGAAACAAAGTTGAATGCTCAATGGATTCTAATATTCATCAAGTAAAATGCTCCAACTTACAGAAACTTCAACAGATGCAATATTCAAGTTATGCAAATGGATGACAAGCTGTGAAGCACTGAGAGGGACAAAGCCGACACGATGAAGGATGACCAATAACGTCAAAAGCATTGAATCAATATTATAATATATCCTCCATCCAAGACCACACGAATGACAACCTGGAAAGTGATTCAACCAAGCAGACATTCGATTATGGCTAGGCGCGGATGCTTAAATATTCTCAACGGGCATATTCAACAAAGTTCAAATCCTTCCAATGGTCCCCAAGATTCAACTAGTATAAATACACGAAGGATTGAATTCATCAACAAGAACCAACGTATACACAGGCAAAGCATACATAGAGTTCAACTTCTATTCTGTATATATCTTAGGATATTACTGAGCTTCAGTGTTTATCATCTATCTACTCTGTGAGAGAGTCTTATCATTTGTATTACAATTTGTTCAAATCTCAAGATAGAGGTATCTTGAGTGTGGGTGTGCAATTACAACTTGTAAGGGGGAGTGAGTCCGAGAGTGAAAGGATCATCTTTCGTTTACAGAGTGTGCAATTGTGCCTGGGTTATTTGGTTACAACTTGTAAAGAGGGATAAGTCCTAGTGAAAACATTACTTGAGAGTTACAGAGTTTGTAATCAAGGATTGAGATAGTGAAATCCCAGAGTGTTTCTGGGGACTGGACGTAGGTCAAGAATTAGACCGAATCAGTATAACCTCTTGTCTTCATTGCTCTTCTCTCTATCTCTATTTCAAGTGGTCTTGAGCATTTAGCGAAAGAATTTCATAATCACCTATTCACCCCCCTCTAGGTGATATTCTACCTTCACTGACCCTTAACCTAGTACCCCCACCGGTTTAGTGACCGGTCCAGGTTTCAGAACCTTGCTCTCCTCGCACTCTCCTCTCGTCACTCTCCTCAGCTGATGGTGTGTGTGTGTTTAAGTGTTTGGGGGTGGTTGATTAAATAGAAGAGGAGGGAAGGGGTTGGAAGAAGTGGTTGAACCACTCCTTCACAATCAAGTAAATGGGTATGGGGCACTTGCCCCATCCCTTCGTTTCTGCAACCAGCAATCGCAACTTTTTTTTTGCATTTCCATTTTTCTTTTTCTTTTTTTGCTGCATTTTTTTTTAGATTTCTTTTCTTTTCCTTTTTTTCAACAATTACATAATAAATACATTTATCAAATATAATTATTTTTATCATTATAATTAAATCCTAAAATTAAAATTTAGGATGTTACAACTTTTATAATTATAATTAAATCCTAAAATTAAAATTTAGTGGAAGGTGGAATATCACCTAGAGGGGGTGAATAGGTGATTATAAAATTCTTTTGCTGATTGCTCAAGAATGCTTAAAACAGACGAAAGTAAGTAGAGCAATGAACACAAGAGATTATCTTGGTTCGGTCCAACTCTTGACCTACGTCCGGTCCCGAAACACACGGGATTCCACTATCTCAAACCTTGATTACACACTCTGTAAACGAAGGATGGTCTACTCACTCTCAGACTCCACTCCCCCTTACAAGTTGTAATCAAATAATCAAAGACACAATTACACACTCTGTAAACGAAGGATGGTCCACTCACTCAGACTCCACTCCCCCTTACAAGTTGTAATTGTACACCCACACTCAAGATACCTCTATCTTGAGATTTGAACGAATACAAGATAATTGATAAAACTCTCTTACAGAGTAGATAAGTGATAAACATGGAAGCTCGTAATATCCGAAGATATGTACATAATAGAATTTGAACAATTGAATGCTTTATCTATGTATGCGCTGGTTCGTTGTTGATGAATTTAATTCTTCGTGCATTTATACTTGTTGAAGATTAAAGACCGTTGAATAATTTGAATCTATCCGTTTGAGTATGAATATGTCCGTTGAGAGATTTGACCTTAATCGAATGTCCGCTTGCTTGGTAATCTTTGCAGTTGTTATTCACGTGAGCATTAAATATTGATTCGGTGCATTTGGTAGAATGGGCTAGCCTTTATTGGGTTCTGCGCGTTGTATCTGTTCGGCGTCTCTCTTAGTGCGTTACAGCTCATCCAAATTCAAACATTGTTAGATCATCTGAAAAACACTCAAGAAGATGATTAATGATAATACAAATGATATTGAATAATGTTTAAGAGGATATAATCAATTAATCAAATCAATCAATTGATGTTGCAGAAGATATGTGCTTCGCTGATACATCATACTCGAGTAGCTTCCATTGTATACTCGAGTAGCCTTTTGCAGAACCATTTGACAAATGCTTGATTCTGATCAATACTCAAGTAGCCATTCTTCAATACTTGAGTATCCAGGTTCTTCAGATATACCAGATGCTTTTTCGGTTATGGACCATCTGCAGTGTGTCAGCTCTGTTTCTCAGTACGCTCTGTATACTTTAGCTTCTTGGAATTCAAACATTGCCTACACATATGTAAATCACTCAAAATGATGATTAGTAATTTTATAGGTAATATTGAATGATCTGGAAGAGGATAGAATTGAATAATTAAATTATTAGAATCAAGTTTCGAGATGATGCATTATTTGGATATCAATACTTGAGTACCCATTCACCATATACTCGAGTAGTTCTTTGTATGATCATCGACCGATGCTTTCAGATGATCAATACTCAAGTAGCCAAGATTCCTATACTCGAGTATTCAATTAATTCAGATATCCAGAGAAGTTGCTCATGACCATACTCGAGTAGTCCAAGATGTATACTCGAGTATCTCCTGTTTAACCCGAAATAAATGAACTCGAGAGAAACATATTAGTAAAGGCATAGAGTATTAATTCCAATACTCGAGTAATCCATACAGAGCAAATAATATATTTGAATTGAGCATACTCGAGTATACTATTCATACTCGAGTATCACACACACGAAAGCAGGAATGAATATTGGACAAAGCATACTCGAGTAGCATTTCTTGCCGGTATATCAAATTTCAGTCAATACTCGAGTATCCACGAGTTACAATACTCGAGTATCTATGAGAGCAATCTGCAGAAGTTGAAATAACTATCCAATACTCGAGTATTTGATTTTCAATACTCGAGTAGCATCGAGAAAATCATTTGCGAGTAGTTCAACTAAAGCCAATACTTGAGTATCTTTCAATTAATACTCGAGTAGCATATCAGAATATGTAAATGGCTTCTGATCTATTTATTCAATACTCGAGTATTCATTTCTAATACTCAAGTATTATTCCCTGAAATGCTTAAACAAAAGTATTAATTATGAAATACATATTCATTACACATTGAAGAACATAATCAAATCTGACTCAAAATCTTAATTGATCTCAAGTCTTGTAATCATCAAAACCTTGAGAACTAACATTCTCCCCCTTTTTGATGATGACAACACTTGATAGATGATTTGAAAAATTTGGTTTTGATATAGTGTATTTTGAAAGTATGAAATCAGTGAAGATCAAAACAATAGGAAGCAGAGAATGTAATTGCATTTCATAAATCAAGAAGTGAATCAGAATTCATAATTCATACTAAAATGCAAATTGAAACATCATAGTGTAAATGCATTTCATCATCCAGTAAGTTCAGTAAGTTCATTACACCATATTACACTAAAATGAGTTTCAAGAAATGTCATCAACAAAGAATATATCAGAGTAGAGCAAAAAGCTTCATAATAGATCTAATTAAGCACTACTAGTACCACTACTAATGCCTAAAACATAAATCATCAAGTTGCTTCTTCTCCCCCTTTGTCATCCATCAAAGAGGGGGATCTTAGTCATTGAGAAGGGTCAGAGGAAGGAGCAAGATCGGAGATATGAACAACTGGATCAACTGGAGCAATGATAGGAGATATAAGCTTAAGTCCTAAACCATCTATGGTCTTCTCAATTTTGATCACTTGTTGTTGTAGTGCCATATGCCTATCACCCAATACTTGAGATTCCTTTCTAATTTCTTCGTTATGTAAAAGGAATTTGGATTCCCCAAATTGAGTCATTTCTTTCATCTCTTGTGTCATTTTGAAAGCTTATCGATTGTCTAAGTTTTGTGAAATGTGGGAAATTTGATATATTGGATTTAAATGAAGGAAGATGAAATTTAATCGATGAAAATGAAGGAAATGAAGGGAAAAATGATTGGAATGTTTCAAAGGAAGTTAACGGCGGTGAGTGGTGATATTGGATTTGGAGAGGGATAAGAGAAGTGAATGAAAGAGGAACAAAGTGAGATGAATGAATATTCAAGTATACGGAAGAGGCGGAAAATGTGGTGTGGTCCGTTCAATACTCAATTGTAATATTCAACATGTAGATATTGTTATTGATCAAAATAAATGCTGAAATACCTCATCTCAAGTGTGTATTGTGAACACTTGAAGTTTCTTTGATGTGTAATTTGAACTTTGCATATATGATGATTTGATTCAAGTGTTTCGGATGACGAGAGATCAATACTCGAGTATTGGATTTGATATACTCGAGTATTGTTCCAATGTTTGAATCTCTGAATCCTTTCAAGGAACCAGTACTCGAGTATGTCACTTACCTACTCGAGTATTGGTGTGATGATTCATTTGCAGACTTCCAACTCTTCGATATTACTCGAGTATTACCTGTACATACTTGAGTATGTGCTATAACACAACATTAATTGAATTTCTGCTTTGCAAGTACTCGAGTATAAGTCTTCAGGATACTTGGGTATTGATTCGTTTCTTCTACCATTGACATTGAAAGCCCAATATTACTGACAGTTTGCATCACGAATGGCGATGTCTTAGCATTACTTCAATATGTATCACCTTCCACATGAGTATCATCTTCAAATGTCAATCTGCTAGCTTCCAAATATCATGTTCTTGTGCCCATATCAGATTTTTGAGACCTTTGGCAGTTCATCGAGCAATTTCCAGTGAAGTAGGATCTTCGATATATGTCCAAATTTGGCAAATCACCCATGCTGCAGGGGCTTTTTAAGTCTTCTTTCTAGTTCAACAAGAATCAACTCCAATCTGGTTGCATTTCATCCATTAACATCAGATGAATGGAGATTGATTTTATCTAGCGTTTTTGCTGCATCCAGAACAAACTGTCAACTTCAAAACATCATAAATCCTTCAATTGTTCTTCGTTTTCTTTGTTCTTGATGTTTTTGGAAAGGTATTTGAGTCTAGTTTCCAATGGCACCGGTTTTAAGTCAATTGGATTTGTCATTTGTGAGATATACTCAAATTACCGAAGGTTGGTCTGGACAGTGACGGTGATTTTTGTACCAATTTTAAAAATTCATATCTCACTCATCTTGACTCTTTTGAACTTGAAATTTTGCCAAAAATACGTGTTGGATGTCTAGTTTCATATGCCACTGGTTTCGTGTCAATCCGATTCCTGGTTTGTGAGATATCGTGAATTACCAGAGGTGCCAGAAACTGAACTGAACAGAGCAGCTGGACAGCACACACCTACTCGAGTATCTGAAGTCCAGTACTACTCAAGTATTGGTCCAATACTCGAGTATGTAAGTGAGATACTCGAGTATTGACGGGTTTTTGGCCTGGACAGGAGCTGATTATGTCCAATACTCGAGTATTAACATTGTGGTACTCGAGTATTGGTCCAGGAACACACTGAATACTCGCGAATTAAGTTGTAATGCTTCTGGAACAATACCATACTCGAGTATTAAGTTGATATACTCAAGTATTGATTCAAGAATCCATCTGTGGCCTTTTGGAACTCCGCCAATTCAACTTCCATTGATCATAGAGATTTTCATATTGATATTCTCCTTTCTTCAATCTTCAATGTTTAAACTTCATATCTCATTCAAGTAATATCGTAATTACTTGAGTCATAAACCTCTATTGTTCATTGATCTATTTTCCTGTCTTAGCTTTCAGGAGTGATATTTGAGTAATATCCCTTATATACTCAAGTACACTTGTTTCAGATTCTCTTATTGATTGTTGTGCATCAGTGAGACGATTTGAGATTTGATTTCTCAGATAGCAGAGATCAGTACTCGAGTATTGATTTCATATACTCGAGTATTGTTGTGATGAAGGATCTGCAGATGTTTTCCTGATGTCCAGTACTCGAGTACTTCATTTATCTACTCGAGTATTGATGTTGAAGTTAGATTCCAGACTGCTTCTCCTCGATATTACTCGAGTATTTCCTTGTAGATACTCGAGTATGTATCATTTCATAGCACCGATGAGTCTCTGCCTTGCCATTACTCGAGTATTCCTTCATGGATACTCGAGTATTGATCTATTCCTCCAGACAGCGATACTGAAAAACTCGATATTACTCGAGTATGTAAGTGGCATACTCGAGTATTGCCACCTGAAATGCACTCGATACACAATGTAAAATAGAATATTACTCGAGTATCAATGATGGATACTCGGGTATTATCAGATCATTTCCAACCTTCAGGCATTTTGTAAAACCTATGTTTCTTGGATCCAAATTTGATTAATCATAACAACTCTTAAACTTGCTCTGACATAATTTAAACATATTTCATTTGAGCAAGGAGAATATCACAAATAGCAATAAAGGATTCCAATTGAGTTATGATACTGAACATAGATAAATGATACCAAGAAAATCATTTCTCAATAACAATTTGTAAATTTATTCATGTAGGAAAGTATATCATTGATATTAATCTTCCGTAAACTTATGGATGAATCACACAAATAGTTTTAAATCTCAAATATTCCTTCGAAACATGACAATGATTTATGAAATTGAGATTTTGAAGATATGAAAAATCATTTTTGAAGATATGCTCAGAAAATTAGTGCACCTGCTAAATATGGTGGAAGTTAAATTCCAATTTTGAAATATCATTTGAGTGCAATCAAAATATGCATATTTTTAAAACATTGGAATGTACTTCAACATATCGAGAATCAATGAAAATTTTGAATTGTGCAATTCAAAAACATAAACTCGAAAGTTATGCACAAATTCATTTAAGGTCCATTTAGCAATCTGAAAAGCAATTTGGAAAAACATAAATGATTGAATGCTAATGAAATGCAATAGAGGACAAGTATTCATTACCCAATTATGAAATTCATATAAGCATAGTATAGGGTAAAGTTAGATATCATTGTAATTACTCTTGTCCTTATTGAAACTTCCTTGGTTGTGATGATGTAGATACCATCAACCATTGCTTCTTCTGCATACTTGCGGATCATCTTACCAATATTCAAGTATTGATCCTTGAAGCACTTAAACACAGATATTAAACCAATCATACTTGAGTAGATTAGCTTATTACTTGAGTATAGTTCCAAAAATATGCAGTTTACAGAGAAAATTATCAAAAACATTGCACATGCATGAAGAATAAGACTTTTTAAACATTGCAATCATTATATGAATAAATCTGTCAAATGGATTTTCAAGAGATAAGAAAGAAATCAATTTCAAATTAGTTATCAATGTTCATTCATAATATCCAAAGTATAAAACCTCTAATTGTTATTGATAATAGCATAGGAGGTTTTACCATTGTATACCTTTTACCTTAGGTACTTGGAGAATTGACTTTGCATACCCATTGTCTCTTAGGTGTCTGCAAAGTTCTCACAAAAGGTACAGCCTTCAAGTATCTTCTATTTGATACTTGAGAGGATCTCCTTTTTGGTGCATAAGAGATTATGTGATTCTTAACCCCTTTATGTCCATTTCTTTTAGAATCAATCTGCACACACAAAAGCAGATGGACATTTTGGTACCCATTTATGTTTGGGTCCTTCTGGGTTAGTTCGAACCTTAGGGAAAACATAAGTTCCCTTTGGTACCCATTGATAGTTGCCAACAAGTTTATCTCTCCTATCTTTCCTATGAAAGCATGATGAAGTATTGTGACCTTTACGGTTACAATAGTTACAATGTGCAAAGGGATTTGAAGTATGAACAGATTTTTGAAAATAATTCAAATAAGATTTTTGTCCAAGTTTCTTCTTCCCTAACTTCTTATCAAAATCAGGTTTATAACCAATCTCGATTTGTCATTTGTGAACCTTTCTTTGTTTTAAAATCACTTTGAGCATTTCACTACCTCTAGTGAATTTCTCAAGAGTTTTTGTAAGATATAAATTTCTTTTCTTTAAAACACAAGCAATCGTCACAAACCTTTTCTAAAATCTTTTTGCAATTATTTTAGAAATGTTTTTCGTAAAACGAGAAGAAGAAACGATCGAACTTGTTCTTCCAACAAATTAATTTTCTTCTTGGATGCAATGAACTCTTTTGCTAGTTTTCTATATTCAGAATATAGTTCATTGTATTCGAGAAAATAATTCATCATAGGAAGGTTCAGAATCAATTACCTCATTGTTATTTTCAGGTTGTTCTTCAAACAACTAGGCAAATATTTGCTACTCCTTCCTCATCACTTTCTTCATCTGAAGAATCATCTCCCCATAAGGTAGATATATAAGCTTTCTTCTTGAGGTGGTTGAATCTTGCCTTTCTCTCTTTTTCTTCAGCTTTCAGCTGAGGACATTCAGGCTTGGTATGACCCGGCTTTCCACACTCGTAGCAAAAAATTTGATCTTGTTCGTTGCTTGAAGTTCTTCTCGAAATCTATCTCTAAAGCCTTGATCTCTCTTATAGAGTTTCTTGAATTTTCGCACAAACATGGCCATCTCTTCATCATCTTCATCTTCCTTATTGGATTTCTCTTTCACAGCATTCAAAGCAATACCTTTCTTTCTATCATCGTTAATTTCATCCAAGCCCTTCTTGAATTTGAGCTTGCCTTCATATTCAGATAATCTTCCAAACAAAGCAGCTACTGATTGCATTGATTCTCCACGGGCTTCTTCGATTGCTGTGATCTTAGCTTCCCAATCTTTTGACAGGACATTGAGGATTTTCCTGACTTGAGAACTTTGTTCGTACGTTTTACCTAAAGCTGATAATTGATTTACCAGATGAGTAAAACGAAGTTGAAATTCTCCTATGGATTCTCCAGTCTTCATACGTAGGAGATCATATTCGGTTGTCAGTGTATTGATACGATTCTCCTTTATACCCGAGGTTCCTTCATATGCAATCTCCAATGCTTTCCACATATCTTTTGCACTTGGCAGATTGCAAATGCGAAAATACTCTTGTTGACTAAGAGCACTTTGAAGCATTAGGATAGCTTTACTATTGAGAGTAACAAGTCTTCTGTCATTCTCATCGTAATCTTCTTCCCGCTTGACTGCTTGAACTCCATCTTTAGTGATAGATGGTTTATAATCACCTTTCTCGAACACATTCCATAGACCAAATTCAGTAGCCATAACGAAGACTCTAAATTTGGCTTTCCAAAAAGAATAGTGTTCTCCATTGAAACCAGGAGGACGATTAATAGAGGCTCCATCAGGCAATATTCCTTCCATGATCTTTCTCGGGATGTTAAGCCCAACTGAGAAACCTATGCTCTGATACCAAATGAAGGTGGAATATCACCTAGAGGGGGGTGAATAGGTGATTATAAAATTCTTTTGCTGATTGCTCAAGAATGCTTAAAAATTCTTTTCGGATCACCCAGACATAAAGTAGCCTCAAGCAATGAACACAAGAGATTTATCTTGGTTCGGTCCAACTCTTGACCTACTCGTCGGAAGTCTATATAATGGCATCTCGAATATGGTTTGTGGAGAGTATTCGAAAGAGGAAATTATGTTCCATCCTCGGTTGAAGATGGAGTTAGAACTCCTAAGCTTGAAGAAGAGTTTAATGAGAATGACGAGATGGCAAGTCACTCTCAACATGAAAGCCATTCACATGCCGCAAAGTGCTCTTAGCCAACAAGAGTATTTTCGAATTTGCACTTTGTCATCTGCTAAGGCTATGTGGGAAGCTCTTGAAATAGCCTATGAAGGAACAACTGAGTCAAGGAAAATCGAGTAAACACTCTCATGATCGAGTATGATTTATTTCGTATGAAGTCCGGAGAATCCATTTGTGAGTTCCACTCGATTCACTCATCTAGTCAACCAACTTGTCGCCTTGGGCAAAGTTTATGATCAATCTGTCCAAGTGAGGAAAATTCTGAATATCCTCACTAAAGATTGGGAAGCCAAAGTCACAAAGAATCGAAGAAGCCCGTGGAGAATCAATGCAATCGTAGGCTGCTCTATTCGGAAGTTTATCTAAATATGAAGGCAAGCTCAAATTCAAGAAGGGCCGAATGAAATTCATGACAATAGAAACAAAGGTATTGTTTTGAATCTTTGTGAAAGAGAAACCCAATAAGGAAGATGAAGATGATGAAGAGATGGCCATGTATGTGCGAAAATTCAAGAAACTCTATAAGAGAGATCAAGGCTTTAGAGACAGATTTCGAGAGAAGATCTTCAAGCAACGAACAAGAACAAATCTTTTGCTACGAGTGTGGAAAGCCGGTCATATCAAGCTCGAATGCCCTCGGTGAAAGCGAAGAAAAGGAGAGAAAGGCAAGATCCAACCACCTCAAGAAGAAAGCTTATATATCTCGCCATATGGGGAGATGACTCTTCGATGAAGAAAGTGATGAGGAAGGTGTAGCAAATCTTTGTCTAGTTTCTTGAAGAACAATCGAAAATAACAATGAGGTAATTGTTTCGAACCTTCCTATGATGAATTATTTTCTGAATACAATGAACTATATTCTGAATTTGAAAAACTTGCAAAAGAGTTCATTGCATCTAAGAAGAAAATTAAATTGTTGGAAGAACAAGTTCAGAATGTTTCTTCTTTCGTTTTCGTTTTCGAAAACATTTCGAAAATATTTCGAAAAAATTCTCGAAAATAATTGCGAAAAGATTTGAAAAGATTTGTGACAATTCTTTGTGTTTTAGAGAAAAGAAATTTATATCTTACAAAAACTCTTGAGAAATTCACTAGAGGTAGTGAAATGCTCGAGTGATTTTAAAATAGCGAGAGGTTTACAAATGACAAATCGGGATTGGTTATAAACCCGATTTTGATAAGAAGAAAGGGAAGAAGAAACATGGACAAAAATCTTATTTGAATTATTTTCGTAAATCTGTTCATACTTCAAATCCCTTTGCACATTGTAACTATTGTAACCGTAAAGGTCACAATACTTCATCATGCTTTCATAGGAAAGATAGGAGAGATAAGCCTGTAGGCAATTATCAATGGGTACCAAAGGGAACTTATGTTTTCCCTAAGGTTCAAACTAACCCAGAAGGACCCAAGCATAAATGGGTACCAAAATGTCCATCTGTTGGTTTGTTTGTGCAGGTTGATTCTAAGAGAAATGGACATAAAAGGATTAAGAATTAGAGAATCCCTTATGCACCAAAAGGAAGAACTTCCAGAGCAACCATTGCAGAAACAACAAAGTCAAATCATAAGAAGCAATGGACACAAGCTAGAGAAGTATGTTCCACCTCAAGAACAAACTACCAGAGAGTACCACTCAATTATCTTGAGGAAAACAAGAAGAGGAGAGTCTCTCAAGTATCAAATAGGAGATACTTAAGCCTGTATCCTTTGTGAAGACTTTGCAGACACCAAAGAGACATTGGGTATGCAAAGCCAATCCTCCAAGTACCTAAGGTAAAAGGTACACAATGGTAAAACCTCATGTGCTGCTATTAGTAACAATCTTTAAGGTTTTACGCATTGGATATTAGGAATGAACATTGAAAATGATTTTTGAAATTGAAAATCTATTTGACAGATTTATTTATATATTGTTTACAATGTTCGGTAAGCTTAACTCTTTATGCATGCATAATGATTTGAAAAATTTATCTTTTATGCATAAAGCTATGTCTATTTCATTATGCTCAATTATCATAATCTGAATGTATTATTGGAGCATGTGAATATTGTTCCTACAAGCTAACAACGATTGGATCCAAACGAGATTGGATACCAAGAGAGAAAAAGCTCATATACAGCATTGTAGGATCAAGGAATGCTTTCCAAAAGAGCATTTTCGACTCTTGAGGAAGCTGAAGAAGCAATGCTTGAAGATGAATGTCAAAGCGAAGTTATCTGCATCAATTCATCTCATGAAGTTTCTACAAGGACAAGGGAAATTACGGTGATATCTAATCTTACCCTATGTTGTGCTTATGTGAAATTCATATTTGGGTATTGAATACTTGTCCAATGATGCATTCCATTAAGCAATCAATCATTTATGTCTTTCAAAATGTTTTTCATATTGCTAATGGATCACAAGTGAATGTGTGCATAATTTTCTCGATTTTAAAGTTTCGAAATGCACAATTCAAAAACTTGTTTTTGAATTACAATTCATTCTGTGTTTAGAAAATGCATTCCAATGTTTTTGAAAATATGCATGTTTTGATTGCATTCAAATGATATTTCAAATTGGAATTTAATATGCATTGATTTTCTAAACATAACTTCAAAGATGAGTTTTCATATCAACATCTCAACTTTATAAAGCATTATCATGATTTGAAAGAAAATTTGAGATATTGAAAACTATATGCATAGTTTATGAAAAGCTCATATCAATGACATACTTGCCTACATGAATGTATTTACAAATTGTCATTGAAAGATGATTTTCTTGGTATTACTTATTTGCTTATCTCGTATGTTCGTATTATGAATCAATTAGATAAGATTATTTGTGATACACTTTTTGCTTGGAGATAACATACTCATCTAGTAGCAATTCAGTTTTATAAAGAAGAAAATTTAGGAATGTCCAATCTCAATGAATTGTGAATTGCCTCCACTTAATGTTAGTTATGTGTTTTGATAATTAACTAATCACTAACTTAAGCATTGGAGAATCTAGATGTGGTTTTATGCAGGATGTTTATCTTGTTTAAATTCTCCGAAATCCGCTGAAGTTTCTTTGTCAAGAGGAGCAAACTCGAGCCGCCAGATGAACTCGAGCTTGTGACATTCAGAAAGAATTCTGACTTGTGCAGCAGAAGAGAACTCGAAGCCTGATATTTAACATTCTGAGTTTTTGCTGACAAAGAGCGAAAACTCGAGTTTTGATACAAAACTCGAGTTTTGGGCCTTGCGATATCGGGGTCGAAATTGAGCAAAGTTTTCAAACAGATGAAAACTCGAGTTTTGGATGAAAACTCGAGTTTTGCACTCGAAGGTCAAAGGTTTTCATTACATTTTTGACATCTAGGTTAGCTTGTTGCAATTGAAATATTTTTGAAAACCCGATTGATTCTATTCACTTCATTCTACCCTTGAGTCTAAATCATAATCCTCTCAAGTTCTCTCATCCTCTCCAACAAAACCATGAGGATAATGACTCTGCAACCTCCAACACTCAAGAGGAAGAAAATGGAGTTTGAGAAGTGAACTGAAGCTCTAAAAGGTTCAACAAATCAGAAAGAAGCTTCTACTCCATCCAGACTGAAAGGAATTGTGTTTGAGAAGCAACCTGAGTTTCTCAAGGAGATAGTCTAGCAAGAATAAACTTCTGGAAAGGAAAAAGAAAGGTTCCGAGAGGTTACTTTTGAATTTCCAAGGAAAAGCGTAAATCAAAAAAATCATCTCGAGTATCCTGTTCCTACTCCTGGATAAGCTAGTCCACTTGTTCCTTCTGCATTTCAACAACAATGTGGATAATCTGACTGATGGAAATGGCAATCTTGTTGAAGAAAGAACAAACACAAATCTATATTTAAACTTTCTTCTACAAATCTTCTGCTGAACCTCAACTGAATTATACTAAACAGGAGATATATGCCTTGCTGAGACCCAATGAACCAATTTGGTATATACATACTCTAGGGATCTCTTGCAAAAAGGAAGAAACTTCACCCATTTAGTAAAGAAGGATTTTCCTATCTTTACTCCTATCATTGACCAGAAACCACACAACATTGGTGACTGGATTTTTCTAGAAATGGCCAAGTTTCTCTTCTCTTCCGAAAGACATCACATATTCCTTTTTCAAGCCTCATTTCTATTATTTCATGAAAAGATTTGGTACTTGTGCGCAATGAACCACCAATAAATCCACAAGAATTTGGCAAACATATCCTAAATCTTATAGGAATTAATCTGGAAGAAGGGTCAGATCAGTCAAGAACTCCTCATTCTTCAAGGCCAATAAGACCAAGAGATATATATTTTCAAGGCCAGGAAGTTCAGAGTGTTCCTCCTCCTCCTCATGTTTCTATACCTTATGATTTTGATGCAAGGATCAAGGAAATTGTTGACAAAGCAATTTCTGAGTTATTTGATAAGGTAGAAGAAGAAGTTGGAGATTAGTGACTGAGGTTACTAAAGGACATGGCAATGTGGTGAACATCAGGAAGGATTCAGAATTGAGCAAGAAGCACTAAAAAAAATCAGATTGGAGATCACCTTTGCTAGCATATCCACCTTTACGTTCACTATGATGAGCTTAAGTGATAAATTGGACAAATTAATGCAAAATTAGTCCATGATTGCTTCGCTTTTAGTTTGGATGACTTCTATTTCAATTTGGACCAAGCTCGATAAAGCCTATCATCTTTTCGAACCAGCCATTACCATTAAACCTGAGCCATCCATTCATACCCACTTTCAGATTAACCCTCCATCTCAGCAACAGGATCATATTCTTACACTTTCAAATATCCCAATTGATCCATCCTTGTTTGCTGATGACAAAGGGGGAGAAGTTTGTGAAGGATATCAATCAATGCTTTCGAAATTATATTGCATATTTTCTTTCGAAATTTTCTTTCGAAACTCTAATGATATTCTGCAATTTACTTAACATTTGTTTCTAATTGATTAATATATGATGAATGTTTAAGTTATGCGGTTTATTACATTTTGATATCTTCGAACTCGATAACTCGATATTTGCTCATCGAACTCTATGGTTTAATTTTCAATGTTTATGAGTATATCAATGAGTTATATTATTATTTTGATATCTAGCTAATTTTGGTATCGGCTTTCATATTTGTTCTTAATTGATAAAATGAAGTTGTCATGAGTTTTTATTTGCTTTAAACTTTGATGAAATGAATTGTGTTTTTACTAAAATCTCAAAGTTTGCAAATGCTTTTGTTCAAACTTGCTTTCTCATCATTCAAATGATCTAATTAAATTTTTGAAAGCAATTGATTGTTTACAAGTGTTGTCATCATCAAAAAGGGGGAGAATGTTAGTTCCATATGTGTTTTGATGATGTTTTAACAATTGTAAACAAAATGAGAAGTTTTCTCTTGCAAATTTAATAAACTTTGTTGTCAAGGGAAAACTCCAGTTTTGAAGTAAAACTCAAGTTTTGAGGTTTCGAGAAAATCTGAACAAAGCAAAAGCGCAGTTTTCGTTAAAACCGTAAGTTTTCGGTTTTTCATGAAAAACATGAAAACTCGAGTTTTGGGTCAAAACTCGAGTTTTGGCTTGTACGAGGCAAACCTGATTAAGAAGGAAAACTACAAGTTTTGAGTTTTCATGAACATATGAAAACTCGAGTTTTGGGGGGGCAAAACTCGAGTTTTGGTTTGGCCGAGAGCCTTTGGATTTTCGAAGTTTCAAAACCTCCAGTTTTCATGATGCACCGCCAGTTTTGAACTATTCAAAGAAATTCTAACATTTTGTGAAAAAGTTCAAAACTCGAGTTTTGGGTCATGTATTTATAGTGATTTGAAGCTTGTGAACGTTATAGATCCGTTGAGGCTTCAACCCATTCGAAAATATATAGTTGTTATGGGTGTTGCTTCATGAATCTAGCGGTTGCATAAGTTTCTTTGTTTGAATATATTTGTTGGAGACTTTTGCAGATTTGAATTCTTCAAATGGGAATAAAGTCTTCGGGTATTTGTCTCTTCAAATTCGTCCCATGTTCTTTGAAGGTCTGCTTTAGCTAGTGGAGGCTTATTTGTTTTTGTATTAGGTGAGAAATCTGCCCACAACTCCATTGTCTTCCAATTGCTATTTTGTCTTTGAGGATAAGTCAAAATAATTCAAATGTTAAACATTCAAATCCTCTGAAACTCATAAGCAAACTTGTTAAGATTGGTTAGAAATATAGATAAGAATCATATAAAGCATATGTAACCAATTTGCAACTTAAAACTTGAAGCATTAATTAAAATGTGTAATTTTAAGTTCAATTTGCGTTTTTACGTGCGATGATCAAAACTCGAGTTTTCACCAAAACACGAGTTTTCATCTTCCGAGAGATGAAAATCGCGATTTATGCTTCAAAAGGGAGTTTTGATGTAAAACTTCAAAACTCGAGTTTTGACCCAAAACTCGAGTTTTGGACTATTGATGTGAAAATGTAGTTTTAGTCCAAAACATCAAAGTTTGGAGGTTTTCAATCAAAGCTGGAAGTTTTCAAGTTGGAAAATGCGATGCTCTCGGGTTGCCCAAAACTCGAGTTTTGCTTCCAAAACTCGAGTTTTCACTTAACATGTGAAAACTTCGAAAAACTGTGAACATATCAAAGCGGCGGTGTTCAACCAAAGCGGCGGTTTTGAACTTTGAAAACTTGGTTCCTCTCGCGACCAAAACTCGAGTTTTGCTCCAAAACTCGAGTTTTCATATGTTCAATGAAAACTCCATGAAAACCGGTGTAAAATGAAAACGGAGGTTTTGACCCAAAGCTGGCGGTTTTCATATGTTATAAATCAGTGCACGACCAACGAGACCAAAACTCGAGTTTTGACCCAAAACTCGAGTTTTGAACTTTTTCACAAAATGTTAGAATTTCTTTGAATAGTTCAAAGCGGCGGTGCATCATGGCTGGAGGTTTTGAAACTTCGAAAATCCAAAGGCTCTCGGCCAAACCAAAACTCGAGTTTTGCCCCCCCAAAACTCGAGTTTTCATATGTTCATGAAAACTCAAAACTTGTAGTTTTGCTTCTTAATCAGGTTTGCCTCAGACAAGCCAAAACTCGAGTTTTGACCCAAAACTCGAGTTTTCATGTTTTTCATGAAAACTGAAAACTTGCGGTTTTAACGAAAACTGGCAGTTTTGCTTTGTTCGAGATTTTCTCGAAACCTCAAAACTTGAGTTTTACTTCAAAGCTGGAGTTTTCCCTTGACGGCAAAGTTTATTAAATTTGCAAGAGAAAACTTCTCATTTTGTTTACAATTGTTAAAACATCATCAAAACACATATGGAACTAACACTACGTCCAGTCCCCAGAAACACTCTGGGATTCCACTATCTCAAACCTTGATTACACACTCTGTAAACGAAGGATGGTCTACTCACTCTCAGACTCCACTCCCCCTTACAAGTTGTAATCAAAAATTAAAGACACAATTACACACTCTGTAAACGAAGGATGGTCCACTCACTCAGACTCCACTCCCCCTTACAAGTTGTAATTGTACACCCACACTCAAGATACCTCTATCTTGAGATTTGAACGAATACAAGATAATTGATAAAACTCTCTCACAGAGTAGATAAGTGATAAACACTGAAGCTCGTAATATCCGAAGATATGTACAGAATAGGATTTGAACAATTGAATGCTTTATCTATGTATGCGCTGGTTCGTTGTTGATGAATTCAATTCTTCGTGCATTTATACTTGTTGAAGATTAAAGACCGTTGAAGAGTTTGAATCTATCCGTTTGAATATGAATATGTCCGTTGAGAGATTTGAACATCCGCGCCTCTGCTTGACCTTAATCGAATGTCTGCTTGCTTGGTAATCTTTACAGTTGTTATTCACGTGCTCTCAGACAAATGGTAGCATTAAATATTGATTCGGTGCATTTGGTAGAACGGGCTAGCCTTTATTGGGTTCTGCGCGTTGTCTCTGTTCGGCGTCTCTCTTGGTGCGTTACAGCTCATCAAAATTCAAACATTGTTAGATCATCTGAAAAACACTCAGAGAAGATGATTAATGATTACAAATGATATTGAATAATGTATAAGAGGATATAATCAATTAATCAAATCAATCAATTGATGTTGCAGAAGATATGTGCTTCGCTGATACATCATACTCGAGTAGCTTCCATTGTATACTCGAGTAGCCTTATCGCAGAACCACTTGACAAATGCTTGATTCGATCAATACTCAAGTAGCCATTCTTCAATACTTGAGTATCTGGTGATTCGAGATATACGAGATGCTTTTTCGGTTATGGACCATCTGCGGTGTGTCGGCTCTGTTTCTCGCACGCTCTACGTATACTTTAGCTTCTTGGAATTCAAACATTGCCTACACATATGTAAATCACTCAAAATGATGATTAGTAATTTTATAGGTAATATTGAATGATCTGGAAGAGGATAGAATTGAATAATTAAATTATTAGAATCAAGTTTCAGAGATGATGCATTCGCTGGATATCAATACTTGAGTACCCATTCACCATATACTCGAGTAGTTGCTGTATGATCATCTGCCGATTGCTTCTCATTAGTCAATACTCAAGTAGTCAGAAACCAATACTCGAGTATTTATCAGTTTAGGTAGATCAGAGAAGTTGCAAATATCCATACTCGAGTAGTCCAAGGTTGATACTTGAGTACCTGCTGTGTTATCCTGAAATAAATGAGCTCAGAGAAACAAATAAGTAAAGGTATACTCGAGTACCTTAATTCCAATACTCGAGTAATCCATAGTCAGAGAGCAAATAATATATTTGAATTGAGCATACTCGAGTAGCCTACTGTTCATACTCGAGTACCTCACACACAGAGAGCATATATTAACTTTGAACTAAGCATACTCGAGTAGCACCTTGCTGGTATATCAAATTTCAGGTCAATACTCGAGTATACACAGTTACCTACTCGAGTACTGAATTTGAGACATTCTGCAGTGGTGAGCTAGCAAGCTAATACTCGAGTATTGATTCTTCAATACTCGAGTACCTATCAGAGAAAACCTGCAGAAGCTGATTTACCAAGTCAATACTCGAGTACCAAAATTCTGTTACTCGAGTACCCCTTCTGAATTAGGAACCAGAGGCTGATCTTATTACTACATACTCGAGTATATATCATTCAATACTCAAGTATTGATTCTCAGAGACACTTGGTCACATACATTGAACATCCTATACTTAATGTACTCAAGTATTCATGAGACACATGATTAAAGCTGATTCATTACAAGATTCAATCTTATTTAAAACCTTGAACAATTTCAAGTCTTGTTATCATCAAAACATTGAAAACTAACACAACTAACCATTCTCCCAGCCAAGTCTAGCTTATGAAGGACCTGCCGGATAGGCTAGCTTGTCTTGACCGCAATCGGGTGACTTTGAAAATATGGACGAAGCCGTCTTGCCGTAGTAAGTAGGGCGAAGGCCATTTTCTCAAGTTTTTGGTACCTCAACTCTAAACCTTGTAGAGCCCGACTTACGAAGTATACCAGTACTTGACCATCCTCTGTTTCCCTGACCAGCACGGCGCTTACTGCCTCGTCACCCACAGATAAATATAAGATGAGAGTTTCTCCAAGCTCCGACCTAGATAAAACCGACAAAGCAGATAAGCATTGCTTTATCTTTGTGAAAGCCACTTCACACTCTGGGTTCCATCCGCCTTGAACTTCCTTTTTTAAGAGCTTGAAAAAGAGGCAGAGAATTCTCCACCGTCTTGGGTAGAAATCTAATAAGAGCCGCCAATCTCCCCGTCAGTTGCTGGACCTCTCTCTTGTTTCTCAGGGCCTTCATGTCCAGCACGGCTTGGCACTTGTCCGGGTTGACTTCAATTCCTCTATTTGTGAGCAAAAAGCCTAAGAATTTTGTAGCTGGAACTCCAATTGCAAATTTGGCCAGGTTTAGCCAAATTTGGTACTCTCTCAGCTTATCGAACGTTTGCTACAAATCTCGGACATGACTTGTTGGTTTTGCAGATTTAACAATCATGTCGTCAATATATACTTTCATGTTCTTCCCAAGCTGGTCTTCAAATACTCGATTCATCATCCTTTGGTAAGTGGCCCCTATGTTCTTCAGGCTGAAAGGCATTACATTGTAGCAATAATTGGCCTTTTCAGTGATGAACGCCGTTTTCTCTTGATCCTCCAGGTGCATGGCGATTTGATTATACCCATAATATGCATCCATAAAAGAGAGTAATTGAAAAGTGGATGAATTATCGACCAACTGATTTATACTGGGCATTGGGAAAGTGTCTTTGGGGCATACCTTGTTCAAGTTGGTATAATCTGTGCAGACTCTCCACTAGGGATGGAAACAGGCTAGGCTGTTTTATAACAAGTAACTGAGCCTGGCTTTGTGGCCTGTATACAAGTTTTTTTTTTCTTGCCTAAGCCTGGCCTATATACAGGCCTATATTTTTCTCCATTGACCAAATACAGCATCCTAATTAAAGCTAATTTCAACAAACATTTGATTGCAAGCAGTATTTCCTCATCAGGCAGTGTATAAGAAATGCAAGATTTGGAGCCATTGAGTAATATGCCCACTTGATCCTACTACTCTCACCAGGAATGAATTCTCATACCAAATTACCAAAACCATGAAAGTAAATGCGGTACAACACAATTTCTAAAAGTCACTGAACATACCTAAATAAACTATGTTAGTTCTCTATGTGTTTTGATGATAACTGACCATTGTAAACACAAGTTACAATTTTGTCTTTGGTAAGTTGAAAAACTTACTGTCAAGACAAAACTCGAGTTTTGGTTTCAAAACTCGAGTTTTGGCCTCTGGAGAAGAGTTGCTCATTTTCGTGATCAAAGCAAAACTTGATTTTTCAAATGAAAACTCGAGTTTTGGGAGTTACGAAGAGCACTCGAGTTTTTCACTTAAAGACAAACTCGAGTTTTGCCTTACACAGAGACTTGACATTATTTTCAAATGAGGACAAAACTCAATTTTTGGATTGGAAACTCGAGTTTTGGCCAGGCAGAGAGTCTTAAACTTTTAAACTTAGTTTCGTGCTAAGACTCCTGGATTTTACCTTGCTATGAGTTTTCTAAGTTTTCTCGAAGTTAAGAGAAAACTCGAGTTTTGATTTCAAAACTCGAGTTTTGATTTCAAAACTTCGAGTTTTGATTTCAAAACTCGAGTTTTGACTTAACAAAGAGTTTTCAAGTTTTCACTCGGTCTTTGAAAACTCGAGTCTTCGAGAGAAAACTCAAGTTTTGACTTAGCACGGTTTCTTCAAGGTTTTCATAAATATATGAAAACTCGAGTTTTGGCCAAGCGAGAGCGTACATTTTTCAATGATTTGAAAACTCCGGTTTCCCTATGGAAACTCGAGTTTTGGCCCGGCTCAGATTTCTTAATGTTTTCATACTTAAATGGAAACTCGAGTTTTGGCCAAGCCAAGAGCTTTGAGTTTTTTTTTCAATGTTTTGAAAACTCCAGTTTTGATGTTTTAGACTTCAGCACACTGTTTTCATTAAAAGTCCAACACTCGAGTTTTGTTTTGAAAACTCGAGTTTTGAGTTCCACCTAATTGTGTCCAAAAGCTCAAATCACGACTTTCCTCTGCGGCAAGAGGAAACTCGAGTTTTGATATTGAAACTCGACTTTTGCCTTAAGTGCACAGTTGAAAACTCAAGTTTAGATGAACAAACTCGAGTTTCCATCGCGATGTCAAAAATTCAAATCTGTCAAATTTGTAAACTCTTCGTGTTTGATTGCAATGCTTCCTACATCATTCTTATATATTCCTAGCTATGTTTAACCAATTTGTTAGTGAGTTTCAGATACTTTAAAGAATGTTTATTGAAGGTTTTAAAGCAAAAGCAAAAAGTGATGTCAGCACATTAAATGCAAAACCCAGAAAGTTGCATACTTTTGTGTAATCCATCTGCACACGCTCACAAAGGATTAAAGAATGCTTTCCACATCCAGCAGCTGCTACTCCAACGGATTAATTTGCAGAGAGTCAACTCTGAACTTCTGCACAACTGTACTAAGTGAAGATTAGAGAGAGAAGAAGACCAAAGCTTAAGCTAATCCTTGTCTAATGAAGGCAACAGTTATATTGAAGATTACAACGGTCATATAATGCTCTCTTATTATAAATAGAGCTGCATTCAATTCTTCTCCAACTAACACACCTGCTGAAAACACATAGCATTCAAAGTTCTTCAACTACCTTTCAGTTTTCACTTGTATTGTGTCTTTTAATACTCAAAGCTTCATTGTTTATCTTTATCCACTTTTAGAGAGAGTTTTCATCTATAAATCATTTATTGTAAAGAACCACAAATCTAGGGACTTGGTGATTGGGTTCATTGATTGCAACTTGTAAGGGGGAGTAAGTTCTAGTGAAAGAATTACTCTTGAGTACAGAGTGTGTAATCAATTGTGATAGTGGAAATCCCAAAGAGTCTGGGGATTGGACGTAGGTCAAGGAGTCAGACCGAACCAGTATAAACTCTTGTGTTTTTCTCTTCCTCTTTACTCTCTGTTCACCTCTCTTTTTCGCTGCCCAAAACAGAGCAAAGTTTTAAAGTTTTTAAAATCCCCAATTCACCCCCTCTTGGTGATTAAGCTCCACTTTCAAACTGCATATATCAACCCAGTTGTTTTCCCCACGTTACGTGATCGATCGGATTGACAAGAAATCAACAACAAAATCTGTTAATAGGTGGAGGCCTAAGCTTGTTGAACAAGATCCAAAATAGTAATGGTGAGTTGTGCATCTCCAAGACTGAGAGTGAGAGCGACCAGAGGAGTAAGAGTGGCGAGCAAAGGCCGAAACTGAACCAGGAGATCTGAGATTGAGATCGACCAATTGAAGTGCAGATCGTGATTTTCTTTTCCAGCGAAGGTTCGCGCGCTCATCTTCTATAATCTCAGTGACGTTTATCGACGATAAACTTGCGGTGATTTCAAGACTTGGGTTCAGGTCATTAGAATGATTCGAAGGCTTCAGCAAGTTCCAATCGAAGTCCATGTCCTGGTTCTTTGAGTCTTGAATCGTCGTATTGATTCTGCAACAGCGCACCATCAGAATCTTGCTATCAAAACATTTTGGTTTAATTAGACCTAATCCCTTAAAGAACCAACCTATAATCTCTTTCAACATTGTGCAACGTCGCCATTGTTGTGCGGTTGCCATGGAAGAATCCCAAGAATTGCTAGGGTGAGATTGAGATCGCAACTCGCAAGTGATGAGTAGAAATATCCCAATTGAAATTAGGCTTAGGGTGTTAGGGACTTGGGGGTTTTTTTTTTAAATTACCTTGGGCTTATTTTGATAGAAGAAATGTGAGAATATAAAACTATAAAAAAAATAAATAAAAAAACTTAACAGGCCGCCGGGCCAGGCTTAACAAGTTTGTTGGGAGGCCGGCCTGTTAAAATAAATAGGCCTTGAAATAGGCCTTGGCCTGGCCTTTTAGCCTGACAGGCCAGGCCTACTAGGCTTTTAACAGGCCAGGCTGCAGGCCCCTGGCCTATTTCCACCCCTACTCTCCACTTGCCACTGACTTTTTGACCATGACCACATTGGACGGCCAGGTGGTATATTGTACCTCCTGGATAAAACCGGTTTCTAACAATTCTTTTACAAGTTCTTCCAAGGCCTTCCCTCTCGCTAGGTAAAGCTTCCTTTTCTTCTGGGCCACTGGAGCTAACCCTGGACGTATTGCCAATCTGTGACCACAAAATTATGGATCTACCCCGGTATCTCTGACGGTTTCCATGCAAACATGTCTTTATTCTTCTTGAGAAACTCCTCCAATTCTGCACGAACCACGGGATCCAGGGCCTTTCCGACTTTAGCGATTTGTCTCGATTCAGTGCCTAGGACAAGGTCTCCTAGCTCGCCATTTGGCCTGTTCTTTGGATTTTTTCCTCTTCACGCAAATCCAGTTCAACTAAATTTACCTACTTGCCTTGTAACTTCATTCTAGCCTTGCTCGAAGTATCATCTTTGCTAACCTGAGGTGGCAACAATAGATCATCCTTACTTTCTTTGACCTTGTTGAAGTAACATTGCCTAGACTCCTTTTGATCTCCTCTGACAGTGACGACCTCATTCTTCTTACTGACCATCTTTAACTTTTGATGCTTTGTGGATACTAGCATATCCTAGTTATGTATTCTCAGCCTTCCCAAAATTACGTTGTAAGGGGACGGTAAGTTGGCAACCACAAACCTAACCCTTCCCATCTTAAAGGCATCTTTTGCCCCTAACGTCAACTTAAGGTTTACATAACCTTTGGGACGAGTATGTTGCCCATTGAAGCCCGTCAGAGTTGTCTTGCATGGCTTCAATTCCTCTGGGTCAAACTTCATGCGTTTGAATGCATCCCACAAGATGATATCCACTACACTACCATTATCCACAAAGATCTTCTTCACCCGGCAATTGACCAAGATTCCAGTTATCACTAAACCATCATGATGGCCTGGAGCAGCATCCTTCAGATCTTCCTTGGTGAAACATAACACGGGAGGTTCTGGTTTACTAAACTCTTCTTTGAACTTTGGGTGATCCCGAATTGGCAGGACCTCCCTCAGATACTTTTTTCTTTGACTCATTGAGTCTCCATCGACCAGGGTCTTGGGCTTCTTCTTGAAGACTGACTTTGCCATCTGAGATGTAGCATCTAGGTCGGCTATGAGCAGATGGACGTGTAGATTCTCTGGCATCTCATGCACTTGCAAAGCCGCATCTTTGAAATGGTCCAAATACTTCTGGAGTGTCTCCCCAGGCTGTTATCTGATCTTGTCGAGAGTAAACTCGGATTTCAGCTGATTTTTGCTGGTAATAAAATTCATCTTGAATTTATTTCCCAACTCATTAAACATATGGATTGACTTTGGAGGAAGGGTATGGAACCACGCCTGTGCCGCTCCATGTAATGTACCCGTAAACAAATGAGGAACTATATGTCCTATTAATCCTTTCACATACATCTCTACATCAAATGTGTTAAGATGTACTTGTGGATCTTGACTTTCGTCGTACTTCGGCAAGTCTCTTAAATCAAATCCCTTAGGGTAAGGAGCATCCACAATGTCGTCAGAGAAAGGGCTTCTGTTATCCTCTCCATCATACCTCCTCCTATAGCCCTCAGGCCCTTCCTCCGTGAAGTTCAGGGTCAAATCTCGGCTTTTGTCACCTTAACCCCGATCACCTGCTATCTGCTTGTTTTTTTTAGCGCCGAGGGTTTCTAGTGTGGCCTTGCCTGGCCAAGTTTTGCCCGGCATTGCCAACTTGTGGACCAGCAGTGTCCACTTGAGCAGCAGTCGTGATACTAACCCAGCTAGGACCACTAGCATCTCGGTTAATGTTTCGGGTTGGGTTCTCGAGCAATTTAATACGTTCCTCCAACAATTGCATTTGTCGTGCCTCTTCCTCGGGAATCCGGCCCCGATCATGGCCGGCCAAGTTATCTTCCACATGATTCATACGTGGTCCTTCAGCATCTATGTGAGCAGAAGCTGAGGCATTAACCCAGCTTGGGACGGTAGCATCTCAGCTTGTGTTTCGGACTGGGTTTTCCAACCGTCAGAAATGCTCATTCAGCAATTGCTGCATTCTTCACTCTTCTTCCTGCCGCCAAACAGCATTACGGCGGTCCATATCCTCTTATATAAGTTGGATATCTTCTTGCCTCTGGAGTCGGTTACGAGTCTCCATCTCCATCCGTCTGAACAATGACCCCAGTGTATTTTGCAACAAGTGAATGTTCGAGTTCTCGATTTGGAACTGCAGAGGAGGGTCTTGTTGTTGAACTAGCGGCTGAACTTGCTGGATAACCGGGTTATGTAGGACTGGAGAGGTTGCGGTATCGGCTGTATCTGCCTCAGTCTCCACTGTAATGTGATTATAATCTGGGGCGACCGAATCCTCATACTGAATCATTCACTCCTGACGTTGTTGCGGTTGTCCCTCTGGCAACTGGTCCTGCCGAGGGATTCGGCTACGGCTTCTGGTGTTTGCTATCATTTCCAGGTCGTTTGGGAATTGAAGTTTATCTCTCCCCAAAGTCGGCGCCAATGTTCTGTAGTGTAGAACACAAATGTCTAGCCTCAAGGGACTAATAGGTTGTTTTTGTAGGTTCAAAGGATTCCCAGCGATATCTATTAAGGAGATGCTGAAAGGAATGTTAAGCTTCCCTCACAGATATCTATGTTGAAGATACCAATGAGAGTGATGGATCAGTGTGTAACACGAATATGGCCGGCAGCCAAAATGAGTGGGGTATGTGCACAATGAGATTGAATAGTAGAATAGATGAATAGGGAATGTGCACCTGTAGGTTAATCTCTTATTTATAGAGATTACCGAGGATTTCGTTCCTCAGGCTGTGATTTTGATCCAGAGGCAATATGCACCTCCACGTTCTGCAAATGCCTACTCTACTACCTGTACTATCCAAGATTAGAGGCATGGTTATAGGGTGATTAGCGTTTTACCTGATTACGGAAGGATTCTATCATAAAGTGCTCTTACTGGGCCACCTATCAGTCAGACCCATTATATGAGTCCATAACAGTTTGAATTACTAGCGGCGAAAATGACTTGTTTTTAATCTGACTTTTATAAATTAAGATAGGATAAAAGTCATATTATAAATGTCATTTGTGTTTTATTTGACGGTAGTAGAAGTGACTTTTTTCCAAACTGAAACTCGTTTGAATTATTATTTAAAAAATTCATTGAGATGGGAAATGATGCATGAATCTTATTAAATAATGTGTGCGTGTGTCTATATATATATGTATATATATTAGTTGTATCAATAATTGAAGAGAAAATTTTAAATTTAAATTTGATAAAAAAAATTAAATTATTATTAAGAAAATTTTAAAAAATTAATAATAGATGTGGTATTTTCAAATTCACGTTCTTGAAAAAAAAAAGTTGTTTCTTATTCTTTTCGATTCTTTTTTGGCGACGGAGATGGTATTTTCAAATTCACGTTCATTAAACCCATCGCGGGACCCGGCCCGTGATTTACGCCCGTAATTTCTTAATGATACCCTCTTTGTTTTGATAAGATCTGTTGTTTTTGAAGGTGTGAAGAGTTTCCCGTAAACTTTCTATTTATCTTCACTTAATTATAATTTTTTTATGATACTTGTTGTATTAATTCCTATGTTTGATTACATTTTTTTTATTGCTCAAAAAATAAATGAGGTTTTTTTTTTTGTATTTAAAATCTGTTAAGGGTATAACTCAAAATTTATCACGATTATTATTTTTTTAAAAAAAAAATCAAAAGTAGAATTTTCTTGATTTCAAGATAGTGGAGTTGCTTTGTTTGGCAACTTCCAAAATCTAGGTTTTGGAAACAAAACCTAGATTTTGTCAAAGGGTTGACAAATACCTCAATTTTTCTCTAAAATCATTTTTCACCCAAAATCTAGGTTTTGGGTTCAAAACTAGGTTTTGCCAAATCCAAATTTTTTCCACTTTCAGCTTTTCAAGACCCATTTTGTAGATTATGGGTCCCACTATAACTGAAGAAAACCCCAAAATACCCCCAATTTATATCCATTAATCCTCTCTCCCGTAACAAAACACTCGTTCCAGCAGACCCAAGCACCACTTTTTTTTTTTCGGTCAAGGAACGAGGCACCACTTCACGTACCATCACTCTTGTCTTTCAAAATACCTCACCAGACCCCCCACTTACGAGAAATCAATTTTTTTTTTTTGTTATGAAAATGGACGAGAAAAAAGGTGGTAACGATATCGATCACAAAATGTTTCATAATTTATATTTTTTGTATGTTGAAATTTTTAACAAATATTTTTTGTATGTTGAAATTTTTTACAAATATTTTTTCTATACAATTTATTAATACATATATATTTGATCTAATTTTTATCATGTTACATAATTCACTAATGGTAGAAATTTATTTTTCTAACAATTTTATGTAACAGGAGCCACAAAGCTAGGCTCGGTAGCTTCCTTACATAACAGGCTTGTTCGCCTGTTTCCACCCCTATCAAGTATACAATTAGAGTTTGCCAATGCCTAAGCGTTGACATATAGCTTGCCACTGTGCTTCAGCTCTCTCTGGAATGTGGAAGGCCTGGTGACAGTCCTTGCCATGGTCCACCCCCCTCCATGAGATGATGCCTGGGTTGATCACATCATTGTGCTTTTCTTATTTCCAATGTATTATTTTTTATGATACTTCCATTTTTTTTCGGTCTTTAATTTAAGACCAAGTTGACTAATTTAGATAGACTGGTAAAGTTAAATAAATTATTTAATTATAGCATAACATGATTTTCCTAAAAGACTAGTACTAATTAACTAATTATAAGTACTGAGCAAAAAAAAAAACTAATTATAAGGAGAAAAAAAATAATAAGAAAAGGCTACAGAAATAAAGAAATTAAAGATAAAAGTGTAACGTTGCAGTAGTAAAACTATCATCACTGTCTGTTGCTTTTGCCATCTATACTTACTCAACAACAAACACATCTGCTTTCCCTGCTCTTTTTCCATCAAATCCCTTGTAAAGAACCAAGCAATGTCTTAATGATTGCCCTATTCTTTCTTCTTCTCACGTTGTGATGCGACAGATTTATTTTTTCATGGATAGAGTTTTTGTTCTGCTTTCAACGAGATTTGGATATCCACTGAAGCTTTCAGATTCATCCACGTTGATTACAAGAGTTCAACTACTGTAAGAGATTCTCTCATGACTCCCGACTCCGATAAAGCTCTTTCACTTAGAGCCGATCTTGGGCGGCGCAAGCTCAAGCCGGACCGCCCTGGCGAGGGCCAAGATGACCGGAAAAAGAAAACTAAATGGGAAGAAACTCCACAGGAAATAATGGACGACAGAATGATAGACAAGGAAACAGAGCAACAGCCTGAAACAAGAAAACAGCCAGAGTGCATGGGGAAAAAATTCCCATCTTACCGTGCCTCCTTGCTGGGATTTAATGGCATTGCACATGCTAATCATGTTATGGAGGAAGATGACCTCTTCACCAACGACAAAGACATATGCTGGAAGGTTCCTGAAGACTCAGAAGAGGTGAAGAAGCTTATGGAGTTGTATCCGGTCGCATCTTGCACTGAGGAAGAATACAACGAATGGTGCGAACCTTGGAATTACGCTCTTATCCTCACTATCCTTGGAAGAAAATTCAACCTATTTGTCCTGAAGGACCTGTTAAGCAAGCTATAGGGATTTTCCAACTTTGAGCTCATTGACGTTCCAAACAACTATTTTGTAGTTAGATTCCAAGATCAAGAGCAATGGAGATCGCACTACAGAAAGGTTATGTATGATGGTCGTTGGGTGATCAGAGGTCACTGTGTTTTGATTCAAAGATGGACACCCTACTTCAACCCATACCAAAATCAGCTGGGTCGTGTGGCAACCTGGGTTTGTATCCCTGACGTTCCCCTACATTGCTACAACAAGCATTGTATTTCAAGGATAGGGGATCAAATTGGGAGAACACTGAAGATAGACATGAATACTCTCCAAGACTGCCATGAATCAACACCAAAAATTCAGAGAGGAAGATTTTTCAGAATTTTTGTGGAACTCAACCTTCAGAAAAAATTAATTCCTAAGGTGATTATTGCTGGATCAATATTCAACGTTGAGTATGAGGGTCTTACCATGATATGCTTTAATTGTGGGAGAGCGGGTCACAGACGGGAGAATTGTCCATACAAGACCTCTTCATCGAGCAATTTTGAGGAAGCAAGTCCAGCGACGCAGCCACCACGGCAGCTTCCGGGCAAAAATCCGGTGGAGTCCACGGAGGAAGAGGGCTTCAGCCCCTGGATGCTGGTTTCCCGACGACCAAGCCGAGCATACCCTCCCCAACGGCAAGATCCAAAAGACCAACGGCCACCATCGAAGAACGGACTGAAGCTGACGCAAGCACCCTCCCATGGCCAGAAATCGCGCTATGCTGCAATTCAGGGTCTTCAAGATGACGCCATACTGACATCCGGCCATACCTTGGTGAGTCATGGAGGCCAAGATCGGGCTGATGGTACCAAATTACCTGGGCAAGCAATTAATGGGGGTGATAGGACCCTAGTATCTAGGGCGGCATCTCAAAACAAAAAAAAGAAGGAAAATGCGCCGACAGTTCAGACGCACAGTATGGGGCAGAGGACAAAGTCTGCTTATAGATTGAAAGAAGTCAAATCGGTGGCCCCCACCAATGGACAAAACAATACCGATTGTGAAGGGCCAGACAATTCGCTGGTTATAGTGGGCAAGGCGCAAGTAGACCCATCGCATGGGGAGACATCCAATGACGCTGGGCCTATCCCGATTGGGCCGGTTGAGCATGATAAAATGCAAGTGGAGCCTTCTAGCTCGGCTGGGCTTAATTTTATGAGGCCATCTAGCTCGGTTGGGCCATCCAGCTTGGCTCAAAATGAGAAAATGCAACAAGGCCAACCTAATTTGGAGGGCATGATGCAAGGCAATTCTAATAATTCCACTGACTTGGTTAAAAATATTTCCAGCAAAAAAACAAATGACAAGCCATTTAAGGGGTAGCGAGCACATAATATAGTTCATGGAAATATTATTACAAAGCCTCAACAGGGGATTGCTATCTTGGATGTAAATGCTAATGTCCCCAACAAGGAACAATTCCTAGCCATCCCACCTTCAGGACCAATGTAGGATCTTTCTCACCTTAATGATTTGAAGCCGCCTGAACATTGGGATCCTAATGAAGATGTTGCTCCAGATTTCCTAGAAGCTAATGGCACTTATGTGGCTGAAACACAGGTTGAGAAGCAACACGGAGGTGGAGATGGAGGGCCCAGGTAAGTATTCCCTTCTCATTTCCTTTAATTTTATTTTATTAATGATTATTGTGTCTTGGAATTGTAGGGGTGCCGGTAGCCAGTCTTTCCCCCTAAAAATCAAAGATATTGTCAATAAATACTATGTTAACATTCTTTGTCTTTTGGATCCTCGGATAAGTGGTGTTAGGGCCGATAAAGTTTGTCGGAAGCTTGGCTTCAGTCATTGGATGCGTGTGGAAGCTACTGGGTTCTCTGGGGGCATTTGGCTTTTATGGAATTCAAATGAGTTTGATATTACATACCTTACTTCCACCACTCAATTATTGTACTGTTATGTCAGAGACCTTCCTAGTAACACCATGAACCTCCTAACTATTGTCTATGGTGAGACTACCTTGGTTGGAAGAATGGCCCTCTGGAATTCTCTCCGCCTCCTTGCTTCTAATTCTACAATCCCTTGGCTTGTCTTGGGTGATTTTAATACTTATTTATCCCCTACCGACAAGTTAGGTGGAGCGGACCCTCCTTGGGCCTCCATGCGCCATTTCAAAGACTGCATTGATGAAACTGGGCTGATTGAGGCTAATATTTTAGGTGAGAAATTCACTTGGGAAAGGCGTGGTTTAAAAGAGAGGCTGGACTGGGTTTTCTCTAACTTCAATTGGGTTAGTAGCTTCCCCACCTTCAGTGTTCGCCACGAGCTTAAGTTTAAGTCTGATCACAGGGTTGTGGTGGTGAACTCTAAGCCTTCGAACCTTGCTCCTCGCTCCCAGAGGCCTTTTTCTTACCAGGTTGCTTGGACCTTGGAGAATGAGTTCAAGGACATCACTAAGGAGGCCTGGCGGGACAGGAGCTGGCTCCAAGGTCTTCAAAATTTCCAGATATCTGCTCAGGAGTGGAATGATAATCGTGTTGGCAATTTCTCTAAAAGGAAAAAAGAGCTCATTCGTCGCTTGGAGGGTATTGACCGATGTCGAAAAATGAATTTGCGTACTGGCCTCTTTAAGTTGGAAAAGCAACTATGGGAGGATTGTCACAAATTGGCTACTCAGGAAGAGATCTATTGGTTCCAAAAATCGAGAAGCAAATGGCTCCAGCACGGAGATAGGAACACGAGATTCTTTCATGCATCTACTGTTATCAAAAGGAAGAAGCAGCGAATTGGAGCCATTCAGAATGAGGCAGGGGAGTGGATTGAAGAGCATGATCTAGCTAAAAATATGGCCCATGAATTTTTCTCCAATCTCTATACCCGAGACTCGCATGTCAAAGACCCTAACGGATGGTGCTCTAACTTTCCTTTCATAGATAATCAGGAATTACAAATGCTTTCAAAGAGAGTTACCAGGATGGAGATAAAGAATGCAACTTTCGCCATGGGAGCTTTTAAGGCCCCCGGTCCTGACGGCCTTCAGGCCCACTTTTTCCAATCACAATGGAATGTCGTTGGGGATAAAATATGTGAATTCATTGAGGAGTGCTTTAGCAACCCATCCTCTATGGCTTGTATCAATAGATCCAAGATTGTCCTCATCCCTAAAGTTGATCATCCTTCTACCTTAAAGGAATTCCGACCTATATCCCTGTGTAACGTTAGTTTCAAAATCATAACCAAGATCTTGGCAAATAGGCTCAAAGACATTATGGGCCACCTTATAAGCCCTGAGCAATGCAGCTTCATTGCCAACAGATCTAGTTGTGATAACATTATCATTGCCCAGGAAATTATCCACTCTATGAAAATGAAGAGTAAGAAGAAAGGTTTTGTGGCCATCAAGATTGATATGGAAAAGGCATTCGACAGGCTTGATTGAGGATTCATAAGGAACACTCTAACTAGTTTGAGATTTGACAACAACCTCATTGACCTCATCATGGCTTGTCTTTCCACCTCAACTATGTCCGTTCTCTGGAATGGTGATGAGAGCCCAAATTTTACACCTTCAAGAGGGGTTAGACAAGGAGACCCTCTGAGTCCTTATATCTTTGTCCTATGCATGGAAAGATTGGGTCATTTAATCAAAGCAGAATGTGAGGCGGGGCGCTGGAAGCCGTTCACCTTTAAGAGAGGGAGTCCTATCATCTCTCATCTATTTTTCGCCGATGATCTAATTCTTTTCACTGAGGCCTCTACTCACCAAATGGCTGAGGTTCGCAATGTCATGCAAAGCTTCTGTGAGGTCTTGGGACACAGAATCAACATAGCCAAGTCTCGTATGTTTTGCTCCAGTAATGTCAACTTTAACAGAGCTCTTGAGCTAAGCCAACTCCTTGGCATTGGAATCACTCATGACCTTGGGAAATACTTGGGAGTGCCGATCATTCATAAGAGGATGAAAAAAGCCACATATCACCATATTGTTCAAAAAACCAAGGAAAGACTATCCACATGGAAAAGCAAGTTCTTAAATATGGCTCGTCGCTCTGTTTTGATTAAATCGGTCTTATCCGCTCTGCCCAGCTATCAAATGCAATCAACCCTCCTTCCTATTTGTATTATTAACGAGCTTGATAAGATATCAAGGAACTTTTTCTGGTCGCAGGAAGAAGACGTGAAGAAGATGCACCTCATTGCTTGGGACAAAGTTACCAAAGCCAAGAAACAAGGGGGGCTTGGATTCAAAAATCTCCGGCGCCAAAATAAAGCATTTATAATGAAGATATGCTGGAATCTCCTGGTGAAAAAAGATTCTCTATGGGCGCAATGCCTCGGACCAAATACAATTGCGCCGCTCCTCGTGCCTCAGGTGTCTAAAAAGAGGAATTGCTCGTCTGCCTGGAAGGCGGTCGTTGAAGTTTGGGATAAGTTCCTTGCTGGTATTGGGAGGATAGAAAGAGCACAAGTGGCCAATGCGAATTCTTTGGCAACTCACTTGTCTCTTGGTTCAGCAAGAAACAAACATCTCGTGGCCGTGTCCTCTACCGAAGCCGAATATGTGGCTGCCTCAAGTTGTTGTGCTCAAGTGCTATGGTTGAAGCAACAACTTGCGACTTGGGAGTTTACTTGAAGGAGATTCCAATTTTGTGTGACAACACAAGCACAATAAGCTTGGCCAAGAATCCGGTGCAACATACAAGAACCAAGCATATTGATGTGAGGCATCACTTCATTCGGGATCATGTCCGAGAAAAGAGATGTCAAAGTGATGTTCATCCCAACTCATCTTCAACTTGCGACATCTTCACAAAGCCTCTAGCCAAAGAACCTTTCAACTTCATAAGAAGAGAATTGGGAATGGTAAATCCCAATGAATTGTAAGAATTTCTCATTCAATCTAATGTTAGTTATGTTTTTGATGATTAATCTTTACTAACTTGAGCATCGGAGTGTTTAGATATGTCTCTTGCGGGGTATGTCAATGCTTCAGAAGTTCCATACTGCAGTTTAGGATGGCTTACTCGAGTTTAGGACCAGACAGAAGCCAAACCTGACCTTCAGCAATAGCTTGACTCGAGTATGGGGAACAAAACTGCAGTTTAGGACCAGACAAACTGCAGTTTGTAAGTGCAAGTATGCTAAACTCGAGTAAGGAAAAGCTAAACTCGAGTATGTTCATCGTGGGTTCAAAAATTCACGCTACATTTTTGAAGTCCAGGTTAGTATACTTTCACCTTTACCGCAGTATGTAAATGAAAGTTTGCTAAACTCGAGTAAGGAGAAGCTAAACTCGAGTATGTCTTTGTGAATTCCAAACGTTACACTATTTTAAATCAACGATGTGGCATACTTCCATTTGTACTCGAGTTTATTAGTGACAGTTTACTAAACTTCCATTTGTACTCGAGTTTGTTAGTGACAGTTTGCTAAACTCGAGTAAGAAATAGCTAAACTCGAGTAAGGAGGTCTGTCTATATATATGTGAACGTGTCGTGTTCTTCAAAACTCGCGTCCTTACTCCAGTAAACCCTAGAGTTACGACTTTCTCTCCTCTTCTCCTTCTGAATCCGTCACAATCTCTCATCAACCCCTTCAAATCTTCACCAAATTTCATCTAATTCTTCTTATCTTCACTCTTTCCGAAACCCTAAGCACTCAAATGTCTAAGGAAGTCTCTCAATCCTCTCGACCGATTCCTCCATGAGCTCCAAGGAGCAAATCGATTCCACGAAGTTGCGAGAGAGGCATTGATACAAGAATCCCGGAGTGGGTATTGTGATTGAGGATAATCCATCCTCGAATCCCAAAGAGGGGATTCGACTTCAAAGGGTCAAGAACCTTCATCGGCCACAAAAAGGAAGAGGACGGTGAGTCGAGCAAAGCAAAAGGGAAAAGAACCGTAGTTCACGGGAAGACAAGGTCCAAGAATGCCACCCCGCTTCTCGGCTCTCACTCCACGGTCGAGGTTACCGGCTCTTCGTCAGATTTTGAGACTGAAGAAGATGAGCACGAAGGAGTCTCCCCATTCATCGATAATGCAATAGAGGAGATTAAGCTTCACAAGACTCCGCCTCCTGGATTCAAAGTCACCCCGGTTCCTCTTCCTCCTGGTCTCAATGCCAAGTTCAAGGACCAGTATTCATCTCGTGGCTTCTGTGCAGTTGTCTCAGTGGACTTGGAGTAAATGTATCGCGAATGCAATGTGGATCTCTCACCATGGTTTGGGCCTATCGGTCATTCATCTCCATCGAAGCCGCTTACTACCCGGAGTTGGTCAAGATGTTCTATTTCAATATGACGACCAACAACCTATTGGACTCAGAAGGCTATACGGTTGAGGAGAGAATCACCACATGTGTGTCGGGGGTCCAATTCACTGCTCTGCGGCTATCATCAACAAGATCCTAAAGGTTGCTCATCCTCCACCAAAGCATCCACACCACAATACACCAATCTTTGAGGTGTATAGGACCCTAATGCGTACTCGGGACGTCCGAATGATCGGCTTGCTCATCGACTATCAAGCCCTCGGACATGCCACCACCGCACCGAGAGTGATTTGGTACATCTACACTCGAAATTTTGTGCGAAAGGAGGGAGCTATACTCACTTTGCTCGGAAGGATTATAGATTCTTCACGGCCTTCATCCGGAAGAATCCTCTCAACATTGGGCAATGGATATTCAAGGAAATCGCGCGTTCAAATTTACATCCCGAAAGGGATCATACATGCCCTTTGCCTCACCGGTGTCCCTCATTATGTTCTACTACAAGATATGGTATGTGGGACCACCCGAGCAGATGAAGTTCATCCCATCCTTCGGCAAGACTCGGTTGAACTTTATGAAGATCTCATTCGAGCCGGAAGGATCAGCCGATCAAGGGCTCCTCCGAGGTCACAAGCCCGTGCATCACGGTCATATGCGCACGAGGCTCGATCCACATCCTCCTCCATCATTGGACCTCGAAGACCGGTTGAGAGAGATGATCGATGCTGCCCTCTCATCTCATAGGCGATTATGAAAGCCGAGTTGGACATCTTTGCGAGCCGAGTTCAAGATGGGTCTCATGGATGTGAAGACCGACTTGGAGAAGGCGAAGGATGCCACCGACCGAAGCGAGCGAGATTTTGATCGGGGATTGATCTAGACTCCGGTTATCCATGACATATGAGCTTGCTACGAAGCCGGAATAAGATTGATCGTCGATTGACCATTTTGGTCTTGGTGCTTCTTCGTCCTCCACATTTGGGTTCACGACTGGTCCATCCTCATCCTCTCCTATACCTGAGACCCAGCCACTAGAGACACACATATCCCCACCTTCCTCACCTCCCTTCTCATTTCCTAGTCCACCTCACACCACTTCCCGGCCTCCACTTCCACTCCTACCCCTGTGATTCCCTCGTCTCCTATCACTCCTTCCAGAGATTCTACCGACCGCCCTCCATCTCCATCTACCCCGTCTCGAGAAATTCCCCACACCTTCTCCTTATCATGATGACCCTACCTTTGATCCATCCCGCCATGGTCCTCTGGACCCCTCCTTTTGTTATTCTTGATCCCGAGTATGTTGATGACGACAAAGGGGGAGAAGGAGAGAAAGATGTAGATGTATAGGTTCTAGGTAGTTTTGTTGTTCTAGATGTTTTGTTTTTATCATTTGTACTTTGCTATTTCTGAACTTGTTATGATTATCGAATGATATCGGTAGTATCGCGATTATCGAGTTTCTATCTTGTCGATATTGTTCATTGTTTGCTTAATTGAGTATAGTTCGGCTTGTTTACGTTTTTGAATTTCACTTGTTGCTATTCTCGAACCTCAAATGTTGAAATGCCAAATTAGATGGTTTTTTCGATAACTCAAACCTTGAACTTTGAAAACTTCATTTCAAAACAAACTACATCTTTCAAACTCTTTGCAAAATAATCTACAAGTGTTGTCATCATCAAAAAGGGGGAGAATGTTAGTTCTCAATATGTTTTGATGATTAACAACAAATGGAAAACATGGTTTGAAGTTTGCAAAGTTGTTTTAAAAACACTCGAAAGTTGCAAACTGCAGTTTGCATTTGCAAACTTCGAGTATTGGACGGCCAATCTGCGGTTTGCTTGGTAAACTCGAGTATAGGCCATACAGAAAGGAACCAAGTTTTCAGCCAAAGTCGATACTGCAGTTTGCTCTTGCAAACTCGAGTATTGGACAGCCAATACTGCAGTTTACTTAGCAAACTCGAGTATAGGCCATACGAAAGAAACCAAGTTCTCGGCCAAAGTCGATCTTGCGGTTTGCATAGGCAAACTCGAGTATTGAATGGTCAATACTTGCGGTTGCATGGGTAAACTCGAGTATCGAACTTCTTGTGAATCAAAGGATTTTTCCAACTTAGTCAATACTGCGGTTTGCATTTGCAAACTCGAGTATTGGACAACCAATCTTTGCGGTTTGCTTGGCAAACTCGAGTATTGGACTTCCGAAGCAAAACAAGTTTTTCAAACAAAGTCAAAAGCTGCGGTTTCCAAAACCAAACTCGAGTATTGACCTTCCGAGAGAGCAAAGGATTTTTCAAAATAAATCAATACTGCAGTTTGCATTGGCAAACTCGAGTATTGAATGGTCAATCTTGCAGTTTGCATTGCCAAACTCGAGTATTGGACTTCCAGAGAGCAAATGGATTTTTCAAGTTAAACCCATCTGCCGGTTTGCATAGGCAAACTTCGAGTATAGGTCTTGTCTTTCAAATACAAGACACGATGGCTTGCCTCTTAAAAATGGAAACTCGAGTATCCAATTGGATCTTTGCAGTTTGGTCACTTGTGAACAGTGCCATACTCGAGTTTACAAGAACAAACCGCAGTATGCAACGTAAAAACTAAGTTTTGAATTATACGAATTCGTGAATCACTCTTGTTTGTTCCAAATGCTTTCATGAATCATTCACTTATGATCCCGAGATATGTTTAACAAGTTTATTTAGTGGATTTCGGTTAAGCACGAGATGAAAATTAATGAAGATCAAGGGAAAAAGCATAAAGTGGTCGAGCATTTATTGCACTTCAAGTAAATTAACATCCTTTTGGTTAATCCATCGAGCACGAACTCTCAACGTTCAAAAACACTTTCTTCATCAAGCAAACTCTTCTCCAACGGGCAAATCCTCGAGTTCCACATCGGACCATATCAAGCATCTGGATTATTTGGAGTTTAGAGAGAGAAGATGACCGGACTTAATGCTAATCACCTACAACGGTTGAATTCATCACTCAACGGTCATTTAATGTTCTCTACCTATAAATAGAGTTCATTAACTCCTTCTCAAGTGGACACAACTACTGAGAGCGAAAATTCATTGATTGTTATTTATTGTGTTCAACTTTCATCCATATTGTATCAATCGATACTTGCACTTGGTGTTCAATTTATCGCTCGAGAGAGAGTTCTATACGTAAATCATTTATTGATTGAGATAACCATAAGTCGGGGACTTAGTGGTTGGGTGTATTGATTACAACTTGTAAGGGGGAGTGAGTTCTAGAGAGAGAACTACTCTTGAGTACGAGTTTGTAATCGGTTTGTGAGTATAGTGGATTGAAAATCCCAAGTGTGACTTGGGGATTTGGATGTAGGTCAAAGATAAGACCGAACCAGGATAATTTCTCTTGTGCAAGCTTTCCTTCCCTTCCTCCTTTGTTTATCTCGGTTTCATTACCTCAAAAAGAGCATATTCGAAAAGTTTTTAAAATACCCAATTCACCCCCTCTTGGGTATATAGCTCCATTTACAGATGGGATTCCACAAGACCCTTGGCCTCCACAGCGTCATTGAAGCAGAGATAAACGCGATCTGGTTAGGATTAAACCTGGCCAATCAGATGGGCCTTCGTAAGATCCTCCTCTACTCGGATTCATTGGATGCCATCAGCATCCTTATGAGAGACTATCATGCTGACCACCCTCTCAGAGAAATTATTGGGAAGACTAGAGACCTGCTTTATGGAGACTGGAGTGTTGAGCTCCACTATACCAAGAGAGGAAATATCTCATGTGCCGACTACTTGGCCAAACAGGGCCATGATGCTACTGCGGACGATGACGTCATTTTGGTTCCTTCTGTTCCCAGGGGATGCCTAGATATGTTTCTTAGAGACCGAATGGTCTGTTTAGTTAATTTGTTTTGCTAGTTTGATTTAATAAGGACTAGTCCTTCATAGTCTAGTCCTTCTCTCATCATTCCAAGCTTCATAGCTTGCCTGTAATTCCAAAAAAAAGATTCATCCACGTTGATCCTTAAAAAGATTTTGAGAATTAAATAATTGTACTGACTAAATCTCCGGGCAGGCCTACCATTGATACTCATTTAATGATTGTCTCCACTCTCTCGCTTGTTTGTATATCCAATCCTTTGAAATGTCAAACAGGAAAAACCAGACCCACCCACTTGTTGAAAATTGAGGATGGATTGGGCCCATAAAATTAAAACTGATGCAATATAGCTTGTCGTTTTTCTTGATTTTTGGCTCATTTTTTACTTCTCTATCATATCATGTAGGGGTGTTCATCATGCCCGGTGCCCTTGTCCATCCGCCCGCGCTCACTGAAAAATCGCCCTGCCTAACCAAGTAAAAGCAGCCCAAACTAGGCACGGCACAAATGGGCTGGGCATTTTTACGGGCAGGGCGGGCATCGGGCATGATATGCCGCCCTGCCCATTTGGCCCTGCTTTCCAGTAATTATCATATTTTTTTTAGATTTTTAATAGAATAAAAAATTATTTTATATACACACACACACACGAGACATATATATATATATATATATATTTTTAAAGATGGTATTATATTTTTTTTACAAATTATATATAACTTATAAGAAAAAAAAAATATCCTCATTTCTTCTTCTATTTCCTTTTCTCCACTCGGATGCCCTAGCCGTTCTCTCCTCTCTCGTTCTCCATTCTCCTCTAGCTTGATGATCTTCCTAAGCCTGACTACCTCTCCACTGTCCAAAGGTGCTTGATAATCGGTCACATGTAAATAATGTAATAATATGATTTCTTTGTTGCTTTCTTACGGGATTATGTATTTCATTTGAGTTTTCTAAAATTGTTTATTAGGCATGATTGAAAAAGCTGTTTTTTTTTTTTTTTTTTTTTGTTTTTTTTTCACATCGGGTATGACGGGGTATCGCCACTTGGGTATGTAAGGGCCACCGCCCGCCCATTATTGCCCTGCCCAAAAATGTTACGGCTTCTATCGGGCAGGGCCGAGCACTAGGCTCCATTTTGTTGTCCAATGAATTTTTGGGCAGGGCATCGGGTAAGGGTCTCGTCACGCTTGACCTTACCCATGAACACCCCTAATATCATGTGATGATGTCTCCTTATCAACGTCCTCGATAGTCTCTCACTTTCTTCTCTTTCATTTCTTTTCTTTTCATGTAGGACGACTTTGTCTTCATTTACCTGCCCTCGACTTTTTATTACTCCTCTCGTAGAGAGAAGGTTTTTATTTTAGTTATAGTGATTAAATTTTTCTTATAAATGTATAATTTTACCTAGGAGTATAAGGGTAAGTTTGGTTTGAGGTAAGGGCGGGGAGGGGAGGGGAGAGAAAAAATTGAGATGGAGGGAAAAATTTTGTGGGACCCACTAGACACAATTTTGATCCAATTTTCTCTTCCCTCCATTTTTCCCCCTCCCCTCCCCTTCCCTCAAACCAAACTTACCCTAAGTAAAATAAAATAAAAATAAAGAAATAAATTATAAACAATACTACAAAAAAATACAAAATGTTTCTCGAAGAAGTGTGCGTGGTATAAATTGAGGCGGATGGAGGAGAAATACTTAATTGTCGGTTATTTTAATTTGATTGTATGAAACAATTGTCAATTTAGTTTTACTTTTTTAAAAGATTTTAAGGAGGGGGAAAAAAGCTACAGAAATAAAGAAACTAAGGATAAAAGTGTACCCATAAAAATAAAAATTAAAAAAAAAAAAAAAAGAGAGAGAGAGAGAGAGTTTCCTGAGAGTTCCATCTATGCTTAATCAACAACAAACCCACAACGTTAATCTCAGCCTTCCCTGCTCTTTTTCCACCAAACCCCTTCTACAGAACCAAACAATGTATGTCTTAATGATTTCCCTATGCTTTCTTCATCTCACGTTGTAATGAACCAGATTTTTTTTTTTCATAGATACAGTTTTTGTTTTATGTTCTGCTCTCAACAAGATTTGGATATCTATGGAAGCTTAATATTCATCCCCGTGGATCCGTCACTGTTGATATATCATGATCAGAGAATCTAATAATTGTACTGACTAAATCTCCGGGCAACCCCACCATTAATATTCATTTAATGATCTTCTCCACTCTCGTTTGTCTGTGCATCCAATTCTTTGAAATGTCAGAGTAAAAACGAGACCAGCTTTGGTCCGCTGCAGCCTGATCCAGTTTTTTTTTTTTAGAAAAAAAATAAAATCTGATCTTGCCAGATAATAAAAAGATAATTCAACATATTGAATGGTAATAATTCATGATTACTATAAATATTTTTGGATTCAAAAAAGATAATCTTAAAAAAATAATTCATGATTCCTATAAAAAGATAATTCATGATTACTATAAATATTTTTAAAAAAATATTTCGGGATACTAACTGGTAGTAATTCATGATCTTAAAAAAATTATTTTTGGATCTTGAAAAAATAATTGAGATCTTATTGCTACTATAAATATGCTTTAGGATATTTTTTTTAAGATACTAAAATAATTTTTTAAGATCATAAATTATTTTTTCAAGTATCCTAAAGTATCATTTTGGTACAAGTCAAGTATCCTCAAATATATTTTTCTAAAATAATTTTTCAAGATCGTGAATAATTTTTTTCGGTGTCATTCAATATCCTGAATTATTTTTTTAATATCAATTAATATCCTAAAATATTTTTTCAAGATGCTAAAAATTTCTTGAACATCTAAAAAAAGGATCATAAAAAATTTGTTGTCCTTATATCAAATGTATAGTGAGAAAGTTGTTAAAATTTAATGAAATTTAAAGTAATTCTTCATATATGTGAAACTTGATATGGATAAGCAACTTATAAATAAAACTAGAAAAGTATTATTTTCTATATGAATTTGACGGGGTGTAAGACACTTTTCTTGAGGATATTCTTAAAACTATAAGCGTTATTAAATTATCAAAATCAATATTTTGAACATAAAAAATTATACATATCAATGAAGTGTTAAGATGCATGAGAATATGACTTTATGAGCAACAATCATCCTACACACACAAATAAAGGACATTGTGTGGCGGTTGGAAGCATGGGCCAAGAGGCGCACGAAGCCCAAGGGTCCAAACCTTAAAGGTAATCTCTATAAATAAGAGATAACCCTAAAAAGTACACATTCTCTATTTATCCTATTTATTATTTAGCCTCATTGTGCGCACACCCCACCCCTTTTTGGCTAAACGCTATATATGTGCACAGTGATCCATTATTCTCCTCGGTATCTGCCTTATAGATATCCTGGAGCAATCATAATCCCTTTAATATCTGCCTTATAGATATCTTGGGATATTCAACTGATCTAATATCAATATACTTGCCCATCGGCTATACATATGTGTTCTACACCAGAACATTGGCCCCGACTGTAGGGATCTATAAATTTTGATTCCCGTGACCAATGATGGTTAATACCAGAAGCAATAGTCACATGCCTGAGGATCCGCCACAGGAGAATCTGCAACGAACGATTCACGTTATCAGTGGAGCACTTGGGAGTGGGGGAGACACGATGAGCCAGAGGAAAAGAAGTACTTAAGGGAGGTTCTTTCAATAAGGGACTAGCCAAAGTTCAAAGAAGATCCAAGCAAGCCGGAACCCCCCTTGCTGTTTTTTACTAAGGAAGACTTGAAGGATGTAGTCCCAAGCCATCAAGATGGTTTGGTGATTACAGGAGCCCTCGTAAACTGTCGAGTAAAGAAGATCTTTGTAGATGCTGGAAGCTCGATAGATATCATCCTGTGGGATGCCTTCAAAAGGATGAACCTCGACCAAGAGGACTTAAAGCCGTGCAAGACAACCCTTACAGGTTTTGATGGGGAACACACCCGTCCTAAGGGGTACAGCAATCTCAGATTGACACTGGGAATGAAGGAAGCGTTCAAGTTGGAGTGGGTTAGGTTTGTTGTTGCCGACTTCCCGTCCACTTACAACATGATCTTGGGAAGTCCAACGATCCACAATTAGGATATCTTTGGTGTCCACCAAACATCAGAATTTGAAGATGGTGAGTAACAAGAACAAAGTCGTTACCATCAAGGGAGATCAAAAAGAATCTCGGCAGTGTTACTTCGAAACGGTCAAAGAAAGTGAAGGTGGCCCTTCCTCTCCACCTCGGGTTTGTGATGAAAATAAGAGTGTGAGCATAGGCAAAGCAAGACAACAAAGCAAATCAGTGAATATGGTTGAGCTAGATTTACGAGAAGATGCCGAGATCTTGAGACTGAAACCAAACGAAGAATTGGAGGATCTTGTGTTGGGTACTGAGCCAGGGCAAGTAACCAAAGTTGGCAAGGCAATGGACTCCAAAGTCAAAGCCGACTTGAAAAAATTCTTGAAGGAGAATCAGGACGTATTTGCTTGGAAGCTATCCGAGATACTAGGAATTGATCCCAAATTTTGCTATCACAAACTGGCAATACATCCGGGGTCAGTCCCGGTGGCGCAGAAGAAGAGCAAACTTGGTCCAGAAAGGAGCAGGCCCTGGAAGAACATGTGAAGGAATTACTAGATGCCGTATTCATTCAGGAAGTACAGTTCACCACCTGGTTATCCAACATTGTAATGGTGAAAAAACCAAGTGGGAAGTGGAGAGTTTGTACAGACTACACTGACTTAAATAAAGTGTGTTCTAAGGATGTATATCTGATGCCTAGTATCGATCAGTTGGTTGACAACTCGTCTGGCTTCCAATTACTATCCTTCATGGATGCGTATTCTAGATATAATCAAATAGCCATGTACCCAGAGGATCAGGAGAAGACGACTTTCATAACTGAGAAGGCCAACTATTATTACAATGTGATGCCCTTTGGGTTGAAGAATGCAGGGGCAACATATCAAAGGATGATGAATAAAGTATTTGACGATCAGCTCGGTAAGAACGTAGAGGTTTACATTGATGACATGATCATCAAGTCGGCTGATCCTACCGAGCATGTCCTTGACCTTCGATAAACGTTTGATAAGTTGAGAGCTTACCGAATTTGTTTGAATCCGGCCAAGTGCGCTTTCGGAGTCTGGTAAGGAAGTTCTTGGGATTTCTATTAACCAATAGAGAGATCGAAGCCAACTTGGATAAATGCAAAGCCATGTCAAACATGCAGGCCCCTAAAAATAAGAAAGAAGTCCAGCAGCTGACAGGAAGATTGGCAGCCTTAACCAGATTTTTGCCAAAATCTACAGAAAATGCCCTTCCTTTCTTTAAGTTACTAAAGAAGGAGGCTCAAGGCGGATGGAACCCGGAATGTGAAGCCGCGTTTCGGCCGCCCCTCCGGTCTTATCTAAGCCGGACACGGGAGAAGCTTTGATTTTGTACCTATCCATGGGAGACGAGGCGGTAAGTGCTGCTTTAGTCAAAGAAACATAAGATGGACAAGTTCCAGTTTACTTCGTAAGCCGGGCTTTGCAAGGCTCAGAGTTGAAGTATCAGAAGCTCAAGAAAATGGGATTTTCCCTACTTACCACCGCAAGGAGACTCCGACCTTATTTTCAAGGACATCCGATTATAGTCAAGACAAGTCAACATTCCGGCAGGTGCTCTATAAATCGAATTTGGCTGGAAGAATGATCAGCTGGGCCACAGAGCTGTCTGAGTTTGATATCACCTATGAAGCCTGACATACCATTAAGTCACAAGCCTTGGCGGACTTCGTGATGGAGTTTGATATCGGAGATGTTGAAACTTGGAAAGTGTTTGTCGATGGCTCGTCAAATACTAAGGGAAGCAGAGTGGAGATCATTGTAGAAAGTCCAGAAGGAGTCTCGATAGAACATTCCCTTCGGCTCAATTTCCCAACATCGAATAATCAGGCAGAATATGAAGCGCTTCTTGCCGGGTTGCTTCAAGCTAGAGAAAATGGAGCTAAGAAAGTTCACATCTCAACCAACACACAGCTTGTTGTGGCACAAATTGAAGGGACCTACAAAGCCAAAGGCCCCCTGTTGGTAAAGTATTGAGTAAGGTCAAAGAAGCCATGGCCGACTTTGAAGAAATAACTGTTGCCCACATTCCTAGAGGAGAAAATACCAAGGCTGATATCTTGTCCAAGCTGGCAAGTACTAAAGAGCCCAGGAAATCATAGAACCGTGATCCAACAAAGCCTGTCAGAGCCAAGTTGTGTCATGGTCCAACCGACACATAGCTTGTTTCGGTACAAATTGAAAGGACCTACAAAGCCAAAGGCCCCCTGCTGGTAAAGTACTTGAGTAAGGTCAAAGAAGCCACGGCTGACTTTGAAGAAATAACTGTTGCCCACATTCCTAGAGGAGAAAATACCAAGGCTAATATCTTGTCCAAGCTGGCAAGTACTAAAGAGCCCAGGAAATCATAGAACCGTGATCCAACAAAGCCTGTCAGAGCCAAGTTGTGTCATGACCATCTCGGCAACAGGCGATTGGAGAAAACCAATTGTAGACTACTTGGAAAGAGGAGTCCTTCCCGAAGACTCACTTGAAACAAAGAAGTCGGTGCGAGAATCAGCCCTGCATACGGTAGTGGATGATCAGTTATATCCCAAAGGTTTGCACTCTCCTATGCTGAACTACGAAGAGGCCGATTATGTTCTGACCGAGATCCATGAAGGAATCAACGGACAGCACATGGGTGCCAAGGCTTTGGCCTAGAAAGCTTTATGAGCCAGTTATTACTGGTCAACGATGGAAGCAGATTTGAAGGGCCATGTGCAAAAATGTGGTAGCTGTCAAAAGGAGCGCTCAAGAGTAAATGGATGGATTCTTACCTGGCTCAAATATATTTTTGACCATCTTTTTCTGATTTAGATTTATGAGTACTTGTTGTTCCTTGTGCCAAGGATCTTGAAAATAGTCATTCAATCTTGTTGCAAATATCAAGTATATCACCAAAACCATTAAACAATAAAGCAAAATTATTGGAATCGCCAAAATATTTTGTTCACAACAAGGACATCCACTTAGTTGTGTCCATTAGACAATCCCAACATCATAAGGATAATGGCATTATTTTGATGCTATCATATTACGAAACAAAAGTTCAGATCTATCATCCTCCACCAAAATTGGTGAAATTAAAAGACTACGTTCTGAAAATTTCCATTCTATTGCACTTGCACCAGCCTTCAAATGTATCCCTGCTTCTTGCGACGCATTAGCATTGTATAAAAGAATATACCTTTCCAACATCTAGGGATGGAATCCATCATCTATTTATTTTCTCCAGGGCAAGTAAAATGATCTTAAGGTTTGTAAAATGTTTTTTGTGTTAACATTATAATTCGACTCTAATTTTTGTCTCCGTTATAAATTTATCATTGAAAAAAAATCACATTAAAAATTTTAAATCGGAGCTGTCCACATCAAATTTTGAATGGTCCAAATTTCATCACACCAATAAGCATTGAATGAGGACCCACCTTCAATAAGCCGGCGCTTTTCGGTTTCTTAGGTCAAATTCTATCACAACACATGCAAAACACTACCTATCAAAATATTGCTCGGAATGTTGCCTTGAAGGGTTTTTGAAGGATCAAGCGGTCTGTCAATCCTAGTTTTCGGTATAGTTTATTGTATTATGGGCTAGATTTTCATAGTCTTGTCCCTCAAACTCTATGAAGCTTCGGCTTGCCTCTTATCCTAAAAAAAAAAAAATTGCTTAGAATAGAATAGTAAATCATGTAAATTCACTTTTTAAAAAAGAAGAACCTAAACAAAGAAAATTCTCATTACTTCCTTATGAATACAATCAAAGGGTGACGAAAAAATCTTCAGTAGAAGAAAATTTGGTCATTTGGATTAATATATTGTGGCCCAAAAATGTAAATTACTAACAGAAAAGAAACTATAGTGATTTGGTCAAGAATGTTCTAGTATGAGTCCTAGGAGCATGTAGCAAACAAAAATTGGTATGTTATAGTAATACAAAGACTCATCACCTCTAAGACAGCTTTCTAGAAAGGTGCTTCAAGCCCGAACCGATACATTTAAGAATTACTGTGTGAGTCCTTGGATCTGGCTTTATAACGAACTTCAAATCTAGAAACTCACTTATGTTTCTCAGCGTTTCTATCCCATGCTGGGATAGCTGTCCCACGCGAATCTTGGAGACATCTTGTGGACACACTACTACAAAATACCAAAAAGACGACCTAAAAAAGACCCAATTAACGTCCTTATTCTACGGGACATCGGGGAGAGCGTAATCGTAGTTGGTAGATTTAGCGACCTAAAATTGTTTCAGGTCACCTCTTAATAGACGACCTGAACACAAATCAGGTCGCCTCATAGACACAAATCAGGTCGCCTCTTATAAGGTGACCTCATATGTGGTGACCGGATTTGTGTTGAGCTCGTCGCATATGAGACGACCTGAAAAGCATTCAGGTCGCCTCATATGGGGCGACGAATTTTCGAATGTCGCTTCTTATGGGTTCGTTTTTATCATTTTAGGCCTCATCTTTGGAAATAGGCGACCTGATTAAAAATCAGGTCGCCTCTTATGATCATTTTAGGCGTCCTAATTAAAAATCAGGTCGCCTCATCTTTGGAAATAGGTGACCTGATTAAAAATCAGGTCACCTCTTATGATCCAAAGACGCCCTGAATTGATTTTCAGGTCGCCTTAAATTATTTTTTTAAAAAAAAATATGCTTCTTTGTTTTGTTTGGCCAATTTCTTTGCAAATACTTCACAAAATAATTAAGCGCATATGCAGTGAATGACAATAGATAACAATGAATGTAAAATATATTATGACTGTATGAATTATATGCATGTGCATTCCATCAAAAGAAGGTGAAATAACAATGAATACAGTAAGGTTCAATAAGAAAATTGTAAAAGTGACTTCAACAAAAGAATATTGGCTACACATACAAGATCATACAAGAGAATGACAATATAGATGTTACGTATTCAGCTCGGATCAGTTCAACAAAATCAATCAAATTCACAACTTAGCTTCCAACATAACCATGAGGATGCAAGAATATCAACAACTCCAAAAAGAAAACTTCAACTGAGCCTAAGAATGTTAGTTCTATATGTGTTTTGATGATGTTTTAACAATTGTAAACAAAATGAGAAGTTTTCTCTTGCAAATCTGAAAAACTTTTCTTGTCAAGGGAAAACTCCAGTTTTGAGGTAAAACTCCAGTTTTGAGTTTTCGAGAAAATCGAACAAAGCCAAACGCGGTTTTTCGTTAAAACCGCAAGTTTTCGGTTTTCATGAAAAACATGAAAACTCGAGTTTTGGGGTCAAAACTCGAGTTTTGGCTTGTCGAGGAAAATCGATCAAAAAACAAAACTACCAGTTTTGAGTTTTCATGAACATATGAAAACTCGAGTTTTGAGGGCAAAACTCGAGTTTTGGTTTGGTTGAAAGCCTTTGGATTTTGAAGAATCAAAACCTCCAGTTTTCAAAGAGCACCGCCAGTTTTGACATTTCTCATATTTTCTTGAAATGTTCAAAACTCGAGTTTTGGGGTCAAAACTCGAGTTTTGGTCTATTGGTCGTGCACCTGATTTACAACATATGAAAACCGCCGAGTTTTGGGTCAAAACCTCCAGTTTTCATTTTACGAGTTTTCATTGAGTTTCATTGAACATATGAAAACTCGAGTTTTGGAAGCAAAACTCGAGTTTTGGTCGGCGAGAGCATTCAAGTTTTCACATGTACAAAACCGCCGTTTTGGTTGAACACCGCCGTTTTGATATGTTCACGAGGTTTTCGAGTTTTCATGTTTTAAGTGAAAACTCGAGTTTTGGGAAGGAAAACTCGAGTTTTGGGCAACCCGAGAGCATCGTATTTTTCAACTTGAAAACCTCCGGTTTTGATTGAAAACCTCCGGTTTTTGATGTTTTGGACTAAAACTACATTTTCACATCAATAGTCCAAAACTCGAGTTTTGGGGTCAAAACTCGAGTTTTGAAGTTTTTACATCAAAACTCCCTTTTGAAGCATAAATCACGATTTCCATCTCGGAAGATGAAAACTCGAGTTTTGGTGAAAACTCGAGTTTTGATCATCGGGACGGAAAAAACGCGGTTGAACTTAAAATTACACATTTTGATTAATGCTTCAAGTTTTAAGTTGCGGATTGGTTACATATGTTTCGTATGATTCTTATCTATATTTCTAACCAATCTTAACAAGTTTGCTTATGAGTTTTCAGAGGATTTGAATGTTTAACATTTGAATTATTTTAACTTATCCTCAAAGACAAAATAGCAAATGGAAGACAGCTCGAGTTGTGGGCAGATTTCTCACCTAATACAAACAACTAAAGTCTCCGCGGCTAAAGCAGATCTTGACAACATGGGGACGAATTTGAAGAGCCAAAACCTGAAGACTTTATTCCCAAATGAAGAATTCAAATCTGCAAAAGTCTCCAACACTATATTTCAAACGAGCAACTTGTATAATGACTAGATTCATGAAGCAACACCCATAATGACTATATTTTTGAATGGGTTGAAGCCTCAACGGATCTATAACGTTCACAAGCTTCAAATCACTATAAATACATGAAGATTTGAAGTTGGACAGCAGAGAAGACAATCACAGAAAGCCTACACGAAATTATCAGTCTTTTCTGTTTTATCATTTGATTGTATCTTTGATACATTGTACTTCAGTGTTTATCAATATCTACTCTTAGAGAGAGTTATTTCCTTGTATATCATTCATTGTAATAATCTCAAGTCAGGTGACTTGGAGATTGGGAAAATCAGAGTACAACTTGTAAGGGGGAGTGTGTCCTAGGTTGAGGAGCATCCTTCGTTTACGAGTCGGTATCCGATTACGAGTACGGCTTGTAAGGGGAGTGTGTCCTAGGTTGGGAGCATCCTTCGTTTACGAGTGTGTATACATTTGTAAGCAATTACAGCTTGTAAGGGGAGTGAGTCCTAGAGTGAGGAGCATCCTTCGTTTATAAAGTGTGTAATTGTTCTTGAGTGATAGTGGAAAATCCCAGTGGACCAGGGGTGGACGTAGGTCAAGGAGTTAGACCGAACCAGTATAAATCTTACGTGTCAAGCTCTTCTTCTCTATCTCCACTTTGCCTTGATATTATCTGTTGTGTGGGTGATCCGAAAAGAATTTTAAAATCCCAGTTCACCCCCCCTCTTGGTGATTTCCTTCACTTTCAAAGAAGACAAGTTCAGGAAAGTCACCTGATAATGAATTAAAGTGTAGCAGTCAGGAACTTTTAGCAAATTCAACAGCAGAAAAGAAAGAAGGTATGACCTAGATTTAGGTTACTAAAACTAGACCAAAACAACAAACAAAGCACCACTATGACAACAAATTTTTCTCACATTTGGAGGCAATTAATCTCCAAAATTTCACAACGGCTTTCACAATTTAATGCAACAATTAGATAGCATCAACATTCCCTTCAATTGGCAATAATGCGATATGCGACAAGAGGCAAATATATATAGCAGCAATGACTTTTGCACACAAAGCTTAACAGAATTTCAAGGTTTCAACATACAGAATTTAGCTCAACTCTAATGCTAAAGTAAATGAGAGCCACCTAGTAATAATCACGGTACCACACATGCAAATCAAACACCTCTAAGCAAGAAGCACACATAAAACTTTCAAAGCAAATCGGTTATGATGGTATGATTCAACAAAATTCTCAAGTCTTGGTTATTGGAAAATCAAATGCGTAAGGTATAATGGCAAAATCAAACCTCATATGATAGTGATCTATTTCGAGAATTAAACAAGTGATCTAACCTCATATTCATAGCAATTAAAGTGGCAAATTCAAGAGCAGTACCAATAATTTACGAAACCGAAATTGAGCTTAATAAGTTTCACAATGACAATCACCCTAACAAGTAATGACTTGCCTATATATTCACATTGAGCCATGTTCAAGAAGATATCTAGCCATCATGTCTCGAACCGAATCGATGTCATCCTGTGAGTACGGATCCTAACGAAAAAGCGTAAATTGGAAAATAAGGTATAATTAACAAGCGAAGTACCACAACAAAAAATATCATCATTTGAGGATCACGGACCATAACGTACGTTTTGCAAGCCGATGAGTACGTCTAGTGGAAACGATAGATTGCATCCAAGCGATAACGTAGTATCCGCACTCGATGTTCCCTGGTTGGTGATGGCACTATAAATCAAAAACAAATTGTTAAAATGAAAGCTCTTTGTGTCTCGAGAAAAAAACTTGAATTGAAACTACTTACCTTCGGATAAAACCACTTCAGTCCTTTGCTCTCGTGCTCCAAAGCAATCTGTCTATATGTCCTAAGACCCCTATCATTAAAATGGAAATTAACGAGACATGAAAACAATTCATTTAAAAAAAGAATCGATGATTTAGACAAAAATTTACTTACTCGGCAAACATGTTTTTGATATCTTCGGTTGGCACGCCACCTATGGAATCGAACCAATAATATGCGTTCTTGGCGGGACAAACAACACACGAGGTCCAATGACCACTACAACATATACATATTAATATTAAACTAAGATAAAAAAGCATTTTATCCTTAAAAATCTTATATAGACAAAAAAAATACGCACCTTTCATGTATCGGCGTTAGATAACAAGATGATTTTATGTCGCCCATTGTTAAACCAACATAAATGGCCCTCCCCGGCTAAGATATTGCGGCGAAGCTACGGATCCAGGACATAAGAATCCATACGAATCAATCGGTCTCCCTTTTTGCATATGTCGTGGCGAGACACTATGATCGAAATAAAATGATAAGTGTTGTTGAATATATTAAACAAAAAAAGAGTATTGAAATAATTAAAGGGTAAAAAAAAAACTTACAAGATTGCAAGTTGAAGTCCTTTGTATATCTAAATAGTCCATATGCATAAACTCTGTCAAATCTTTCTTGTCAATTGATATCGGATATGTCTTGTCGCACCGACAATGCCGGAGGCATCGCAAGCCTATAGAGACGATGTCCTTGTAGAGCTCTCGCATGTTGTGATAAGTATGAAAATCGCGTAGCTTGTTCATGCTATGAAAACATAATAAACAGTTATGAGTGGGTTAGCAATGAAAATCAATCCTAAACCTTACTCATCGTCAATCGTAATGTATTTCCTACCATTGGAGGTGTCGTCCCCACCTCAATAAGATGATGCGGCCAAAGGATGAATGATGTGGTGGCAGCGTCTAGCGTGGGAACCTTCTCATCAACAATCGGGATGGCTGTCTTTTCTTCCCCCTCTCGTACACTTGTCAGAGTCACCCTACGTTGGTCTTGTGGAATTTACATATTGTGGTGTGTGGTTTGTTCTGGGTAAACAAGACCATCGGCAACAATACACTGGTGTGGGTCATCCAAATATAGAGTGCAAGGTTGTCCCCCCTGTGGAGTGTGAGAAGGCTCGCCAATAAGTACATCTGGAGAGTGATCGGAAGGTTCGCCAATAGGTACATCGGAGCGTGAAAACTTTCTTTTTACCGCTTGGGAAGGCGGGGATTCTGGTTTGAAGGTTGCGTATTTACCTTCCCTTGTATCATCTCCCTCATTTCACCCTGTAGTTGTGCCATAACCTCATCTACGAGGGACGCTCGAATTTTGGCTACAAGCTGAGGACTAGGGTTGTCATCGTCATGCGAACAACTCGAACGCCATCCAAAAAATTTCGTGACACTAACTCCCCTCGGCTCCCCACGAACAGCATCAAGGTAATCAGGCTTCCCAATCGCCGTGGACAAAATGTCCATCTGTGTACCCGGCGTGAATGAACCTTGGCCGCTTTTTGCCGCTCAAGTGCATCTGTATCATAGGATTTTTCATGAATAGTAACTAAACTCTACAAGTATGAAACAACGAGAGGCTATTTAATATTTTTAATTTAACTACTTACAATCTTTAAGGCAACCTCAGCCACATCTTCATTAACGTATTTGTCACCCTTCTTCCTCGCAGCTATCCATTTTTTGTGACGAGGAGGATGCTCAGGGGCTGGATAATAGTGGAAGGATCAGATTCGGTAGCTTCCTTCATTCTTTGCAACTCTTCTTCCATCGGCTTCCGTTCAAGCTTCTTATAGCCACCTACGGACATACAATGCGGATACTTATTTCTCGCTTGCCTCTCTCTATTGGCTCGACTTTTTCCGTGACACGAAAATAAATAAAACCGAGTCTTCGATGTCAAATAGATTCAACTAAAAGATAAGATATGAAAGAAATTTTACAAGAAATTCGGGATTCGCGTGGCACAAACTTCCTCCAGTCCTGCGGAGAAATGTAATCATAGTCGACATGGGTCCTTGTCCCTCTTTACCCCTCGAATATACTTTCTAGTGAGCTTGTTCTTAAAGTCTTTCCAACGTAGACGAACCTCGCCCATCCAATGCTTGTACATGGCCTTATTGTTAGGCACATCATACGTTTCTTTGCAAGGTAAAAGAGAAGATATGAAAGAAATCAAGTAATAAAACTAAAGATACAAATGCGAAGATATCGAAAGTGAGATACCAAAAGTTGTGCCCGAGATCAACTCCTTCGTTTTAGGAGGAACCAACTTCTAATGAGAGAATACAATGCGAACTTTGCTTCGAGCCAGATAGCCTACGTAGCTAATGAAATTGTCTTCCTCTTGACCAATTGGATTCATATTGGCATCGAACTCCACATGCAGCCTCTTTTTTCCGACCGTCACGACGTGCAATTAACGCACCCATATGTGTGCTACCTCTACCCTTTCTCACCACCGGTACATCATTCCCACTATCACCCGATGACTCGTCGAGCTAGACATATTCTGTTCATCAAAGACAAATGAATAATGTTAGATAGGGTTATTATTAAATAATAAACAAATGAATAAAATGAACTAACATGTTAAACCAGTACAAAAATAACATAGGACTTTTTCATAACTTAAGATCTTACTTTATATGGTTTCCCATATTCCTTCGAGAATGATCCTTCCTTGGAGCATATTCTTCATCATCTACCAATTCTACTTCACGTGTTGTAGGTGGATTTGTTGTGAAAGGGAGTGTATCGTCCAGGGTTCAAGGATTCTTCACCATACGTCTTTTTTTACTTTGAAGTACAATGGACATTTTGTTATTTGTGTGTTCGTAACATAAAACACTTGTTTCGCCTTTGGCTTGCTAGAATGAATGGCTTGTCTCTATGACCAAGTCTTTGAAGATCAAGCGAGACAAATCCAAATTTAGGATCTATTACAACAGCATTATTGGTAACCCACTTACATTTAAATAAAGCAACTTTGAACTTGGTGTAGCTCATCTCCCATATTTCTTCAATAACTCCATAATAGGCCATTGATGCTAACACATGGTTTTTGTCTTTCGAACTTGAAAAGTGCATGGATTCGGCTTCAACCATCACCCATTTGTTTTGCACAGAACTTCGTCATCTTGGTCTTTTGTGTAGAAAGAATATCCGTTGATATCATAACTTTGTCCAAGTGATGACGATAAGAAGGCCCCAGGTGCTAACCACTCGATTCGATTGTAGCCGACACACCGGTCTCGTGCAATACCTTCTCCCGGAACCACTTTATAAATGTCTTCTTTTGCTCATTAGCTATCTCGCATGTCATTCTTCCTTGGATTCATATTCTTCAAACTCTTTCTATGTTCATCAATGTATGGTTGAACTTCTTCCGTATTATTCAAGATGTACGGGTGTGCTTGCAACACCTCGCACGAAGCATATTCTTCAGTTTGATTCCTCGAGTTCCCTCACTTATCCCCTTATCATCTTTGAGATTGTAACGTCGGCCATGATAGATAATCTTTAGAACTCCATAGCCTCTTCCACTACATATCTCTCAACGATTGAGGCTTCCGGTCGATAAGGATTTTTAGAATACCCTTTTAAGATCTTCATGTATCGCTCGAAAGGGTACATCCACCTTAGGTAAACTGGACCGCAGTGTTAGTTCTCAATATGTTTTGATGATTAACAACAAATGTAAAACATGTTTTGAAGTTTGCAAAGTTGTTTTTAAAAACACTCGAAAGTTGCAAAGCGCAGTTTGCATCTGCAAACTCGAGTATTGGACGACCAATACCGCAGTTTGCCTTTGCAAACTCGAGTATTGGACGATATCTTTGCAGTTTGCTTGGTAAACTCGAGTATAGGGCATACGAAAGGAACCAAGTTTTCACCAAAGTCCATACCGCAGTTTGCTCTTGCAAACTCGAGTATGGGACGGCCAATCTTGCGCAGTTTGCTTGGCAAACTCGAGTATAGGCCATACGAGAAAGAAACCAAGTTTTCAACCAAAGTCGATCTTTGCAGGTTGCATAGGCAAACTCGAGTATTGAATGGTCAATACCGCGGTTGCATGGGTAAACTCGAGTATCGAACTTCTTGTGAATCAAAGGATTTTTCCAACTTAGTCAATACCGCAGTTTGCATTTTCAAACTCGAGTATTGGATGCCAATCTGCGTAGTTGCTTGGCAAACTCGAGTATTGGACTTCCGAAAGCAAAACAAGTTTTTCAAACAAAGTCAAAACTGCGGTTTCCAAAACCAAACTCGAGTATTGACCTTCCAGAGAGAAAAGGATTTTTCAAGATAAATCAATACTGCAGTTTGCATTGGCAAACTCGAGTATTGAATGGTCAATACTGCAGTTTGCGTTGCTAAACTCGAGTATTGGACTTCCAGAGAGCAAATGGATTTTTCAAGTTAAACCAATACTGCAGTTTGCGTTGCTAAACTCGAGTATTGGACTTCCAGAGAGCAAATGGATTTTTCAAGTTAAACCCATATGCGCTTTGCATAGGCAAACTCGAGTATAGGTCTTGTCCTTCAAATACAAGACACGATGGCTTGCCTCGAAAAGTGGAAACTCGAGTATCCAATTGGATATCGCAGTTTGGTCACTTGTGAACAGTGCCATACTCGAGTTTACAAGAACAAACCGCTAAAGTATGCAACGCAAAAACTACGTTTTGAATTATACGAATTCGTGAATCACTCTTGTTTGTTCCAAATGCTTTCATGAACCATTCACTTATGATCCCGAGATATGTTTAACAAGTTTATTTAGTGGATTTCGGTTAGCACAGATGAAAATTAATGAAGATCAAGGGAAAAAGCATAAAGTGGTCGAGCATTTATTGCACTTTAAAAATTAACATCCTTTTGGTTAATCCATCGAGCACGAACTCTCAACGTTCAAAAACACTTTCTTCATCAAGAAAACTCTTCTCCAACGGCAAATCCTCGAGTTCCACATCGACCATATCAAGCATCTGGATTAGTTGGAGCTTAGAGAGAGAAGATGACCGGACTTAATGCTAATCACCTACAACGGTTGGATTCATCATTCAACGGTCATTTAATGTTCTCTACCTATAAATAGAGTTCATTAACTTCTTCTCAAGCCGATACACCTGCGAGAGCGAAAATTTACTAAGTGTCATTTATTGTGTTCAGCTTTCACTTGTATTGTATCAATCGATACTTGCACTTCGTGTTCATTTTATCTCGCTTCACGTAAGAGAGTTATATCTCGTAAATCATTTATTGATTGAGATAACCACAAGTCGGGGACTTGGTGGTTGGGTGTATTGATTACAACTTGTAAGGGGGAGTGAGTTCTAGAGAGAGAACTACTCTTGAGTACGAGTGTGTAATCGGTTTGTGAGTATAGTAGATTGAAAATCCCAAGTGTGGCTTGGGATTTGGATGTAGGTCAAAGATAAGACGAACCAGGATAATTTCTGTTGTGCAAGCTTTCCTTCCCTTCCTCCTCTCGTCTATCTCGGGTTTCATTACTTAAAAACAGGGCATATTTCTAAAAGTTTTTAATATACCCAATTCACCCCCCCTCTTGGGTATAAAGCTCCATTTACACGCAGAGCCTTACCTCCCTTACCAATTGCGCTATCAGGTGCACCATTATATCGAAAAATGCAGGAGGAAAATGCATCTTTAGTTGGGACAAAATAATATAACCCTCATTTTCCAATTCATCCAACTTTTCAATGTCAATGACTTTGTTACATATAGCATTAAACAAAATACACAATTTTGTTATAGTGGTCCGCACTTCATCTTTCATAATGCCCCTAATAGCTACGGTAATAGTTGTTGCATCAACACATGATAATCATGAGACTTCATTCCCACTAACTTCAAATCGTCCATTGAAACACACCTTCTCAAATTTGAAGAATATCCTTGTGGAACCTCAATGTCATATAGACACCCACACAAACTTTTTTTCTCCGCTTTTGATAGTGTATGAGCCTTGGCTCCATGTATGCCCTCTTACCATCTTCCATTACTCGTGGATGTAACCGTTCTCTTATTCCCATATCAACCAGGTCTAGTCTCGCACTAATTCCATCCTTAGTCTTCCCGGTATGTGCAAAAGAGTAATCGACAAGGCTATCGCAAACATTTTTTTCCACATGTATCACATCAAGATCGTGTCTCACATCAAGACTACGCCAATATGGAAGATCAAAGAAAATTGATCTCTTCTTCCATATACTCTTCTCACCCGCAATCTTTTTCTGCTTACCCAATGTGACATTGATATGCATCACCCGACTATAGACTTCCTCTCCGGTTAATGCCTTTGGAGCCGTTCTATGTTCTATGCTCCGGTAAGCCGTTAAAACGCTTTCTTAACTTACGATATGGGTGGAACCGATCAAGAAACCTCCCGTGGATCGAGGTAGACCGTTTTTTCCATGCTTTAATTGCCGGAAGTTTGTGTCGGCTTCGCATATTGGATATGCTTTATGCCCTTCACACTCGTACCTGATAAATTTCCGTATGCGGAAAGTCGTTGATCGTGGTAGAAATCATTGCACCCAACTTGAAGGACTCCTTCTTATATGCATCAAACACATCTATGCCTTCCTCCCACAACTTCTTCAAATCCTCAACCAAAGGCACCAAGTACACATCGATATTGTTACCAGGCTGTTTTGGTCCTGAAATCATCATAAAAAGCATCACATACTTGCGTTTCATACATAGCCGGGAGATAAGTTGTATATTACAAGCGAACCTAGGCCATGCACTATGGGTACTGCTAAGAGTTTGATACGGATTGAAACCATCTGTACAAAGCCCCAGCCGAAGTTTCTTGGCTCAATGCCAAATTGCGGGAACATTTCATCTATTTTCTTCCATTGGAGAGAGTCAGCCGGGTGCCGTAGATATTTTCCATCGGATATTCTCTCATCAGAATGCCATCTCAACTTCTTTGCTGTTGCTTCACTAGTAAACAGACGCTTAAACCGAGGAATTATGGGAAGATACCACAAGGCCTTCAAAGGTTGCTTTTTTTTGTGTGATCTCCAGAACCACCACCTTTCTTCACTTTGTATCGTGAAGTTTTACACTTCGGAAAATTACTAAGGTCTTCATACTCATTTCTGTACAATATGCAGTCATTAGGGCAACTGTGTATCTTTTTATACTCCATACCCATCGTAGATAAGATTTTCTTGGCCTCATACATATGATTGGGAAGTACATTATTATCTGGCAACATATCACACAACAATTCAAGCAACGACGTGAAACTGCTATCAGTCCACCCACATGTTGCCTTTAAGTTGACCAAATGTAAGGTCCCAGTCAACCGTGTATACTTAGTACACCCAGGGAACAAAGGTGTCTCTGCATCACTCTGCACGCTATCATATTCATGCGGTTGTGCAAAGGATTCAACCTCAACATTATGAATCATTCTCTCCATTCCATCATCATCTACCTCAACTTCATTTTCGTAGAATGCACTGGGAGTTACCTCCTCACCATGCCATATCCACGTTGTGTATCAAAGGTTGATTCCATCACAAATTAGGTGGTCCCTTATATCAAGCAATATCCCTTCGAACCCCATTTAAACAATTAACACATGGACAATAGTACATCCCATTTTTGTAGCCACATTCCTTCTAGCAAATTCAATAAACTCTTCCACCCCATTCTCATATTCTTCACTAGTTCTCAAAGCATTCATCCAACTATGACCCATTTTATTATCACCTAAGACATTTCAACAACAGTCAAGTTCATAACAATTTCAAGAATGACATGCTTTTTTCTCAATCTTTATAAAAAAAAATCGACAAGCATTTCCCCTCAATAGTAAGACATCCCAAAATTTCAACAACAAACCATTTCAACTTAATTCAACAAAACTTACTAACTAAGGCAATTTAGAAAATATTAGCTATTAAATCCAATAATTTCATCAATACAAAAAACTAAAATATATCTAAGTTGTCTAAGTCATAAACTATAAATTATGGACATCTAAGCATCATTATCCATACTACAAAGTTTACCTAGTTCAATGCACATCAACAAAAAAACAATATTTAACTATAATTACCTCAACTTTAAATTCCTCTCCTTGAAATTTATTTGCTCTATTCAACCTAAAGACAACATTAGAATTATTCAAACTAACATATGAGAGGGAATAATTGTATGACAAAAGGAACATGATTAAAAATACCTACCTAGGACCCCTCAAGCTCTTGTGGGTTGTTGTCGTGGCCAAGTCACTAGCAAGTAGTCGGTATAAGATCAATATTTATCAACTAAATCCCCCAATACTGATCTGTTCCAATTCTAACTTGATTAATAGCAAGTCCCTGTCAATTATTGATGGCATGAATAACTAAATGCAAGTTCATTACTAGATGCTATAAAGTGCGCTAAGAACATATAAAAATAATTTTATATTCTCACCTTAAAGAACCTCTGGATGATATCAAAATGATTCTCCTAAGTGCACCATCTCGGCAAGCCCGGATACACTTTGTAGAGAAAAATACTTTTGACTTGACTAAGGAGCTCTAAGAAACACAATAAGAAGATCAATTGCTAAAGTGCAATAAAATGCACACAACAATACAGGTAATAAATGACAAGACAGGGTAATTCAATTCTTGTGGAGTTGCGGTTTGAAGACAAGGTAACTTAATTGTGTTCAATTTTTCAGCTAGAATTGCGGTTTCAATATGGGGTAATGCAATTCTTTGTGGCTCCTATTCATGCATCTATCATCATGCAATTTCAAGATCAAACGAGGTATACATTGTTATACCGGTATTCTTTTGTTTTAATGTGTGAAATAATTTTATATTCTTTATTTTCAGTTGGACCTCTAAAAACCTCACAAGTTGTTATTGGAGTACCAATGGATGTGTTAAATCGGTGGATAAATTTCTCGGATAACCAAGGTACTTTGATAGACAATTGATACTACTCATACTAGCTTACTTTAGGCTTTAGTAAATAATTTTTATTTTTGGTTTCATCAAGAGGGTTTGAAGTCTAGGATTGTCTAAGATCAACTTTTTAAATATGCCTTATTTTAAGGGCTAAAGGAAGGATAACAACCCATACTAAAATCAATACACACTCACGAGTAAATCTAATTTAGTTGGCCTTAATTCTCTCTTTTCAAATGTATATGACAGATCAGTTGTAGTTACTTTGAACTGTTTGGCTCTCAAGTGAATACTACATAATTTCTTTGCTCTAGGTAAAAGAAGACAAAATAATGTTAGACCATTGTAGCAACGACAAGAATATAGTTGAAAGAATGCACCAATCACTATTAAAGTTACTATTTTAACCATCATGCCAGGTCCATGAACTTTACTAAAGAATAAATAATATGTGTGTGTGTATAATATAGAGCTTATTTAAAGCTCTATGTAAAATTATGAACGCATATACCCCACTCTAACTTGTGTTTATAAGCACACGGTTTAGTTTCATTCATTCATTCATTTTGACAAATTTGTTCTAGGCATCCTCACAAACAATACAGGCAAGTCAATAACTCTAATCAACTGTATGAAGCCTTTGCGTAAAGACAACAACACTTTAAAAAAACATTGGATTTAGTTTTATACAACAACACTGTTAATGTAGCTGCAAAAATATTCTAATGCTTGTTGATGATTACTTGCATGATAAAGGGAAAAATACATTTGTTGACTATAAGAAACACCATAAGATACAGGGTATTAAGAATTCCCCCAATGTAAGAAACTTGTTTGCACAATAGCATGTATATCGATTAGCAATTCATCACGGTTAGTCAATACGGCAGAAAACAGAAATGCTTAGTCCATGGGCAAAACGCAACTGTACTGACAAACATCGATTGCAAACAAGATAATTACCCAAATGCTCCAATCCATGTTTCTTATGTTTCGTGTACTCCATTCCAACTGATTCTTAAGGAAGGAGGGAAACATACCTGAAGGAAGAAGGCTTGATGATGAGGTGACGCGGGGGCACGTACACAGAGACGCCGCAGGAGAGGCGACTATGGAGATGGAGTGTAGGTCGACCGTAAGAGAAAATCGAGGTGGAGTACGTGGTCTGGAGTTGGAAGCACACAATTGATTTGCGCGGCGCGGTGGAGGTGGAGAGGGAGGAGACGCCTGCGAAAACGGAGATGGTAAGGCCGGATTTGGGGAAGGAGGCGGAGATGTGAACTGTGCCGCAAGAGGGAAATGATGAAGGGTTTCTATCGCGCGGGTGAGGAGTTTGGTGATCTAAGTGGTCATTTAGGTTTTATTTTGAATATTGGCGACTGAAATTAGATTCAGGTCGCCACTTTGCAAAAATAAGCGACCTGAAATATAATCAGGTCGCCAATTTTTCGAAAATAGGTGACCTGAACTACATTCAGGTCGCCACTTTTCGAAAATAAGCGGCCTGAAATTTAATCAAGTCGCCACTTTTTGAAAACAGGCGACCTGAAATACAATCAGGTCGCCACTTTTCAAAAACTAGGCGACCTGAAATACAATCAGGTCGCCTATTTTCAAAAAACTCCCGGCCTAATAAATATTTCCCATATTTTTCCTTGGCGCCAGACAAATATTTCCTTGGCGCCAGACAAATATTCCCATATTTTTCCTTAGCGCTAGGTAATTAGTCAGATTTTAGGCGTCTTGAAATATATTCAGGACGACAAAAATAAATTTTATTAAAAAAAAATTAAATATCATGGCGCAAATAAAAAATTCTCCCATATTAGCCGGAGTCAAATTATTTGCGCAGATTTTAGGCGTCTTGAAACAATATCTGGACACCAAAAATGAATTTTATTCCAATAGAAATTAAATACCATGGCACCAAACAAAAAATTCTCATATTTCTTATGGCGGGAAGCAATTAAAGCGTCCTTAAAAAATGTTAGAACACAAAAAATCAATTTTAGAAGTCCTAAACTTCTATTACGGACGTTGAAGTCTTATTTTCCTTATATATAATTACAAGAATGCCATTGCCTTCATTTTTTACTACCTGTTTTTTAATTAGGACGTTTTTTAGGGTAGTAATATCCAATTTTTGTAGTAGTGACACAGTGCGCAGAGAAGAAACAACAGGCCCTGCACATCAAAGAACAATGTTACAGAATGAAAGGATGGGTCCAAGCAAATGGAAGAAGAAAGGTTAAAGCAACCACAACGAGCAGCCTTATTCCATTTAGTAAGATTAGCTAGGTAGATCAAACAATGTCATTGACCTCATTTCTCGAGAACTTCAAGCCAAATAACAAAAAGATTGGCCGAGAAAGATTAAAAAGGGCCGGTTCAATTAAGAAATCGGACCGATTTGTTGAGTCCACTACTCCACCCCGTGGATCTCCGAAGTAAAGCATAAGTTTGTTTGCCGACCAACGTCTTCGGGGGTATCGAGGCCTTTCTTCTCGTCATCTCGTAAAGTCGAAGTTTCTTCGGCTTGATCGCGAGAAACAAAGTCGGCGTCGACGGAGATGAAGCAACCAAGTAGTTTCCGCAATAAGAGAAATCCCATATCCAGGTGACTGTGTTATTAAGAGGACAAATCACCCAAAAACAAAAATTGGGATTTCTCAAATGCCTAACAAATAACAAATATATTAACAAAATGTAATTTTATTTATACACTAAATGAAAGAAATCATACTTTCCGACCTATGGGCTAGCTTTGTGATCTGTAAAAATGTGTACATCGGGAGTAGACGATTGAGGATTCCACGGGCAACATGGATCATGCTATGTTCAAGGCGAGAAGACACTCTAGCAGAAAATGTAACTCCTCTAATCCTCTTAACCATGCCCTCATCGGTCGAGAAACCGCCCGCTAGGACAAATATGTAAGATCATAAATAAAGTTATATAATTATAAATTAGCAATAAATTTGGGTACTCACAGGTTAGCCGACAAAACAACTTCCCCACCACCATCTGGAGGAGCTCCACGAGACTCTATTTTAAGATCCAATTGTTCGAAGCGACTCCAAAGCGTTTCAATATGTGCAAAGTGGTAGAGCGGAAGCTATCAACGGAGGGTCCTTAGAATCATTTGTAATTCCCGATTACATAATGATGAACGCTATAACTAACAGATCATATGGTCATATCCCATCCTTGTTGCATTGAATATTGAAGATAGCAACTCTGTGTCAAATATAACAGGATATCACGCAACCATCATCAAGAGCCAGAGGAACTGTAATTAATAGCTACCAGGATAAGTCCGACTAGTGCCCGATAACAATTATGCACTCACAGGATATAATGTCACAATATTACATATATACATCAAATTACCTACTTATCTAATATGTATTAGCATCAACTGGCACCCGATTGCCGAAAAGTTTGCCAATCAAAGTAACAAACATAATTTCATCAGTTATCCTAAAACCTCCTGAAAACTTCACAAAAACTATACGTGTTCATAAGAGATCATATCACAAAATAACAACAGGGGGAATAATTGACCAAAGTTATCTCCTATAAATTAACATCCAATTGAACTCAATCGCCCAAAGTTTCTGTTCACCAATCAAAGCTATGCGTATAATTCACCATTCTGTTCTGTTTTTGTCATTACAAGGTCATTCTGTAAAAAGCATCATGTTTACAAAGACACAAGAAATTACCTTTGAGTCTAATCTCGAGGCCTTCTTCCCAAACAAAGCAAGAACAAGCGGCTAGCCCAAGAAATAACCAATGGAACGACTAACACCACGATCATGCGCAACATTCTTCCCACCCATGACAATGTCGGGCTTGTACTTCAATTTAGAAGCTATCCATAAACAAAACCCAATTTAGCCCCCACAAGGCCAGTTGAATGAATTCTTCCTCAAATTTTAAAAAATAATAATAATAAAATCATAAGAGCCAACAGAAAAACTGAAATTACCAGCCTCATTGATTTCGACATAGCAACCATCGCAGATTTTCTCAAGCAAACGAAGAAAAGAGACCTCGTGTTTCGAAGACCGGGGAAAGTCTCATCTCATGCGCGAATATCCTCGATAATAATCGAAGTACCGAGAGAGAGTGGCAAGAACTAATTGTTGCCGAAGCTCTAACATCCTTTTAGCCTCTTGTAATCCTTCTTCACCATCCTCTATTTCACCAAGTATCTCTTCGGCCGAAACGAGCGACGAAAAGTACCTACGAGGTGAGGAATGTTCTGCGAGCTTCCTCCTCCCTCTTTTTTTTATTCCATCTTTCTCCCTATTTATTTCATCTTAATTAAATTCAAGAGATTGAATTCAAATTTTCCATATACTTAACTTATATGCAGAAACATCACATCCCGCCTCATCTATCTCCAGCAAATTTATAGCTCCGCATGAGAGAGAAAGACAACGAAAGGGTCATGAGAGACAAAAACCGGCCATGACTTTCTCCGATCCAATTCCAAATATCACACAATTATCACATTTGGAGAAGATTATTCACTCGTAATCGACCACGAGATTTGTTCGCCGCAAGTCTGCAAACATCTCTAAAGTTCATATTCTAATACATATTTGAAAGTAAAGGAAATCACCAAGAGGGGGGTGAATTGGGGATTTTAAAATTCTTTTTCAGTCACCCACACAACAGATAAGAATCAAGGTAAAGTGAAGATAGAGAAGAAGAGCTTAACACAGAGGATTTATACTGGTTCGGTCTAACTCCTTGACCTACGTCCGGTACCCGGACACTCGGGATTTTCCACTATCACCAATCACAATTACACACTCGCACTTAGGATGATCCTCTCCCTAGGACTCACTCCCCCTTACAAGCTGTAATTGTATACAATCGATACACACTCGTACTCAAGAGTTATCCTCTCCCTAGGATACACTCCCCTTACAAGTTGTACTCGATTTTCCCAATCTCCAAGTCCCACGACTTGAGATTCTTACAATGAATGATATACAGAAAATAGACTCTCTTTAAGAGTAGATATTGATAAACACTGAAGCTCAATGTATCAAAGATACAATCAAATGAATAAGCAAGAAAAGACTAAGATTTTCGTGTATGATTTCTGTGTGTGTCTTCTCTGCTGTCAAACTTCAAATCTTCATGTATTTATAGTGATTTGAAGCTTGTGAACGTTATAGATCCGTTGAGGCTTCAACCCATTCGAAAATATAGTTGTCATGGGTGTTGCTTCATGAATCTATCTCTTTGTGACCACTTGCCTCGAATATAGCTGTTGGGAACTTTTTCTGATTTGAATATTTGAAATTTGGCTCTTCAAGAAGTGTCCCATGTGGTCTTGTTTGAAGAATGATGATGTTCACTTTAGTTGGTAGTGGCCATGTTATGCATTGAGAAATGGTGTCCAACTTTCCAGTGTCATCAACTTGCTTTGTTTGAGAAGAGATATTAAAATAATACAAGTGGCTCATGGAGTTGCTTTATTTGACTTTAAAGCAAATTCAAAACTTCTCAAATCTGTAGTTAAGGATATTGAACATTTGAATCCATTGAACAACATTACCGTAGAGCATTCAACTTTGTTTCTTCAAGTTTCTTGTTGAATTCGACCCTTCTTTGCTGTTTCGAAAAATGCAGCAACTTCATCTTCAAGCTTATGACAGATTTTGGTTTCTGTCAAGTTTGATGTAATCTCAAACTTTAATCACCTCAATCCGATCTCTGGTTTGTGAGATATCACCAAAATCTTTTGAACCTCGCCTTTCTTTGAACGTGAAAAATTGAGAATTGAAATTTGAAGTTCGGATGACCTTTGTGAACTTCGAGTTTGAACTTGTGAACTCGAGTTCGTGTTGTCGAGACACCGAGAAATGCTGAAGACACTTATTGGCTCCAGTTTGTGATTCATGTGTCGAGGTTTGAAGTCCTGAACTCGAGTTTGGGGTTCGAACTCGAGTTTGCTCACCTCGAGATAGGCAAATTCTTTGACAAGGTAGTGAACTCGAGGTTAATGCTTGGAGACTCGAGTTCGCTCATCCAAAACCTCATTCTTGCTTGTTTTAACTCTGAATTGAATCATTTCAACTTCCATATGATCTTGGAGGCTTCTAGCATCGATATAAGAACTTGGATAATTAAATCTTCATTCCATACATCAAGTTCTTCATACTTTCATCTCCCAACTTGATCATTCTTCATCATTTAACTTGGGCTCATCATTCTTTGCAGCTTCTACCTTCTTCAATACCCAGAAAGCTTCCATAACTTCATGTGCTATCTTTTTGTATCTGCTGTTGGAGCTCAAATATGATGAAACTTTATTCCAACTTCTGGTTTGATCATCAAGACTTCATGTACCACATTTCTTTAATCTCCTTTCTTGATCCATCTCTATACTTCAACTAGGATTAATACAACAGTTAGTCAATGTAGGAGATAACTATATTACTCAATCTTTTTGCTTTTAATAATGGCATCTATATAAGACATCATCAAAACTAATCATAACCAACAATATTAAGACAAGCAAAAATCTTAAACAAGAATTTACCAAGAACCATTGTTCCATTAAACATTAATCATCCGAGCAAATTACACTAACTTATTGTACATTTAAGTATTCCTTGTATTAGTACACCAGGCTTAGAGTTTCAACAGATACATGCTTTGTGCAAGAGAGTTATAACGACGCTTTTTTATTTCATTTTAGTAACAATTCAGGAAAATTAATCAATATCAATATAAATATATAAAATCTATAGCATGCTGCACTATTCATATTCACAAGCTGTAAAGATTGCAGTTCATATTTTTGAGACTCCAAACAATGCATAAGGCCTACATACACGAAAATAAAATAACAATATCGAGATAGGATGAGGAAGTTGAGAGGAGTTTCCTGATACAAAGCCTACTTTGAAAGCAAATTCCGATTACGAGTATGGTAGTTACAAAAACCCTTAATTATCGCTACATGATTTCCCAGAATAGGTTCCTTCATCACATCTGTCATGTGCCGACATAACCATCTTCAAAAATACTTGATGATCTTATTATGAGGATGAAATTGGGAAGAACTATAGAAGTATTGAGTAAAATTTACACAAGGTGGGCCACACGTAGCATGTTTGCAACCAAAGCATGTGAAAGTGTAAAGGCTGGTTTACAACCGCACTCAATTGCCATCAAGCATTCCCATGAAATCTCGAGACAAAACTACTTCCACGAACTAATAATTTTGGATAGTAAAACACTTCATCTTGAGACAAACCATACCTGAAAAATTATGTCATCTGGTATATGAGGTAGAACCTCCCGAACGGTCTCAGTGATTGTACCATATTATTATATGATTTTTAATAATAAAATTGGGATTCTTAATGCATTTTCTGGGACATTATTGCATGATTAGGCACGATATGAGTTAGGGACATTTGTATTGAATTAAGTGAAATTAGGGGCAAAATGGTCATAATTTGCTAATTTATTTGTACAATTGATTCCTTGGACTTTTGATGCTACATTGTGCTTAATTTTGATTTGCGAGGAATTGAAGAAGAAAAGTTAAGATTTCGGAAAATGTCAATTGGAGTCGGATTTAATATTTTTTGAGGTCGGGGAAAATTACGAGAAAAGTTCCCAAGAATCCCTGGAGATTGGAAATTAAGTGAGAAAAGGAGCCATGAAAAATTACAGAAAATTACCCAGCGTTTTTGGAAATTTCATTTATACCCAAAAATATTTTAAACTCTCGCATTTTAGTCCCTCCAGAAGAACTTTTCGGATTTTCACTTAGGTCCCTGGTCAAAACGCACGTTTTGACCAAGAACCCTACTAGTTTCAGCAGACCCGACAAGTTTAATGGATATTGGGCCTGTTTGGATTGGCGGTAGGAGCGGTGGCTTAAAAGCTATCGAACTTTAAAAAAAGCTCGTTAGGAAAAAAGTCAGGTTATAGATAATGATTTGTATTTGGATTGATGGTGGTAGAAGTAGCGGGGCCCACGTCAAAAGCTGAGACCATTATGGAAAAAGCTGGATGCGAGCTTTTTCCTTAACCGACTTTTTGAGCTTTTTGACTTAAAATTAAGCCCTTGAATGGGCAATCCAAACGGAAAAAATTGGGCTCTTTTCTCACTTAGTCGGTGGCTTAAAAGCCACCGAAATTTTACACACTAACGCCGAAAAATAAGCCAACCCAAACGGGCCCATTAAAGATTCAGCCAGGGGGCGCCGTGACATTGAGCAGAGACTGGACCACGTGACACACGCTCCTTCGACCTTCCCTCCTTCTCTTCTTCCCTTCTTCTCGTCGGCGGCAACCACTCCTCCGTCGCCGGCGAGCAACCACGAGACCTCCACCCTCACCATTTTTCTCCGTCGACCTTCCTCTTTCTCTCCACCATCGCTGAACCACCGAGACTTCACACCTCCAGATCATCAACCTACATCATCCTCTTCGACTCAACACCTCGAGATTCATTCGACCTTCGAGCTAACCTCACGCATTCACGCCTTCACCTTCGATTTGACTCCACGCCTTCGACTCGAACACCCGAGACCTTCTTCATCATCTTTCCTCGTTCCAAATTTTTCCTCTCCCATTTCCTCCTCTATTGATTTATTCATTAACTTTTTCATCTTTCGTGGGTTTGGAAGAGTGCTTTTGTGGTTAAAATTTAAGCTATGTTTGGTGAGTTCCTTGTCTCTTGGAGATGGAAAGTGGCTAGAGTTTTGGAGCTTCAACGGGGAGTTTTTAGTTTGATTCATTTTCTCATTGGTGTTTTATGATTTTCTAGTTCAAGGAATGTCATTCTATGCTTGAGACTCGAGTTGACGTTTGGATTTCTCTGTGGATTGAACACATGTAATTGAATTGGATTTTGTAATTTGGTGTTTGGATTAATATATTTCTTTTATTGGGTCAATGAGATTATACTAATTAACGTGTTATTGTCTAGTTAGTATAGGTGATTTGCACCTTTGAGGGACTGTTTAGTACTCAATTTTAGAACACTCGATTTGCATCATCCCAATTTTAATTGCACATTAAGTGGCTTTAAACAATGTCTCAAGAGGTAGTAGTTAGCTACGTTTGTAGGAACTACTATTAATTGGGAATATTGGACTCAAGTGTTATCTTGGGGTTTTTCATCGAGACTTAGTGAAATTTACTCCTACATTTAATTGAACTATGATAGTCACTATTCTATCTCCAAGGGCAATCATTCATACACTTCACACTCCATTACATTTTATTAAAAATACCAAAAACATTAGTTAGCATTTAATTTAATTGCAATCTTATTTTAGTTTATCAATTGAAAAATCCAAAACGAATTTTCCCCTTGTTTTAATTATATTTGCATGTCATTTAGATTATCTAGGACTCAATAAAAAGCTCCTCGAAAGAGAGAACGATCCTAGGTTTGCTATACGCAATCCTTGGTTTATTTTTGATGGTGGACCCCAAGGCTTAAGACAAAAAGGCCCTCATCACTCAGCCATGGCCGTATATTTGCCAGATTATCATTTGCAAAACGTGGGGTATTCCTCATATTTAGATTATCAGAGCCTCCCGGGATCCTCCCATGAGGAGGAGGAATCCGTAGACCACTTGCGGGAGCCTGAGAAGTATTGATGGGCCAAAGGCTCCAGGCAGTATCTTCAAGGGCATTCTGAGCATTTTCTCCAACAGATGCAAGATGTCTCATCATCATTTGAACCCTTCCTAATCCAATGGATCTGGTTGCAGTAGATGGACCAGCCCCATCAACACCTTGATTTGGCCAAGAATGCAACCAAGGTGAGTCCAGTCCTGCTGCACCCCTATAAAGGGGAATGTGAAGTCAAACCAAAAAAGTGAATCAATTCAAGCACATGCTATTTTTGTGAACCACAACCAAGTGCATAAAATTTGATTTCTGTAGTTAGCTAAGTAAATTCTGGGGGAAAACAAGGGAAAAAACATAAATCAGTATTTTCTCCTAACATGAACTAATGTCTCCAGGGAAAAAAAGGTATTCTACACAGTTTGACATTTCAGTCGCTCATATTATGATATTGTCAGTATATTTTAGTCATCTTGAACATATCACTGTCTCTAAGTGACAACTAACATACTGCGCATTCAAAAATGACATTTGAATCTGGACCTAAAATTAATAAATAACTTCATTTAGGGCTAATAAATGTATATATGGACATTCGACGCTTGTGGCACAGGTACTATGAAGTTCTTTCCAAAGTTTTTCACTTGAAATCGAACTGCTCACAATTTTTCTCTCATGTGCAAAGGATAAAGTCTCCAAACTGAACTTTTATTTGGGTGGCTATCCTAATCAGAAATAGAAAAATACAGACCACAGGCCCCAAAACGTATGATTTTCAGAGTTTAGAAAAACAATCACCTCATTTACATTGAGGTGTGGATCTATACAACTTCAAAATTGGCCTTCCAAAAATATTTTGGCAAGGAAAAGTTGGGGTGAGTAGGGTTAGAGGCTTACCAAGGTAAGGACAAGCCTCATAGCTCAAAGAGCACTTGGAAAAATACTTAAAAATTACCATTGGCTGCAGGATTCAAACCCACATAGGGTATGGGATCTGAACCATTATTTGTTGGCAGCCTTTCAGTTTATCTAAGAAGCAATGGATTTGTCCAGCTTTTTCTGGATTGGCAGTGTTCTACAGCAAAATAATATATCTTGTGAACTTTGAAAGAAAAATATAATTCTTATTTAATCTCTGAATCAAAAAGAATACACAAAGGCCTTTATATAGGCAAACCTAGAATCTCATAAAATCTAATTTAATCAAAGTAAATCAAACTAATTGAGATATAATAGGAAATATCCTAAGATAGAAATATACCTATATCTAATCATAATAATAATAAGATAATAATCATAATAAATGCATAATATTCTCACACTCCCCCTCAAGTTGGATCATGGATGCTAATCATGTCCAACTTGCTTATACAATTTTATACTACTGACACTCCCCTTAAGCTTGTACTTCTTGAGTCTCGAGGCCTATTTAGAAGCGACGAGATACGGGCAACGACTGCGACAAGTTTGACGGGCAGCAGTTGGACGAGTTGAAGACGACGGACCAGTCGTCTGACAAGTTGAGGAGCACGATGACAAAGGAACTACCAACAACAACGATCAAAAGCTCGACAACGATGACAACGTCGAAGAAGAGATAGGTTGTTGATGAAGAACTGTGCTCATGAGTTGAGGACGACGGGACCAGTCGTCTAACGAGATGAGAGGCACGATGACAAAGGAACTACCATCAACAGATGATGTTGATGAAGAACTGTGCCGGAAATGACGACGGGACCAGTCGTCGGACGAGATGAGAGGCACGATGACAGAGGAACTACCACCAACGATGATGTTGATGAAGAACTGTGCCCCAAACATTACTAGGGTTGAATAACCTAGCTTTACTTCATAATCAAACAACGATGAACCCAGACCACAAAACCTGAAGCTCTGGTACCATGTGAACTTTGAGAGAAAAATATAATTCTTATTTAATCTCCGAATCGGAAAGAATACACAAGGGCCTTTATATAGGCAAACCTAGAATCTCATAAAATCTAATCTAATCAAAGTAAATCAAACTAATTGAGATATAATAGGAAATATCCTAGGATAGAAATATACCTATATCTAATCATAATAATAATAAGATAATAATCATAATAAATGCATAATATTCTCACAATCCCCAGGACCACTTATTCCGAGTTCCTTTCTTTGGCCTTCACTGTTTTTCAGATCATGGTCCTTTTACCCCAGGGAGGCATGCACGTGTCATTGTTAATATAAATCGGTTAAAAAAGGTATATTCAGAAAATTTTTCAAACTTCCAAATTTATCGGGAACAACAAACGCTTTAGACAGCAATAAGAAACATTAAGCATGCTTTAGGGACCAAAATAGTGATTTGAACTTCAAAAATACCATTCTGACAAACAAATAAAATAAACAGCCTGAAAGCCAAAAATAGAAACAGAGAAGCATGAAGCATAATATAAAAATTGAACCTCCAAGAAATGCCTTCCATATTTGGTGTCTGGTTGGGAAATAGTCCAGCAGCCATGGTATGTCTGCCAGTGTTTGGCTGATCAATTAGAGGCTGATAGTATCACACTAAGATTCACTCAAACCAAAGAAAAAAAATGCATACAAAGTATCATACCAAGATCTCAAACACGCAAGATGGAAAAGGTGTTTGCATTTTAACTTTTTAGCCTTGGCCATGGGCTCCTGCCAAAAGAACGACTATGAGATTATTCAAAAGTATTTCAAGCCCACCTTGTGGGATCAGGCTTGTGCTATTCAAAGTATTTCAGTCATTAAAATCAGCCAGTGAAAAGTGGCTTGGAAAACTAGCAATCTAGCATACCCTACAAATAGCACATTCATCATCATATGATAGAAGCTCCTCAGTAGTTGCATCAGGAAGAGCTGCATGTAGTCACCTAAAGCTGTCCTTAACCTTATATAGGCTCTTATCCGATTTACAAGAGTACTTAGCAGTGTCTGTTAAAATCAAGATCATAAAAGAAAAATGCAAATCTTAAAGTCAAGATTGAATGGACAGTCTAACTTATGCACAGAGAATGAAATATTTACACAAATATTTACTCGTATGTTTAGAAGTAGCACTGCATCTACAACATGGAAAGCTATGCCATGAAGCCACCAAACATGCAAGTAATGGCCAAGAGCTGTAAAAGAAGTTGCCACGTCAAGTAAAAATCCCAAATTCGGAATAAGATTCCACTTCCATTCCATTAATGATCTTGCAGTCACAATTGTAAATTAGAAATGGGAGTTTCAATTAAGTTGATACAAGCCAGCAAGAGAAACGTGAATCAGGCAGCAATATAAGAACAAATACAATGTCGGGCGTCGGCGGTAAATTTGTTTTTCTTTCTCCGTGAAATAGCATTCGCATTATTAACTAAACATGGACAATAGCAATAATTACAAATATTGAAAAAACAAATTCATTGTGGATAATTAAATCAAAAAGAAAATCTCTACAACCCAGATGTTCCCCCATCAAGCTAAACACACGCAGGGATATACATGTCTCCAAAATATTAGTTAAAAAAATTATGGAATAAATAATTTATTGAACCAATTTTTGTTTTAACATACAATCAAGCTGTAACAGTGTTTTAAAAACTAGGCTTTGTACCATTCATGAAGACAAACTTGAGTTGCATCTTAGAATTTATGATTGTTAAAGAATGACTTGTGATACCAGCTTAATAATACCAGGAAAAACTATCAAACAAGATAACTCAGTAAAAATACAGACATCATTAAACTTTCCTTACGAGGGGGAGATAAAGGGGGATGATAATATCTTTTTTATCCTAACATTTCCAATTTTTAACAGAAAAGGCAAAATCTAAGTGCTGAGATCAAGCCAATCAAGAACTCTGGCCTCCCACAATAAAAGCTTCTTTTTATAATAGCCAGGCACTGATATGTAAATGTAATAAATAAATAATAATATAGATAAACTAAGAGGTCTTTAAGTCCATAAGCTCATCGTAATAGGTAGGTTAGAGCTACTGAGGGTCAATAAAAACGTTAAGACCAGTTAGGAGTTGGTTGGGTTCAACGGGGTGAGAAGTAGTACTCGCCAATATAAGGCATATTAGTCACATTGTATCATCTATGTTTTGCCTGAATAGTATTTCAAATTCCTCAGCCTCTCTTCTCTTCCTCTGTTTCTTTACTCCTCCTTCCTCTTTCCTCTCGTTTCCCTCCCTTCTCCCTCTCTTCTTTCATATTCTTCAACAGTTTCTTAACAGGCACCTGCTAAGGTAAAGGCTTTTGCTTGGCCATAATATTATATATATTTAATGCAGGTGCTCCTGTTTCAGATCCAAGGGAGCAACAGAGTTGTGTATCCATATGTACTTTAATGTGCACCCAGACTTCAAAATAAAAAATCATCCGTTCTTTTTCTGCACGGTGAAGTGGCATCGCAGATGTGAATTACAATGTCTGTTATTTTTAATGAGCATTGGGTGTGTTCAAGTGATTTGCAGTTCTTTTAGCTGCTAAGTTTCAATGGTTTTGGGCAGAACAAGGAGCATAAATTTCTTTGGTTTGTCCTGTAATCAAAGCATTGTGGTACCTGCAGCATATGTATTTTTAGGGAGGTATGATTTGCAAATATACAAGTGTTTGAAATACGCTTTTAAGTCAATGAATATTTAGTATTAAATAGAGGGTATTAGGAGGATTGCTTGTCTTCGATTGTTATATCCACATGAATCAATGCTTTTTATTGGAAAAAAATAGAAAAAACCCGACCCAAGTGTATTGATAGCAATTAAATGAAGTAACTTTTAAATTCACAATATTCAGAGGATTACTCGTCCTCCCCTATTGGATTGTTTTCCCCACATGGATGAAAACCTTTTTTTTATTGGAAAACTAAAGAGGCAAAATCCTAACTACCACCCAACTGTGTTGATGGCAATTAATAGAACTACATTTATACATGAAAAATATTATCCAAAGTAACTGCCGCAAACGTGTCAAACAGTTTTGACCTTCCACTATCAGAGTTATTGCATGCTGAATGATGGAGCCATATATCAAGCAATTGAAACCCATGTACCAAAATAACCTACAACTCATATTACACAACAACAATATCATTGAACCAAGTATCAATATCACACTGGAAACTATGCTTTTAAAGAGTAACCTAAAACAGAGTCCTATACATACCTGCAGGGTCTCACAAGCGATACTGAGAGGCTCATAGAACAGCAACAGAAGCGTAGAGGACGGGTGTGTTTTATATATAATCAGACATAGCCTTATCCTGGGAGCAATAAAAGGAGGGGGAAAGCACAAGCATTTATAAACTTCAAAGAAGTGTCAGCCTAAAAACCACACATTTGATTGGGCCTAGTAAGAATATGCAAAATAGCATTCAAGATAAGAGAAACCCAAAGTTGATGATAGCAATCATGAGAAGAAACCAGCTTCCCAAAAAGGAAGAAATGAACAACTTGTGCAGGGAAGACAGTCAGACAAATTGCGTTCAGTCTCTATAGAATATCTTAGGTAAATAAATTAGGGCCTCTTACGATGCTAACAAAGAAAAATAGTTTCCTTGATTGTTTTTGCATCAAATTTAACTATAATGTTATTGAGATACATCTAAATTCTTAAGGGCTATTTCCAGAGTTTTCTAAGCTACAAGAAATCCGCATAATAGTCAGACAAGCCTTATATCACATTCATGGTCGATAAAATTCCGTGGCCAAAATAACAATCATCATAACAATAATGTTGAAGGTGAAGATAACAGTAATAAAAAAATAAGACAACGGAATAAAAAGAGAGAGCAGTACCAAAATAAATCACCAAGAAAACCAACAATAATGCTGAATATACACGACCATAAGTCCAGGGTTTGGCAGATGGAGATGCATTCACCGCCCTAAACGATCTTTGGCCAAAGTTTGAAATATCTGTGCAATGAGAGGAAGAAGTGTCAGAGAAAGTGATTGAATTTGTTTGCGTCAAAATGAAAAGGAATTTTTCTCATATGATCCACCTTGGCATCATATACCTTTAAAGAGCATAGAACTATCATCCAAGTAGAGTAGGGAATCGGTAGAGCTCTTTTAAGCCCTGGCCCTTACTTGAAAATTAGATGATTTAAATGAAATTGGCCTCGCATGCCCTTTTAATTTATTATTATTATTTTTGGATGCATATATTCATATATGATGGTCATTTACATGTATTTTGTATTTGTTATAGAATTATTTATCCATTTAAGTAAAAATACATAAATACATAATAATTACACTCTGATTTTATCATTTAATTTATTATTTGTTCCAGATAAAGATTATGGATATGTTCATGATGTAAGAGAAGAAATTCATAATATTTTTACCCATAAAGCAAAGCCTACTATTCAAAGTGAAACACAATCAAATATCCTGAAATTGATGATAGTGGCGAAGAAGATGACAATGATAGTCATTATGCTAATGTTACTTAGTGGTATGCTTATGTTTTATATGACTTATTTGTAGACAATAGTTTGCTTTTGATTACAAATTAGTGAATATTCTTATTTGTTGCATGATTCGTGTTGTTTAGATATTAATGTTGATAACATTTATTTGATAAATTATAACTTTAATTGTTGTAATTTATTAATTATATTTCTTTAAAAAAACGGAAGAAAAATAGTTAAAATTCGGAAAAATAACTTTCGAGGCCGTAGGACGGCCACTGGCCACGACCCGGCCCTAGTGCTCTCGGGCGGACTTTGAAAAATAGATGTTTTTCTTACCCCCAAGCCTTGTTAGGCCCCGACCTTTCAACAACCGACCCCGATTCCCAGCTCTTTCCAACTACACCATAGACCTGCTTGATATATTGTTGGAAGCACAATCATTGGTAGAAATGAGCCCTGTGCAATCACCAATTCAACATAAATAAAAATTCAGGAGTCAGGATTATTGAACATAAAATTTCAAAATTACAGTAGTATCTTCAAAGTCAATATCACATATTGTCAATACTGGCTGCTCAAAAAGATCTTCCCAAGTTTCAAAAACAAAAAAGTAGTAATAATTTCATATCAAAAAAAAAAAAAAAAATCACTATTATGAGATTATTATTGAAAATCTGAAGATACTGCAACAAAAAACAAAAAGGGACATAAAGAAATTCTTTTATCTAAATTTAGGAACTTGAATGTCACACATGATGGAAAAAGAGAACTGAAATTCAGCAATAGTACTCTCGATCCTAAATGATTGCCACCAACCTTTCCAACCAATCCACAAATCAAACATGCTTATGTTGGATTTGTTGCATGTATGAGCTATTTTTCAACACATTCCAAAAAACAATAACACCGTCAGTGGCCCTTTATAATTTGAGCCCTTCAGAATGGAGGGAATCTAAAGTCCTAGAAACATTACATATAAGCAACTATCTTACCAGTTAGGATAAATTTGTTTTTGATTCTGGTCAAGGAGTCTTCAGATATAAAAAAGCAAATAACTCAGATGGCAGTTTCTAGGCATAAAGGACAAATAATTATGACTCCCGCAACCATTAAGTGATTTAAAATCCAACTGCAGAAAATTATACCCCAAAACACAAATCCTAAGAAAGCTCAAATTCATTTCTATTTCATTTATTGCCAATGCAAGGTACATATAATATTCCAGTCATGACACTCAGTAGCTTAAAGTTTTAAAATTATCCTCAAAGATTAAGATGCTGATGGCCAAAATTTCAAGCTTTATAGGTGTTATGAATCACAGGTATTTTAGTAAACTTGAAATTTATCAACATGCGCTAATGTAGGGAACAGGGCTTCTTCAGATGATTTTGTCATGTCATAACATTTCTTACGCTGTTGTTCTAACTGCTTTCTGAATTGAAATCTACATAAAAATGAAACTCGGAAACAAAAATTCAATAAAGAACCTATAACTTTTTTTTCCAATATGAACTTGATGTTATTGAAACACAATATTGTAGCTTTTCAAAGGTTGAAAACAGCAATCTCAAGCCCAAATTTCATGTAATATTTCAATATCGCATCTTCAATTTAAAAGAGCATTCATTCTATCGATACTTTTCTCAATGAACCCAATCCCAGCAAACGGAAAGAATCTTTAAAATTTTCTAGAATCAACTTGTTTATAGAACTGCATAAAACTCCAACTTCTCAACCAAATTGGCATAAGAATCATCCTAAATTCTCTTTAATTAAAGCTATCCATAATCTGATGGCCACAAAATTTGAAAGAATAGAATATGTGTGTGATAATTTTTTATAAGCTTTTCACAGTGGACCAATATTTAAACAAAACAAGAAATAAGGAGTATACAACTATATTTCTATGTCTAAAAGATAAAAGGTGAATCTTTTATTGTCATCAAACAAAACTAGGCACAAAAATGGATCATTACAGACGAGTACATTAGTTTCTCTCAGTCATAACTAAGTCAAAGGACACCGTAATCAAATTCCAATCTCATACAAAGGCTGTGAATTTAATTCGGTATTTGGAGGACAGAGAATAAGGCTTGAACAACTGTGAGAAAGAGGAGTACAATTATTACACCAATAGAAGCAGAGTTGGCTTCATCTTGTGCCAAGGATCTTCACAATAGTCATTCAACCTTTTGAAGATATCAAGAGACATTCAGAATTGAAATTCATTTGACTGACATTTTCCGCAAGACCATTAAGCAAGGATATCCACATCTTTATATGTATCCATTACATAATCCAATACAGAAGCATAGTTTATAATGTAAAGAACATTAATAATTAGAGAACTACCATTGTTTAGATGATATAGAATACTCAAATTAAAACAATACAATTAAGCTTCAAATCTACTACTTCAATACAACTTGGAGGACTGAAAATACGGTTTGAACAATGGTGAGAACAAGGAGGATGATTCCAGCTATTGTGGCCATAGTATGCCAAGTAGTGTTGCAATAACCCTGTCTTAGATTTGCCTTCAACTTGTGCCCAGGATTTTCACAATACCTATTCAACCTTTCGCAGATTTCAAGGTATTCACGATTGAATTGTTCTTCAACGACATTGTGCAAAAGACCATTAAAAAATGAAGCAACATTACGGCTATCACCTAAAGAGTGGCTGACTATTTTCTTCTTGACGAGGAGATCCACATCTTCACTTGTGTCTATTAGCCAATCCATTACAACAGCATAGTCACTAATGTAAGCAACATTGTTCTAATGCTATCATATTTTGAAACAAAAGTTTACTACTTTTAGACACCAAAATTTTAGGAATTTCAAGAGTATGTCCTGAAAATTTCAAGTCTAGTAAGCACTTACTCTTACTAGCCTTGAACTTTATGCCTACTTCTTTCAATGCATTGGCCTTGTATAAAAGTAAATGGCTTCCCCCAGTTAAGAATTCACGATTTCGTAGAGGCATTTCTTCACGCAAGTGAAACAATCTAAGAAGATCTGTAAAATGCTTTATCTTCACATTAGGATTAGGCTTTAAATGTTGGCTGTTATGATCACAAAAATAACCATATGTGAGCGCAAGGAACGAAGAGAGACGCTTACCATTATGGTTCACAGGAAAAGCTTTATTGAATAGCTCTTCAATAACAAAGAATGGAAGTTGATTCTCCAATAAAAGCAAGTCTTCATGTATGGAAGGATTTAACCATTGCTGTGACAATTTAACATTGTTTAGCCCCTCAACCTTCGTACAGAAATAAAGAGTTCGATGATGAAGCCGGCATCCACTAATATCAATTTCATAAGCTCTTGTTGATTAAGGTTTGTAGAATTAGAGAGAGAGAAAGGAGAAATATAATCTGAATTGCTTGTCTATTCATGTACATAGTATAGGGTATTTATACACAAGAGAGGGAATAAGAGAATTAATGAGACATAATGAATCATTATGTAGATTGATTCCCTAATTACTATAATCCTGATTGTCTCTATAATATACTTCCTAATATAATATACTTCCTAAAATATATATTTCCTAAAACATATATTTCCTAACACTCCCTCAAGTTGGAGCTAGATATTAATCAAGCCCAACTTGTTACAAAGATATTCAACCCGAGTCCCACTTAAAGCTTTCGTTAGAAGGTCACCCAATTGGTCACTAGATCGCACATGCCCGGTGGACACAAAGTTCTCCTTGATCTTATCGCGTACAAAGTGACAATCAATCTCAATGTGTTTCGTACGTTCATGAAACACGGAGTTGGAGGCTATGTGTAAAGCAGCTTTATTATCACACCACAACTTCGCGGGTAACAAAGTGGCAAGACCAACCTCCTTCATTAACTGGTGAAGCCACACAATCTCTTGTGTAGATTGAGACATGGCTCTATACTCGCCTTCGCACTCGACTTTGAAACCGCAACTTGCTTCTTACTCTTCCACGATACTAAATTTCCACCAACAAACACACAATATCCTGTGGTGGATCTTCTGGTAGCCTGTGACCCTACATGATCTGCATCACAGAAACACTCAATCTTGTTGTGGCCATGATTTGTATAGAGAATACCACGACCTGGTGAGCCCTTCAAATAATATAAGACATGTTCCAAAGCTTCCCACTGAGCAACGGTTGGTGCAGTCATGAACTGACTAAGCACACTAACGGGAAAGGTCACATCAGGGTGGGCTACCGTAAGATAGTTCAATTTCCCAACTAGCCTACGATATCTCTCGGGATAGGCAAATGGCTTGATCTTTTCGGATCAACTTTCTTTCGTACATCCTCGATAGCTCATCAAACGGTATGCGGTCATCCATGTCCAAGAAGGGATTAGGAATCATGGGAACGCTACTCGGCTACGCTGCTCGAGTTTCCCAGTTTCTTTTAAGATCAAGAACATACTTCCTCTCGTGTCAAAAGGATGCCTTTCTTACTTCTCATAACTTCTATCCCAAGAAAGTACTTCAAAGGACCCAAATCCTTTGTTTGGAAATGAGAATTGAGGAAGGCCTTAAGTGATGAGATTCCCAAAGCATTGCTACCCGTAACAACAATATCATCAACATATACCACCAACAAAATCATCCCAAAGATTCGTGTCCGATAAAACACGAATGGTCGCACTTACTCGACTCAGACCAAATTTCTTAACCACAGAGCTAAACCTGTCAAACCAAGCACGAGGACTCTGCTTCAGGCCATATAAAGACCGTTAAAGGTGGCATACCTTCCCACGCTCCCCCTGAGCAACAAAACCAGGTGGTTGCTCCATGTAAACTTCCTCAAGAAGATCACCATTTAAGAAGGCATTCTTAACATCCAGCTGATGAAGGTCCCAACCATAATTGGCAGCCATAGAGATGAAGAGACGAACGAGAGGACAATTTCGCTACGAGGAGAGAAGGTTTCCGAGTAATCAACACCATAGGTCGAGCATAGCCCTTGGCAACTTGATCGAGCTTTCAACCGTTCCAAGGTGCCATCGCTTTTGTTTTGAATGTGAACACCCACTTACATCCGATAGCCTTCTTTTCTCGAGGTAAATCAACGAGAGTCCGGTACCAAACCTTATCAAGGGCCATCATTTCTTCTTTCATAGCAAAGACACCAACCAGGATGGGCTAAGGCTTGGTGGAGATTAGTAGGGACAAGTAATAGATTCTAAGGAGGCTATGAAAGAACAAGATGTAGGGGAAAGATGATTGTAGGAAGCAAAAGAAGAAATAGGGTAGGTGCAAGATCGCCGACCTTTACGGAGGGCAATGGGCAAGTCAAGAGAAGTAGGAGAGTCGTGCACGGGCTTTCGGTGAGGGAGAGTTAGTCACAGTGCATCGGGTCCGGTGGAGAGACCGGAGAAGGGGCAACTACCGCGGATCGACTCCGGCGATATCGGTGGGGCGGAACCTCGTTCAATGCCATTACTTGCCTTGGGACGCTTCCGATAAACATGACAGATAGGTGGCTTAGCCGGTTCCGGGTTTGACGCTTTGACCGGTGGTAATCGAACCGTATAGATCAATATATCATCAAGACTATTGGTGATGTCGGGGGATGGAGAAGGAGCGGTCTGAGGAAAGAACGGGGTTGACTCATGGAAGGTAACATCTCGTGGACACAAGATAACGCCGAAGAGTGGGAGAATAACACCTATAACCCTTTTGAACCCTAGAATACCCCAAGAAGACACATTTAAGGGACTTGGGATCAAGTTTGGTAGTAGTAGGACGAACATCTCGAACAAAGCAAACACACCCAAAGATCTTGGGGGAAATGGGAAACATAGGATGAGAAGGAAACAAGGTGGTGTAGGAGTGGCTCCACTAAGAACAGGAGAGGGCATACGATTAATGAGAAAACAAGCACCGGACACAAAGATCAGCCCGTAAAGGTTTGGGAACTGTCATTTGAAACATGAGAGCTCGGGCTACCTCTAATAGGTGCCGGTTCTTTCTTTCGGCAACACCATTTTGAGCCGGTGTATCTCGCACACGAGGACCGATGAATCATGCCATTTTGGAGCATATAGTTTTGAAATTGGGCAGACAAATATTCTTTAGCGTTATCACTCCGTAAAGTTTTCACGGGAACACCAAATTGAGTGTTGATTTCAGCACAAAAATGACAAAAATGAGAAAACACCTCAGAACGATTTTTCATTAGATAAAGCCAGGTGGTTCGAGAGAAATCATCAACAAAAGTAGCAAAGTACCGAAAACCAGACTTGGACTCAACTGAACACGGACCCCAAATATCCGAATGAACTAAATCAAAAGGGGACGCAGCCCGTTTATTGACGCGAGGTGCCAGATGAACACGGTGATGTTTAGCAAACTGACACGACTCACACTCTAAAGAAGACACATGCTGAAATTGAGGATACAGCCTCTTTAAAGATGACAAAGACACATGACCTAACCGACAATGAATGTCAAACAAGGAGGGACCACCAGAGAAAGCAATGGAACGCGGCACCCGATTATCAAGAAAGTAATGGCCGCCAGATTCATACCCCTACCAATAATCCGCTTCGTCGTAAGATCCCGAATTAAGCAATGGTCGGAAAAAGTGAGATGAAACAATTTAAGCGACGAGTAAGCTTACTAGGAGATAACAGGTTAAAGGCAAGATCAGGAACATTAAGAACAGATGATAAGGAAACAGACGGGGTTGGTGTAACATTGCCAGATCCAAGAACACGGGTGTAAGAACCATTGGCAATGGTGATCGAAGAAGGGTTGGCATAAGGTGCATAAGAGGAGAACAAATGATGGTTACTGTCATATGGTCGGTAGCCGGAATCGATGATCCAATTTGAAGAAGAAGTAGCAAGGCACGAATCGAGTTACTCGTAGCAAGTGCAGTTGGTGGAGAGAGGGCAGGATCAGAGATATCAGAGGATTGAGCCATATGAGCAGACCTGCGTTGCTTCTGGTGCAATTGTTGCAACTTACGACAGTAGCGTTTCGTATGACCGGGTTCCTTGCAATAATAGCGAGACAATCCCACTAGTCCCAAAATTGGGAGGATTGTGACCGTCCTCGGGGCCCGCTCCTAGAACACCGGGCATCGGGGCCGGGGTTCCTAGGAGCCGGAGCAGCAAAAACAGGATTCGATGTGCGTGAGGAAGCTCGGTAGCGAGCGTCAGGTGGACCTTGACCAGCTAGAGCACTAGCATTAGGATTGGAAGCCGGGTGGGCTAAACTGTCGGCACGCAACACACGAGAATACACATCCTGGAGCAAAGGGAGCTCGGAGCTAGATAATACCTGAGATCGAACGATCTCATAAGATGGGTCGAGAGCTGTAAGAAAACTGATAATCGCCTGTTTCTCCATATTATCGATTTGCACCTGGAAGTCAGTCGTTGGTGGCATTAATTGCCGCATTTCCTCATACATCTTGTTGAACTCCATGAAGAAATTCTTCGGGGCGACCCCGCTCGGCCCGATAGAACCCTTTACAAACCTCATGAATACGAGTAATGTTCCCTTTCCCAGAATACAAGAACTCCAGATAATTAATAAGTTCTTTAACAATGTTGCAGTGACTAACCGAAGGAAGAAGATCCCCCTCAATGGAATTTTTAATCTGCAAGAAGAGCCTGGCATCCGCCCGAGCTCATGTCATCTTAGGATCATCCTTAGGGGGCACCTCAGTTAGATGGCCCTTTTTCTCAATACTGAGTAAATGCATGCGAATGGTCTTGATCCGGTCGAATAATTAGTCCAATTCAATTTGTGATCGAGTAATTTTGTTGGAAACAGGAACCATCTCGCCAGTAAGTAACATTTTGTTTAGATTCATCCATAAGGAAAAAACCAAAGAGACACAAGGGAAAACTTGCAAAGGTTGCTTCAAACAGCAACTAGAGGCAAACCCAATACCGAAGGCAGCCACAAAAGAAGCACAACCAAGAGGGAAATAAGACAACAAACACACACGGGGCCAAAAAGAGAAGACCCACCAAGAAGGAAACAGAAAACCAGCCAAAGAAACGAGCAAACCGAGCAAAGAACCAGTCTTACATATAACTGAGCAGAGGATGAGAGGACAATGGATGGGCACGAAACCACCTGGGTTACGACGGGGGCAGAGAGTCGATCCCAGAAAGACAAACGGTGTCGGAAAACTCGCCGGAAAACGGCGTCACGCGCCGGCGCGTGCAACGGACGGCGGAACACCTGGAGGCGCGTGGACGGCCACGCGCAGTCGAACCGGAGAGCTACTGACTGGGTTCCGCCGATCGGGACCTCCTGAGTGTAGTGGGGCGGCGCGTGCTAGCTGAAACGGGCTGGAACCGATTTTCGAACACTCCCTCCTCCTCTCTCTCTCTCGGTGAACAGAAGCAAGAACTCCTCCTACGAAGCAAGAACTCCTCCTCTCTTTCTGTCGTTAAACAGAGGCAAGAATAGCAGCGGAAAAAAATTGGAACCTAAAGCTCTGGTACCATGTAGAATTAGAGAGAGAGAAAGGAGAAATATAATCTGAATTGCTTGTTTATTCATGTACATAGTATAGGGTATTTATACACAAGAGAGGGAATAAGAGAGTTAATGAGACATAATGACTCATTATGTAGATTGATTCCCTAATTACTATAATCCTGATTGTCTCTATAATATACTTCCTAATATAATATACTTCCTAAAATATATATTTCCTAAAACATATATTTCCTAACAAGGTTAATGGGCTCTGAATAGCACACACGGACTTGTGGCTCTAACCCTATTACAAATGAAACCAAATCATCCAAACCTGAAGTAAATCTTGCAAGAAAACTTTTGAACAATGCTTGTTTCTGCCTTTCCATGTCTTGCAGCATAGCATTTCCATGATGAAAGGGGCCAATTGAAACAATTTTCGGGGTGTAGGCCTCGTCGTTAAGATGACGAAGTGTAGTTGGTACCTTGAAGATACAATATTGTAATAACAAAACACCTTCTCCGCAATTTTGAATCATTTTTTTGATGTCTATAATGATCTCATCTTCCACCTATCAAGTTTTGTTTAGAACGCAACCAGGAATTACAAGCATGCACGCACACACACATATATATACGCGCATACTGCCACAAACGGAGTCCTTATCAACAGAAAAACATGTTAAAGTTGGGAGGAAGACAGTACTTAACTAACAATTATTAATTTGACTGTCACATTTGTTGACAAATTATTTTGTAGAGGATTTTTAATAATTGAAGAAAAATTAAACAGTTTTTTTCTTAAAAAACGGTCAAACCTTAACTTTCAATTTGATTTTTTAAAACAATTAACTGCCAATTAATTCATTTCATAAGTCATAACCCAATTTCAAACCCTATTGCATTTCTAAACTTGGCCTCCAACTCGCAAATCCTATGTTCCATTTTATGAGCAAATACCCTACAACTAAAATCTGTCAAAACAAGGGGGGCCTATTTAAGTATGCTTAAGCCAAGGACCGAGTTTGTACTTGGTGTCAAGGGAAATCGGGCATAAAACGGCTAGCCCACTTAAGCCAGCAAGATCTACCCTTTAGGATCAGTCCTTTTAAACCAACAATAATTTTTTTAATAAAATATAATTTATTGAACCAGGGTTAGAAGATAAATATATTATTTATTTTATATGAATATTTTCTTGACAACTCATGATATTTTTGTTGCTCAAAAAGTTGGAAACCTCGAAAGAGGTCGAGATGTGGAAATATCTAGAGAGGTTTATGTCTAAATAATAAAAGAAGAGAAATTGATTATGAATGATTGAGAAGCTTAAATTGAACATCCACAACAATCTTTTCTGATTTGTCATTTGAATTTCAAAATTTCTACAAGTTAATTCTTGCACAAATATTTTGTTTTTCTTCATGTGCCAGGCAAAGAAAAGTTGTTTCAATTATTGTTTTCTTTAGCTTTTAGGTATGTGATTTGTTTTATTTATTTTGGTTCTTTTAAGTTTAGACAATGGCTTATTGACACAAGTGTTCAGGATATTATATGATTTGGCTTAATTTAATGAGTTTGAACACTTTATTTTGCCGAGATTTATAAATATGAATTGGTGATTTCATGAAATTTATTGTCGTATTTGAAATATTTTAAAGTAGAAAAAATTGAAATTTAATATAAAAAAATTCCAATTGAAAAGAGGAAAACTAAAATTGAGCCTACACTTTTAACAAATTCTTAATAAGGTCAAGTGGCTTACTTAGGACTTTCCGAATGTTGTTAAAAGACAGGAACATCCCTCTATTGTATAAAAAGAAAAATTAAGATAGTTTAAAAGAAGGTTTAAGGTGCAAATTTGCCCGAAAGTATTCGTTGAGGAGCAATGTTACCACATAAAAATTTTAAAATTCAATATCACCCCAAAAGTTTCAAAATATAGCAATATGACCTTATAAAGTTAAAAAACTAACATTAATCACACAAAAAAAAAAAATAATAATAATAATGTAGGCGGATAACTTTTTAACGTACAAGGCAAACACTGCTCCATTCTAACACTTACGGGGTAACACTTAAACTAAAAAGACTTCTAAGAAATACATCCAAGGTATATTTGCAACTTAACCCCTAAAAGAAGAAACGTATTCCTAAATCAAGCCTCATCTAACTTCAGTTTATATGATAAACATGCATTTGTTATTTTAACTTTTTTGACAGATATTTTAATAAAGTATGATCATGTAGAGAGAGAGAAAGAGAGTATATTAATTAGTATGAAGAATTTTGGAAGTTAATGAATGATCTCTCTATATGTATAACATGAAATAAAATAAAAAAGATTGACTATTGGTGGAGATGATGAACACGAAATCCACCCATTTTACAAAAACCTTCACACTTACGAAACAGAATTTTAGAATTATGCTAGGTTTTTTATTTTTATTACTTAAATCACTATAGATCGATCTTTGAGTTATATGAAATATAAAAAATGAATGGTGTTATTTAAAAGTCACTGTTTTATTAAAATTTTCATATATATATGTATATGCATAATTTCTAAAAAAATATGTTAAACATCCGTATTAAGATTACAAATGCTTACTATTTATATTGAATAGTTATTAAATAATTAAAGTTAGATAGGGCCCAACTTAGAAATCATTTTCTTTCGTTTTAACTATCTTCAATTTTCCATATTAGGGGCATTCTAATTTTTTAACAATATTCAAAAGATTTTAATAGGCCTCTTGGCCTGATTAAAAATTTGTTTAAAACATAACACTAATTTTGGTTGGAAACATTTTATATGGATTTATTCAGGATGTTCCCAATTTAATAAAAGAATCTTATAACCCATGGGCCTGCTCTGAACCAACATATTTGAGGGTCCTGCCTTAAAAATAATGAGATTTTAGGTAGGAAGGCTTTCTAGACCGGGCACTTTTGAGCTTGAGCCTGTCAAAGGCTAGTCTCTTGTGCCATCCCCTTTTACAATTCTACCTAACACATTATATATAATATAGTAAAATATGGGAGCAAGTATATGTTTGGTTTTACATAAAAAATCATTTTCCTCTAAATTTGTATAGTATTCTTTTAGAATTAAAAGAATGTAATTTTGATGAGTCATCATTGTTTTGTTAAAGGAGACTAACGGTGTTAGTGTTTTAGTGTTAGGACTAGTTATGACTATTAGTATACTTCACAAATTTAAGATATTAAAATTATAAACATACAGGCCCAATAGTATACTTAGACCTAAAAAATGTTAGTGAACTTAATTGAAACTTCTTTTTATTGTTTTCATACATATTAGTACGTAGTTCAGTACAACTATTTGACAAGTGCTTTAAAATGTTTTTGGGAAAATCCTTTTCACAAGTGCTTTAAAATGTTTTTGGGAAAATCCTTTTCAAGGCCCACATTAGTAAAAAAATACCCAAAAAGGCCCTAAGATTCTAAAAATTCCCAAAAAGGCCCCAAGATTCTGAAAATTTCAGAAAAGGCCCTTCAGAATTATGGAGTTGTTAATGGGGCTGATATAGTTGTTAGCGGGGGCTGATATAGTTGTTAAATGGGCTGATTTAGTTGTTAAAATTTTTTTTTAACAACTAAATCAGCCCATTTAACAACTATATCAGCCTCCCACTAACAACTATATCAGCCCCATTAACAACTCACGTTGGGCCTTTTTGGGAATTTTCAGAATCTTGGGGTCTTTTTGAGAATTTTCAGAATCTTAGGGTCTTTTTTGGTATTTTCAGAATGTTGGGGCCTTTTTCAGTATTTTTTTGGTAATGTGGGCCTTAAAAAGGATTTTCCCAATGTTTTTACCCACCTTGGTCCATACCGCGTTTATATCATTCTGATCCTAAAAAGTTTACCTAGTTCTCATATACTAAGAAAAAATTGGTTAACTCATCAAATATATCACATATTGAAAATTTTTCCAACATGAGCTTGAATCATTATGTTCCGGTCGGTAGTCACCTCATTTTCAATCCACGAAGTTTGATTTAGATAAAAAAAATTTTAAAGATTAAAACATAACGTTTGAATAGAGAAGCGTGAGTGGTATAAATTGTGGCGGATGGGGAGAAGTACTTAATTATCAGTTATTTTAATTTGATTTTATGAAACAATCGTCCATTTAGTTTCTACTTCTTAAAAAATTGTGAGGAGAAAAAAAAGAAATAAGAAAAGGCTACAGAACTTAACGATAAAAGTGTACCGTTGCAGTAGTAAAACTCTCATCACTATGTGTTGCTTCTGCCATCTATACTTACTCAACAAAAACACACAACGTTAATGCTTCTGCTTTCCCTGCTCTATTTCCCCCAAAACCCTTCTAATATGCAACCAGGAATTACACCAGCAATATACGAAAATATACACACACAGTTATATCCATGCATACATAAATATATGTATGTATATGTGTGTGTGTATGCATATATACAGACACACACACATAAATATATCTATCTGTGTGTGTCTGTATATACACACACACATAAAGAGTTCCCTATTCCAAAAAAACAATAAAATTTGTGAAGTATAAGTTGAGACAGAAGTTGGGGAATACTTTTTTTTTTGCTCAAAAGTTGGGGAATACTTAATTGTACGTTGTTGGGGAATACTTAATTCAACGTCGAACAAGGGTCAAATAAAGTCAAAGACTTAATATAACATCTCAATATTGATAAAATAATAATTATAAAAACGGTGTCAAAGAGCCTATGCGATCTAAATTTTGTTCTTGATAATAACTGATTTTTTTAATCATAAATTGTATATGTAAAGCCAAAAATAGGGGGGAGAGAGGCTACAAGTGGGTCATAAACACAAATAAAAGGGAATGCAACGAAGGTAAGAAAGGCCATGACGAATGAAACGCACAGGATGCATATATCTTGGAAAGAGAAACAAAGCAAGGCTAAAAGAAGTGTAATAAATTGAGGAACGAAGCAGAAGCAAGCTTAAAAATTGTAAGCAGATAGGTGTAATTCAACTCTAACAAAGGTTGTCTCTTTCCTTACTTATTTTCTTCCTAATTCATATGATTACTTGGGCTTAATTGTTGTATGAAGAAGATAAGTGTGGGGGAGGGACCCAATTCGATAGAAAAAGTAGAAATAATGTAGTTTAGTAGGTAAAAAAAAAAAAAGAGTTTTTATGAATAAAACACTCTCTTTCTATGATTGCTCTATCTCTTGTGAACTTTGACATCTTGGTTTTGATGGATCTTTTGTTTGAGGCTGAATTTCGGACTCTTAGATTATATTTCTTGGTAGTTAATTTTGGGATCTTTGGTTGCATGATTTGTATTGACCTTTGTGAGATTTTGGGTCTGCATGAATGGAATTCATCTTTTACCATTCTTTCTTTCATGTGTGCATCTGCTCATGATTTGTGTTCTCTAGAACTTGCTCCTTTTCTTTTTGAAGCTAAATTTTTCACTTACGTGCATAAGTATGATGGAAGCTTGTTTTCTTTCTTTCATTTTCCCACGTTGGCCAAATAGACTCGCCCCTTACATTATATTCCCTTTGCTAGCCCCTTTGTGCCTTCTTGACTCATTCTTTTCTAAGCCACATTACAAGCCTAAGCGTAAAACCATTCTATTCCGCACCTTGGAAAATTTATTGAGCATTGGTTTCACCTTGGTTTTGTGTTTCAGTGTGGGGGTTGCCCAGGTGTGCAACATTTTAAGTGTAGGGGGAGTATTTGATTTTGATTTTGTGCCATTCATCATTTGGCATTAATGTTGGTCATTGTGATTCTATAAAAAAAAAGGTACAAAAAAAAGAAAAAAAGGAAAAAAAATACAAAAAAAAAAAGAAAGAAAAAAAAAGAGAGAGAGAGAGAGAGAGAGAGAGAGGAAGCAATGTAAAGAAGGAGAAATAAAAAGAAATGATATTGAGGTGATTTGCTATTATTAACGATGTTCTTTGAATTTCTTGGGTGCTTAGCCTATCATATCGATACTTATTGACACCTATACCCTAGACCCATTACAACCTTCAATAACAAGCTCTCTTGATTTTTGCATGCATGTGTTATAAGTAGTGGAGAAGTAGAAGTTGAGCAAGCTTATGGTAGAACAATTTTCTGGAGTAGAATTTGAGCGATACACTTATTGACCCTATACACTTGAGAGATCGATTGAGGGCATCCCTTGAGAGACCATCTTGTGTGATTAGCATCATTGATTGAGATTGCCAGGATTTTTAATTGGAGATGAAAGGATTGTGGTCTTGATTGATTGGTCTTTTGAAGCTTTGTGTCCTTTGTTAAATTTTTGCATTGCTAGCAATTGTTAGAAATGAAGAGTTTTTCATTTTAGTCTTTTTCTTTGAGTTTTGCTCGGGAGTGCAAAAAGATAAGTGTGGGGGAATTTGATGATTGAATATTATTACACTTATTTGTATCTCTTGGTGAATAAAATTAGGAAGGTTTGACTAATAAATAATGGATTTTATTACTTAATTGGGCTTTGAGCTTTTAATTGGAATTGATTCATTCTTTATGATTAAATTCCAGATTTACAGTGATTTAGTATTTTCGCCATAACTTTTGATCTAGATATCCGATTAGCCTGATTCTTCTTTCCTTTTTTAGATGATTCAGAGAGCTACAATTGTTATGAAGACTTAGAAGGCTGATTTATACAAAAAGATGGACGAAATTGGAGCTAAAGACAGACCCATTTTTCTGGATTTTTATTTTGCTCGAATTTTGTAATAAAAGACCATTTATTAGAGGTTTCCTATTCTTAGAATTTTCCTATTTTTAAAGGTTTCCTATTTTTGGGCCAATCTTGTAGCCCTAGTGTTTCCTATTTATAGGTTAGATTAGATGGCTAAAAACATATTCTCAATTACGTTGAATAGGATTTCTTTTTGGTTTTCTTCTTCATCTTTTCTTTTGTGTTTTGCTTAGTCATGCTTGGTTAAGCTTACGTGGTTAACCCAACGTGAGGATTCCATGATTCATCCAGAGAACTTGTGCTTTATCGATGATTTAACTCGTTTCTATTTTCATCTTATCGGATCCGATTTCGGAAATAGTTCGAATATTAGATTTAATATTTGGTTTGGTTTATCCCAAGGACTGAATTCGAACTAGGTTTTAAGTTTTTTGTGCGATCGCATAGTGGGACGCCGCTGTTCGGACATATTCTAGGCGATCGTCTAGTCGAGGGATTTTCTAGGCGAATGCAGAGATCTCGGTTCGTCCAGAGCCAAACATGGGTTATTTATATTTTGTTCAATGATGGAAGTCTCTGGAATCCGAATGTTGGGTTGATCGATTTTAATCTGTTTCTTCTCGTTTTCTTATATTCTATTTTATCTTTGGTTCATTTAAATTGCATTTCTATTTTAGTTTATTAATTTAAAAATCCAAAACCCAATCCCCCCTTGTTCTCATTGCATTTGCATGACATTTAGATTACTTAGGATTCAATAAAAGGCTCCTCGAAGAAGAGAACGATCCTAGGTTTGCCTATACGCAATCCTTGGTTAATTGTTGATTGTGGACCCCAAGGCTAATGACAAAAGGTCTTCATCAAATGGCGCCGTTGCCGGGGAGCTAAGTAATTGGCTCCTAGGTGATTTAATTGTCAAATTCACTTTTGACAAGGGGTTTCTCGTGTGAAGCTTGTTAGTTTTGCATTTTTGATTTTTCATTGCATATAGTTTAGGATTTTTGCATTTAGGTAGCTTGCATAGCACTCATTGCATTATTGCATTGTCTTGACTTGGTAGCTTCTGTGTGGTGTGTTTGTATAAAGTTCGATATGATTTTGAGCTTATTTGTTTTGATTTCACCATGTCTCCAAGTTAATTCATAGCATACTTGCATATTTCATCATTTTTGGCAAAAAAAAAAAAAAAAAAAAAAATCTTCTTTTCTTTTTCACTTGCATTTGTATTTTATTATTATAGTTATTAGACTCCTTTTAGTTAGATAGTTTTCTTGTAATTCCTTGGGAATTAATTGTATTGAAATTTCATGGCTTGGTTTTATGGCAATCATAATCTACCTTTCAGTTCTCACTCTTTTGTAGGCAATCAAGAATGTCATGGTCCTTTCCACCACCCATTACATGAACCATACCACCAACCTCCATTTCAACAATATCATCAACCCTCTCACTTACCATACCATCCTTCATTCCATCCCACTTCAGGACCATGCCATCCATCTTATGAATCTCAATACCCATTTGACCCACCTTATGAACCTCATTCTCAACCATGTATGCCCAACCAAGATCCTTCATTTTGTGAAGTCATTGGAGATTTCCAAAATCAAACGGCTTGGGCTGTAAATGAGGAGTGGTCACTTAAGGACAACTTTCATCAACTAATGGACTCTCATTTTAGAATGATGGAACAACAAGCGAAATAACATGAGAGATTAGGAAAGGAAATTGAGCAGCAAGCACAAATGTTGAAAATGAAATATCCTTCTATCATGGGCACACATGCACAAGAAGTGAAACAAGTACAAAAGCGCATTGAAGAGTCTCTCTCCCATTTGGTAATGATTCTATCCTTATACAAGTAGACTCTCCTACTACTTTGGCTAATGAAGCAAGTCATGATTTGAGTGATAATGAGGTGGACGAGGAAATCATTGTTGAATCCCCTCAATTGTTTGGAAATGTAATTGCTCAACCAATTGGCTTGAGTAGTAGTGATTATTTGTATTTGTTGATGAGTGTGTTCCTATTTCTTTATGTGATGCTTTAAGCGATGAAAATGCTTCTCTTCATAGTACTAGTGATTATTGCGATAAATTGAATGACATATTTTCATCTTTGTTGTGAAGAATATCAAATATGTGTAGATTGTTATCATGAAAAATGTCATTTACTTGTTGAGCTTCAAAAGAAAGCATTTAGTGAAGTGGTTGATTCTACCATTGATCAAAATGCACCCTCTTGTACTATTGATGATAGTAAGCATGTCAATTTTCAAAAGGTTGAATCAAGCATGGATGTCAATGTTGTTGATGATGTTCTTGCTCAGTGGTATGTTGATTATCCTAATTTTGCATGTACGAGTGATTACGCCAATTGTGTATGTCTTTGATAAAGAATGGTGCCCTATTTGCACCGAGATTAATGCGCATTATTTGGTGATTCCGACTTGCTTAGTGATTTTGCCTTACTTGTGGATTTGTTGTTGATGTGAGTGAGAAAGATCATAGCCTAGAATACCAAATGCATAAAATTCCCATTGGATTACCTCCATGTAGTCTTGTTGGTGACAAAGATTCTGAAATTTTGATTGATAAAATCCGCATGTTGATGCATCTTTCCAACAAGTACTTTCTTGTGATTTGCCACCTGATTTAGAAAAACAAGATAATTGTTTTGAATCTTTACACATTCCAGGTGGGGATGATTTGAAAAATTCGCTTCATTCTTCCACTCTTTTCCCTTCCATCTCTTTTGATTGCAACGATGATGTGGCGTACTCCAACAATAAGTTGGATTCCACACCTTCCATTTTGCAAGCACAAGAGAATGTTCACAATATGATTGGTTGCTTGACTCCTACCGATGGGAGTATCATTGATTTCCTTGGATGTGATACTTACTTGGAGAGTTTGAAACTTAACATGCCCTTAATTCACTCAAAATCTCTCCATGTCTCTATTTTTGGATGGGATTGCTATTTGCTTGTCTTATTTGCGGGAACATTCTTGGAAAGGTTGTCGATGGAACCAACATCCACCATACACTCTTGGACCTCTTCCAATAGATCTTGAGCCACCTCCATCAAGGAAATTCAATGTGGGAGAAGATGTTTCAAGGGAAAAATTCATAATTATCATCAAAGATGAGAACTTCTCCTTCAAGCGACTCAAGATACTCTAACAAAGGTTGTCTCTTTCCTTACTTATTTTCTTCCTAATTCATATGATTACTTGGGCTTAATTGTTGTATGAGGAAGATAAGTGTGGGGGAGGGACCCAATTCAGTAGAAAAAGTAGAAATAATGTAGTTTAGTAGGTAAAAAAAAGAGTTTTTATGAATAAAACACTCTCTTTCTATGATTGCTCTATCTCTTGTGAACTTTGACATCTTGGTTTTGATGGATCTTTTGTTTGAGGCTGAATTTCTGGACTCTTAGATTATATTTCTTGGTAGTTAATTTTGGGATCTTGGTTGCATGATTTGTATTGACCTTTGTGAGATTTTGGGCCTGCATGAATGGAATTCATCTTTTACCATTCTTTCTTTCATGTGTGCATCTGCTCATGATTTGTGTTCTCTAGAACTTGCTCCTTTTCTTTTTGAAGCTAAATTTTTCACTTACGTGCATAAGTATGATGGAAGCTTGTTTTCTTTCTTTCATTTTCCCACGTTGGCCAAATAGACTGCCCCTTACATTATATTCCCTTTGCTAGCCCCTTTGTGCCTTATTGACTCATTCTTTTCTAAGCCACATTACAAGCCTAAGCGTAAAACCATTCTATTCCGCACCTTGGAAAATTTATTGAGCATTGGTTTCACCTTGGTTTTGTGTTTCAGTGTGGGGGTTGCCCTGTGTGTGCAACATTTTAAGTGTAGGGGAGTATTTGATTTTGATTTTGTGCCATTCATCATTTGGCATTAATGTTGGTCATTGGAATTCTATAAAAAAAAAGGTACAAAAAAAAGAAAAAAAGGAAGAAAAGTACAAAAGAAAGAAAAAAGAAAGAAAAGAAAAGAGAGAGAGAGAGAGAGAGAGAGGAAGCAATGTAAAGAAGGAGAAATAAAAAGAAATGATATTGAGGTGATTTGCTATTATTAACTGATGTTCTTTGAATTTCTTGGGTGCTTAGCCTATCATATCGATACTTATTGACACCTATACCCTAGACCCATTACAACCTTCAATAACAAGCTCTCTTGATTTTTGCATGCATGTGTTATAAGTAGTGGAGAAGTAGAAGTTGAGCAAGCTTATGGTAGAACAATTTTCGGAGTAGAATTTGAGCGATACACTTATTGACCCTATACACTTGAGAGATCGATTGAGGGCATCCCTTGAGAGACCATCTTGTGTGATTAGCATCATTGATTGAGATTGCCAGGATTTTTAATTGGAGATGAAAGGATTGTGGTCTTGATTGATTGGTCTTTTGAAGCTTTGTGTCCTTTGTTAAATTTTTGCATTGCTAGCAATTGTTAGAAATGAAGAGTTTTTCATTTTAGTCTTTTTCTTTGAGTTTTGCTCAGGAGTGCAAAAAGATAAGTATGGGGGAATTTGATGATTGAATATTATTACACTTATTTGTATCTCTTGGTGAATAAAATTAGGAAGGTTTGACTAATAAATAATGGATTTTATTACTTAATTGGGCTTTGAGCTTTAATTGGAATTGATTCATTCTTTATGATTAAATTCCAGATTTACAGTGATTTAGTATTTTCGCCATAACTTTTGATCTAGATATCCGATTAGCCTGATTCTTCTTTCCTTTTTTAGATGATTCAGAGAGCTACAATTGTTATGAAGACTTAGAAAGCTGATTTATACAAAAAGATGGACGAAATTGGAGCTAAAGACAGACCCATTTTTCTGGATTTTTATTTTGCTCGAATTTTGTAATAAAAGACCATTTATTAGAGGTTTCCTATTCTTAGAATTTTCCTATTTTTAAAGGTTTCCTATTTTTGGGCCAATCTTGTAGCCCTAGTGTTTCCTATTTATAGGTTAGATTAGATGGCTAAAAACATATTCTCAATTACGTTGAATAAGATTTCTTTTTGGTTTTCTTCTTCATCTTTTCTTTTGTGTTTTGCTTAGTCATGCTTGGTTAAGCTTCTGTGGTTAACCCAACGTGAGGATTCCATGATTCATCCAGAGAGAACTTGTGTTTTATCGATGATTTAACTCGTTTCTATTTTCATCTTATCGGATCCGATTTCGGAAATAGTTCGAATATTAGATTTAATATTTGGTTTGGTTTATCCCAAGGACCGAGTTCGAACTAGGTTTTAAGTTTTCTTTGTGCGATCGCATAGTGGGACGCCATTGTTCGGACATATTCTAGGCGATCGTCTAGTCGAGGGATTTTACGGGCGAATGCGAGAGATCTCGGTTCGTCTAGAGCCAAACATGGGTTATTTATATTTTGTTCAATGATGGAAGTCTCGGAATCCGAATGTTGGGTTGATCGATTTTAATCTGTTTCTTCTCGTTTTCTTATATTCTATTTTATCTTTGGTTCATTTAAATTGCATTTCTATTTTAGTTTATTAATTTAAAAATCCAAAACCCAATCCCCCTTTGTTCTCATTGCATTTGCATGACATTTAGATTACTTAGGATTCAATAAAAGGCTCCTCGAGAAGAGAGAACGATCCTAGGTTTGCCTATACGCAATCCTTGGTTAATTGTTGATTGTGGACCCCAAAGCTAATGACAAAAGGTATTCATCACTCAACAACCCACGACGGTAATTCTCTCAATAAATAGATGGGACGCGCCTCGCCTACCATTTGTTGTGCTCGTCAACATTTTCTTTCTTACTTTATTATTTTTGCCTATCATTTCATTCGCCATCTGCAGTATTTAATGATTTCATGCTTCATTGATTATTACTCCCGCTCTCCTCCTTTCATTTTATAAAATATAATTTCTTAACTATACCTCCTTGTTTTTGTAAGATATTGTTTTTAATGTGTGAAAAGTTTATTGTAAGCTTTTCATTTTATCTCCACTTTATTATTAAAAAAATTTGTGATACTATTGTATTTTTTTATAAAAGTGTTTCTATAATTAAGATTGAAGGTAATATTTAATTTATATGCTTGGCTAAAAAATTCAGCATAACATATTCTCTCTTTTACATAAATGAGTATATTTTTGGAAAATAAATTTAATTTTATATATATTTATCACATCTAACTAGTTTTAACCATCTCAACCAACAATTCAATTTGATTATTAAAATCTTATAGAAAGGAAGGTAGGTTGGAGGGAATACTTAATATCAGTCATCATATGAGTTGGTTGGTATTTGAATCATATTCAAATTTTATATCCCCTCCTTCTTGCAGTAACATCCCAATTTTTTTTTTTTTTTATAAAACTAAATAATATTTTAGGAAAGATTAACTTATGGTAATTAAAATTTACCATGCAATTACTCAATATAAGATTTAATATTCTAAAGTGAGAGGCAAAGAAAATATTATAAGTTTTATTTGTAGAAAATAGCATAACTTGCAAAGCATTGAGAAAATTATATTTGGACTAAATATATAAGCTTGACCTAATTGTTAAATTGTAAATATTAAAAAAAAAAAAATCCTTCGGGTCTTAAATATAAGACATAGTTGATTTTTTTCAGAAAGATTAATGAAGATAAATAAGTTATTTAATTATATCATATGTTGTGTATTCTTAAATTATATATCAGTTTATAAATTAGGTAAAATAGTTTTGAGAGAAAATGATAAATATAAATATTTTAAAGTAAATTAATCAATTTTCTTAATATTTTTAAATAAATCAACTATATCCTATATTTAATACTAGAAAAATTAAAATAATAAAAAAACCAATTTAAAAAGAATTGGTGACAGCACGTGGGTGCTGTAACCATTATTTAGTTTGGGGGAGGGGATACCCCAAGCACTCCCATCTTGCAATAAACGCACCAGAAGGATCAGGTACGGTGTGGGGAGTGAGGGCGGGAAAACAATGAGAGAGGAAAAGAGGGTGGAGGTTGTTTGGGTTTTTAAAAATAAGTTACTCTTTCTAACAATCTTAGCTCCACTCTCTTCATTATTTTTCTAGATCCATCTAGAAATTATTTAAAATTTAAGATAAATTTAATGATTTTAACTATTTTTATTAGTTTTAAAAATTATTATTTGGTGCCTAAAACAGTTATTTTACAAACTTGTTATTTAGAAAAGAAAGGCTAAGTCTTTATTAGAAATACAAATGTTACATAAATTATAATGAAGGGTAGGTGATAGCGACTTGGGCAAGTGCACCGGTCGTTATAAGTAATAAAGTAGTGAGAAAAAGATCGTCCACTAGGAATAGTACTCCAATCACTAATTTGGTATTTTCGCTTTAGTTGGATGAGTAATATGGGGGTGAGTTGTAACCAGAAATTTAAAGAATTAAATAAAAAAACAAGAATCCAAAATTATGAATCTCAAGAACAACGAGAGAAAACAACTGAGAGAAAATATGAGTAATTAAGAAATACGTTGATTTAGGGATAAAAATCCCCCTATGTTCCTCTAATAATTTGAATTGAATCCTAATTGATTATTATTCTCATGATTGACGATCAATTCTCTAAAGTTAGACTAAGTCCCAATGTCTTGATGCTACCTTAGTCCGTTATCTTTGAAAACAACCTAATGTCTTAGTATTGTTTGGAAATATCATATTTTTACCAGAATTCCGAGATCGCATAAACTCGTAAGCCTATGTCTAGGTCATACAACTCTACGATGAATTAACGGGTCTAGTTAAATGCACCAACATCTCTATTGTCATACATTAACCTATGAACGATCTAAAAGGTGATCAATCTTCAAGAAAGCTTTAAGCAAAGATAATTCATTCAATCAAGAAAATAAAGATCAATAAAGAATCCAACTAAATATTTTAAATTCGCATAGGGTTCATCCTCGCCCTAACTACAAAAGAAAACTAGCCGAGCATGACTATACTAAAATCCATGAAAAGATGAAAATCAGATTCAGATAAGACAGGAAAAGAAAAGAGAAATAAAGATTCTTAAAGAATCCCTCAGTCTCAACGCTCCTCGTTGATGTGCGTCGTCACCCTGATGGTTCTTTTTCTCCTTCTTGAATTGCCGCTTGCGTGCTTGGTCCTGTGCGTCCTTGAATTCCTTTCTCTCTGCGTCGTTCTTGCTGATCCCAATTGTGTGTCTTCCCTTCTATATATCTTAGGTTCCATGCGTGTTGCATTTTGTACGCGTCCCTGATTGCCATATATTTTTAAATCTCTATCTTATTATATTATAATATAATAAGATATTATATTAAATTCTTTCAATTCAATTCTTTGCAATTCGCATTCACGTTCACGGGTCCACGTCACGAATTCACCATTGATTCAATTGACTCCTCCAGGTTGCTTTCCTTTCTAATGCGTGGGGTCCGCGTTTCCTTATCTATTTAAATATCTTATAGATATAATATCTCCTACACAATAAAATAGGATATTAATAGATTTTCTGTTATAACATTCTTTTATCCTATATTTAATTAAAAGATAGATAAGTATATAAAAGATAATTAAATAAGTATAATATTAATAAATTTAATCCAATATATATCAATCCATACTTATTTAATTATAAAATATCTACTTATCAAGTAAAGACTCAATAAGTTCAAGTATATATATTTTAATAACAAAAGTATATTACAATAAAAATAATTACAATGTCATCATTCTATGCCTTATTTTTTGGAATTCCATCATAATTGTCTCGTTATCAATACCTGCCAAATACATCTTTAACAAAAAAAAAAAAAAATTGAAAGAGACAAATTCAAGGGCGGCACTTGCCCCCTTCTCATACACCTCGATCCGCCCTGCCCCTACTAATTGCTCTATACTCTACTATCATATTAATTATTATTCTCACCAACTACCTTATTAATTATGAGCATACATGAGAAAAAATATTTAATACTCTTAGCAAATTAAACAAGCAAGTGCCTTATAAAAATGATCAAATATACTTATTAGTTGGTGTCTTATAATAAAGACCGGAGGAAATATATAACTTCTTTTTTCAGTTTTTTTAATTCAAAGATGAAAAATTTAAAGGTTTATAGGATTTTAAATATTCAAATTTTATATTCTCTCCTTCTTGCTTTAGCATCCGTGTCTTTTTTAATTATAAAACTAAATAATATTTTAAAAGAGATTAGTTTATGGTAATTAAAATTTACCATGCAATTACTTAGTATGAGCTTCGGGCGTCCCAGATCGGTCAGATTTTTTTGTTTTTCGTTTTTATTTTTTTCTATGTAAAAAAATGTTAGTTAAGAGATTATCTTTATTTTAGACCCTCTACCTATTAAAATTATTTTTTATAAAAAATAAGAAAGTAAAAAAAATCAAATTTGATCTGGACAATCGGATCTCGTCCGTACGGACGATCTCTCTCGGGACGAGCACGAATCGGCCCGTGGAAGACGGGGTCTTCTCTCTCCCTCATTCTTTTTTTGAAAAAAAAAAAAATTTTATCACATACTCATTGCCTCATGAGCGCCTAGTCATCAAACCGCATCGGCTTAGTTGTCTGTCAATGTTATTGGGCATGTTTGAATAAAGCTTTAAGTAGTTTAAAGTCAGAAAAAAAGTACGCTAAAAGTGGAGTATTTGGATTGGGCTTTAAGTTCAATGGGCTTTTTTTAAAAAAAAAAAACTCTTAAAAGTCAATTAAGAAAAAAGCTCAATGAGTAGCTTTTTTCCAAAAAGTCACTTTTTGACGTGGGCATCGCTACTTCTACCATCATCAATCATAACACAAATTATATTTGCAGCCTCACTTTTTTTCCTACCGGGCTTCTAAAAAAATCCGATAGAAAATAAGTCACCACAAACCCAAACAGGCTCATTGTCACATCACCACAAACCATCCTTATTGAATTAACTTTTTAGTCGAAAAGAAATTTGAGGGAACAAAATTATAGTTTGAAGTTATAAGGATTAAAATTAAAATTAGAGTAAATTATAAGAACCAAACATTATATTGATCCGAAAATAATACTCCCTCTGGTCTTAAATGTAAGCCATAGTTGATTTTTGGAGAAATTAAGGAAGTTAAATAAGTCATTTAATCATATTATATGTTGTGTATTCTTATATTATATATCAGTTTATTATTCATACTAATTAGTTTAGAGAAAAAATACAAATACAAATACTCTAAAGCAATTTAATTAGTTTATTTAATCTCTCCAACAAATATTGTCTCTTAAGTTGTGTTTGGCTCAACATACTCCCTTTCGTCCCCAAGGAAATTTACAAGTCAAATGACATTTACAACTATCTACTGTTCAAATGGTATAAAATTTTACAAGTAAAATCATTACTACCTTCAGTCTTAAATACATGAGTTAAGGTTGGAAGAGTATTTCTTTAATTTCTAAATATAAAATCTTAATCCACTATATCTTTTGATTTATATTTTTTTCAAAAATATCCTTATTATTTTTCTTGCTAAAAAAAAAGTATCCTTATTATTGATTGCACATAGAATAAGAGGTTTCAATCAATGACTGATTACAATGCTCATAAATAGAAAAGGAATTTTAGGCAAACCAATATATATTTATTATGAATAACAACTTTAATATTTTTTTAATATTCATACATTAATTATCTAACTCTTATATTAAAGATATAATAGATGAGGTAGGATATTGTCACAACCTCTTTTTTTCACTACCTTTACACTACCTTCTTGTAACCGTCAGATCTACTATTTCATCCAACGGTCCAGATTTAACCTACTTAAATCAATTTCCTTCGATCATTTCTCCTCTTTCTCTCGCGTTTCTCTCCTCTCTCTCTCTCTCTCTCTCTCTCTCTCTCTCTCTCAATCGCCGCCACACCGCATCTCGCGTTCTCTCAATCGGCGCGGCTCCCCTCCGCTTCTCACAATAATGCTTTCATGTTCTCTCAATCGGACCAAATCGGACCTGTATCTCCGATGTCCACCGTATATTTTCCTCGTTTCATTGCTTCCCTCCAAATCGGGTCTAGGTCAGCGTGGAACATTAAACTGGAATGATTTTGTCGAGACAGTATCCCAATTCAAGCGTACGACTATGAATACTGAACCTTCAGCCCAAAATTAAGCTATGATCGCAATTAATTTCTCTATTCAATTCCCGTACTCTCGCACTACTCAAAAGGAATATTTGATCCCCTGTTTGTGATTATTTCATATTTGGGTGTGCTTTGCTCGCAATATGATATGATGATCTGTAATCCAAACCCAAAGCCCGAGAGCCAACTTTCCCCATCGCTTTCATGGGAGGGGCAATCCCCCGTAAAAGCCACACCACCTGTCACATTCTCAATTCTTCTTAGTCCTCTAATCTTTCCCCTCAATTACACATATATATCCTTATTAAAGTACATTCACGTGCCCCGAATAAACAAAGGGAGCCATATATTTGAATTTTGAGGGTAATTATCCCCACAAAAAGAATATCGAGGACATTTGAAATAATTCAACGTATCGGGCCATGACGATCCCTTTATCGTGAAAAGACAAGCATGTTTTCCCTTTTACGTAAAAGCCATTGGGTTGGGTGCATGAAGTTGATGGCCGATCCCCTGACTGATTATCATAATTTATATCTGAAGAACGAAAAAAATACCCGAAGAACGAAAAAACAGAAGACGACGCAGGAGAAGAACGCGAGTAGTTGTGAGAAGCGAGAGAGAGATGATTGTGGTGTAAATTCGAAGTCCGAGAGGGAGCAGGTCTTGGCGCGATTGCTTTCTGGGGAGCCGCTTGAGAGAACGCGAGAGACGCTTGAGAGAACGCGAGAGAAAGAGGGAGAAATGAATTGAAGGAAACTGATTTAAGTAGGTTGAATAAGGGCCGTTGGATCAAATAATAATCTGATGGTGAGAAAAAGATAGTGAAAACGTAGTGAAAAAAGAGGTTGTGACAATATCCTACCTCATAATAGAATAGTATTCATCATTACAAGTTCTTAGAATTAAAAAATTATGAGCAAGCTTTCCACACTCAAATCTTAAGGTACACCAAAAGAAGATAAATATAGGCATACTGTTTAAATTGTGTTTATCATACTTGTTTTCACCGCAACAAATTTTTTAGCTTATCACTCTCTTTTTCTATTCTTATTCTCATCTGCTTTCCCTGCTCTTTTTCCACCAAAATCCTTCTAAAAAAAACCAAGCAATGTCTTAATGATTGCCCTATTCTTCTCTCGTCGTAATGCAACAGATTTTTTTTTTTTTTTTTTTAGATTGAGTTTTTGTTCTGCATTCAACAAGATTTGGATATCCATGGAAGCTTTAAGATTCATCCACGTTGATCCTTAAAAGGATTGCGAAAATTAAATAAATGTAATGACAAAATCTCCGGGCAAGCCCACCATTGATAGTCATCTAACGATCTTCTCCACTCTTAGTCTGTATATCCAATTCTTTGAAATATTAAAGAGGAACAACGCAAGGTTATTAAAACGAAATAGGTCACTATATTACATTAAGGGTCAGTGTGTTGGCTCGAGCTAACTCGAGGTTAAATCGGTAAAAAAAAAAAAAAAAAAAAAAAAAAAACCTCTCAGAGATATTAGTGTTTATCCTCACCTAATTTTTTTTTTTTTAAAAAAAAAAAAAAAAACTTAGAGGTTTAGTAACCTGGTCTGATTATTATTTTAAATTTTGTAATCCCCTAATAGTACCACTAGCACGTGAATACGTGATCCTACTAATGACGAGGGACGGTGCCGTAGAGACTGGCACCAAAGAAAGATGGCAAGAGTGACGGTGCAACAAGTGATGGGATGGGACACTTTAGAAAGATGGCCAATTAGACTGACACCATAGACAGATGGGTAAATAGATGGGTTCAACCTGTGGGTGCAGCCACCATTATTTACTTTGGGGGAGGGGGTAATAATACCCCAACCATGCCAACGACTCCCCTCTCTCCATATTTAAACGCACCAGGACAAGGTTTGGTGTGGAGACTGTAGAGTGAGAGCGGGAAAAGAATGAGGGGAAGAGGTGAAGAGGAAATAAGGATAGAAATTGTTTAGGTTTTTAAGATAAGTTATTTAATTTCTTTTTCTTTTCTTTTTTAGTTTAAAGATAATTGATGGTGAAATTTTTTAAAGATTTATAGGATTTTAAATATTCAAATTTTTATATTCCCTCCTTCTTGTGGTAACATCCCGCCTCTGGGTCCTAATTATAAAAACACTTTTATAAGACAATTTATACTATAAAAGTGTTCTTATTAATTTATACTCCCTCCGGTCCTAATTATAGGAACAAATTTTGGAGTTGGTTTTGGTCCTAATTATAAAAGCAAGTTTTAACTTTTGTCAATTTTTTCCTATAATACCCCTATTTATACTTTATCAATAATAATTAAAGACAATAATAATTTATTAATACACCTATATATTTTATAAAATAAATAATGTTTGCAACTCATTAATATCATATACACCTAAATTATACTTTTTTTATATAAAATAATTTTGAGCAATTTTTGTTATATTTTTCCCATATCACCCCTACTAATACTTCTTCCACAATAATTAATTTAACAAAGACGCTTTATATTCTATCAAGTGAGATATTCTACTTTATTTTTTATTTTTAAATAAAATAATTTTAATATTCCTTTAAGAATTTTTTTAACTAATTTTATTCTTTTAATACCATAGCTTGTTAAACATTAAAGATATTTTGTTTGGACAGAATAAGTTAGACTGTAAAAAATAATAATAAACATTAAAGATATTTTGTTTGGGTTTTTAAGATAAGCTATTTAACTTCTTATTTTTATTTTTTTAGTTCTAAGATAATTGATGGTGAAAATTTTTTAGGTTTATAGGATTTTAAATATTCAAATTTTTATATTCCCTCCTTCTTGTGGTAACATCCCAGTTTTTTTAATTTCAAAACTAAATAATATTTTAGCATAGATTAATTTATAGTGATTAAAATTTATTATATAACTACCTGGTATGGGAGTAAATTTTCTGAGAGTCAAAGAAAGTTATGATAAACATTAAAGAAATTTTGTTTGGACAAAAAATATAAGCTTGGCCTAATTGTTAAACTGTAAAAGAAATAATAATAATAATGATAAACGATAAAAATAATAATAATAATAATAAGCACGTGGGTTCGGTCACCATTATTTACTTTGGGGTCACTTGGACAATAATACCCCAACCATGCCAACTACTCCCCGACTCTATTTAAACGCACCAGAGGTACGGATGGACGGTGCGGGGAGTGAGAAAAAAAAATCAGAAAATAACCGAACGTGCAGAATGTGAAATAAAAGTTGTAGAATCACAATTCAAAATTTGGTCTATCGTGTAATATTAATATTAGGGTAAAGGAGTAAAAATACACATGTAATTTTTTTTTTGGGAGCTCAAAGACTACGAGTTTTTTTTTTAGAGCAAAAATACACATGAATTCTCAAAAGTGGAGCAAAAATACCATGGTGTTAATTTAACTTCACAGACGTTACTTACATTTTGAAAATACTAAAATACCCCTCAACTCAACAAAAATCCCAATTTCCTCGGGCCTCCCCCTGGATTCATCACCCTCCCCTATTAATTCTTCATCATTGTAGACAAAATTGCAGGATAGAAAAGCGTAGATTTAAACACATTGACAAAAAAATCCAGAGAGGTTCATCAACCTTTCAAATACCAATTACAGATCCAAAAATCAAATCCAATAATCAACATAAAAATCAAATCAGAAAATGAGGAAGAAACTGATCCAGAAATCACGAGTTAAACCAGAGACGGAGCTTTCTCCAGTTAAACCAGAAACTGATCCAGAAATCACGAGTTAAACCAAATGAGGAAGAAACTGATCCAGAAATCACAATCTCAGGATTAAACCATTTCGAAGAGACGGAGCTTTCTCCAGTTATAAAGTACCGTTCTTGTTCCCCCCACAAAAGAAAAACAGAGTTCTTCGAATCTCCAAGAATCAAGCAAATTTGAAAATTTTTCAATTCAAAACGATGAGAAGAAGTAGAGGGAAATCGTATCAAAAGGCGATAGAAGGGAGAATTTGCCCAGATTTACAGATCGACATGTCATATCTTGAACCCTAAGCCCCAAATGTGTTTCGTATAATAAGATTAGGTTTTGAACCCTAACCTAAAACGGAAGAAAGACGAAGAAATTGGAGGAACAATATAAAATCGTCAGCCTTAGGGTGTTCAACTTTGTGGATGTTGCCTTCCCTAAACCCAGGATTGAAGAAAGAAGAAATTAGAATCTAACACCCACATCCACATACCTGAACAACGTCAGCGATGGTTGATGAATCGAAACCCAAGATTTTAATCGAACGCCATGATTGATGCCTCGCATGCACGCTGACCTGAGAGACCAGGCTATGTGTTCCCGAAGGAGAGATCGATGACCGGAATTTCGCCAGCGATGGCGTCGGCTTCTCCGTTTTGGGGTGGGACGGTGGGTATGGGGATTGAAACGGTGATGAGTGAGAGAGCGCGAGTGAGAGCACGCGAGGGCAATGAGGTCAATTAAGGGGAAAAAGGCATTTTTCATTTTTTTAATAAGGTGGGGCCCACTGAAGACTTAATGGTAGTTAAACAAAATTGACGGCCATGGTATTTTTGCTCTACTTTTGAGATTACATGTGTATTTTTGCTCCCGAGAAAAACACATGGTGCTGGGCGCTCCCGTGGGAAAATTACATGTGTATTTTTGCTCATTTACCCTTAATATTATTGTGATCTCTAGTCCTTTTCCGTGGTCTTCCCATTTGAGAGACTATTGACTTACTTGCTTAGGTGACGACGTTCTCTCTCTCCGGAGGAAGATGATGATAGATAGTGGATAGTGGCGACTCAGGAATTTTATTGAGGGGTGAAAATAAAAAATACTATATCATAAATAAAAGTATTTAAAATATAATACAGACCTAATATACAAAAAAATAACTTGTACTTGTTTCTTGAATCTAAAGTCATGCTCATAATTCCCTGTTGTGAAATCTCTATAATAAAATTTATTAACCAGTTTGCAAGTAATTTAACGATATTTTCATTAAACTTGATATATAACTGAGATTAAAATTCGCTTTCAAATTAACACTAAAATATTTTATTATTGCTCCAGAGCCAAAGGAAGGGAAAGGGGAAAAAAAGTAATTCTTGCTCATTCTGAGTTCTATTCCCACTCCTATTTTAGTGTAATCTAAATTGTCTAGCAAGAAACTATTTAACATCACGTATTGAAGCATTTCAGCGAGAACACAATAAGTCACAGACTATCCAAGCAAGCCATAGAATAATACACTGAATCAGAGCATAGGTAAATAATACATATCGCGTCTCTCTCTCTCTCTCACACACACACACACTCACACACGCACAGCTAATACTAATTAAGTTTCCCAGTTACAGAGAACTGGAGTGATATATAGATGTGAAGATATCTAATAATACATCAAGAAACTAAAAACAAACCCTAGAACAGCACATAACCCTTTCCTGCTAGATAGATGGTGTGAAGATGAAGACTCCTTGCACAAATTAAACATGGACCATTTAACTGAAATTTATATATATAATATTTTTATTTCAAATATATATATAATTACCACACGCTGATCTCTCTTCCATGGGGGCCACCTCCGCCCATGGAAGAGAGATCAGTGTGTGGTGCTGAAAGAATATGGTGGGGACTGGGGAGAGAAAAAGTGAGAATTAGTTGAGTAGTATGAGTTATTTTAATTAAAAAAGTGTCTCTTAATTATAAAAAGGAACAAGTTATACCGACAAAGCATCTCTTATAATAAGAAATAAAAGGAGTGCCTACCAACTCAAGTTGATGTGAGTGACAAGTATTTTCGTCTCTTCAAATAAATTGTTGGTAGGTTTGATTCATACTACCTCCTATCCCTAATTATAAGAGTTAATTGATTTTCTTTTGGAGAGGTTAAGGAAACTAAATAAGTTACTTAATCATTTCATACGCAAAATTAGTTTTTAATAATTTTTAATATTAATATTAAATATAAATTTTCATTCCTTGAATTTTTTGTTCTGCAGCTACTCGCCTACGTAGTATTTTTTTTTTTTTGGTTAAAAAATTGTTCATTTAGGGGGCAACTAATTTTTTTATGAAAAAAATTACACCAAATCAGTTAATTATGGTTGCCAATTGTTCCAAGGGGTCGATTGATTATTAATCTTTTTTCCTAGTTGTTACTATTATATATGCTCCCACCTCCATGGAACCTGTTTGTCGTTTTGCAAAGACATGTGGGCATAAAATAATGGCTTTCACTGCTTTATTCACATGGCCTTGATTATTGCAAATTTTCACAAAAGAGAACATGACTTTACGAAAATACAAATCATGGTTATTAATTTTGTCCTCATAACATTTCTTTGGTCTTTAGAGTTTATATTATATTATGATTAATAAGATACTTAAATTAGAAAAATAAAACATTTTAGTTCGGATAATCATTATGATTAAACTTGTGTGAATTTTGTGAACAATTACGATTTGCAATTTTTAATCAATAATTCCAGTTTCCTCATATGATTGATTTTGTTATTCTTTTATGTTACTAATTAAATTGCCTGGTTGATTATATTTTCTTGAATATTACATTTGCTTATTCTATTAGGATATCTCGTTTGATTATTCTAATTAGAGAAATAAATTATAATTGAGAATTTAATTCACATGCTAAGTGGTATTTAACGGTTATTTAAGAGGTAATTATAAATAACTCCATATCTATTACTATAATGGTCAACGATATATTCTCAGGAAGTTTCATTATTGTTTTCTTTATTTTCTTCTATATTTTTTATCTTCTATATTTCCCATTTTGTTGAGTTTTGCACAATTGATTAATTTAGTGACTCCACATAAGAGAATACAATCTAGGTTGACACTCTAGAGGTTAATTTAGTTATTAATTTAAACACTAACGACAAGCACAATCAAATATCAGTCCTACGAGCTTGTAGCAAACAAAGATTGGTATGTTATAACAATGCAAAGACTTATCATGACCTTTAAGATAGCTTTCTAGAAAGGTTCTTCAAGCCAAAACCAATACAATTAAGAATCACTGTGTGAATCTGTGGATTTGCCTTCATAACGAACTTCAAGAACCCAGAAACTCGCTTATGCTTCTGATTTTATTATCCCATGCTGGGATAGCTATCCCATGCGAATCTTGGAAACATTTTGTGGACACAGTGCGCAGAGAAGAAACAACAAGCCCTACTAACCAAAGAACAATGTTACAAAAAGAAAGGATGCGTCCAAAATTGCAATTGAAATAAAAAACAAGATTTCATAATGGGCTGTTTGATACAGGGGATTTGGAGGGGTAGAGGGTAAGGAAAATTTTGGGTTGAATTTAAAAAACTAGAGAAACGAGCTTTAATCAACAATGATCAAGGAGCGGAAAGAATGAGAGAATTAAAGAAGATAATCATGGTATCATAGAAAATACATGTTAAATTAACTAACTTGCTTAATCCAATCAAATTAAGTAAATATATAAGGATGCTAATCAGGAGGGAATACTTTTCAAAGGCGTTGAATTTGAACCCTATTCTCAAAAAGAGTGAGCGCCTGGATGGGTTTTTGTCTTGCACAAATATATTTTTGACCATCTTTTTATAATTTAGATTTATGAGTACTTTGTTCCTTGTCCAAGGATCTTGACAATATTCATTCAACCTTGTGCAAATGTCAAGTATATCACCAAAACCATTAAATAATAAAGAAATTTTTTTTGAATCACCAAAATGCTTGCTATTTTGTTCACAACGAGGACTCCACTTCTCTATATGTGTCTATTAGACAGTCCCAACATCATAAGGATAATGGCATTATTCTAATGCTATCATATTATGAAACAAAAATCCAAATCTATCTTCCTCCACCAAAATTTGTGAAAATTAAAAGACTATGTTCTGAAAATTTCCAGTCTATTAAACATTGCTCCACCTACCAGCCTTCAACTTTATCCGGCTTCTTGCAATGCATTGGCATTGTACAAAAGAATATACGTACCAATCTCTAGGGATGGAATCCATCAAGGTTTTTCTCCCGGCAAGTAAAATGATCTCAACGTTTCTAAAATGTTTTTTGTGTTAACATTATGATTAAACTCTAATTTTTGTCTGTTATAAATTTATCATTGAAAAAAAAATCACATTAAAAATTTCAAATCTAAACCGTCCACATTAATTTTTGAATGGTCCGGATTTCATCACAACAATGAGCATTGAATGAGGACCCACCTTCAAAAAGTCAACGCTTTTCAGTTTCCTTAGGTCAAATTCTATAACTACATATGCAAAACACTACCTATCAAAATATTGCTCAGAATGGAATAGTAAATCATGTAAATCCACTTTTTAAAAAAAGAAGAATCTAAACAAAGAAAATTCTCATTACTTCCTTATGAATACAATCAATTTCAATAGAAGAAAATTTGGTCATTTGTATTGATATATCGCAGCCCAAAAATGTGAAATACTAACAGAAAAAGAATTACAGTAATTTGGTCAAGAATGTTCTAGTATGAGTCCTAGGAGCACGTAGTGAACAAAAATTGGTATGTTACAGCAATACAAAGACTCATCACCTTTAAGACAGCTTTCTAGAAAGGTTCTTCAAGCCATAACCGATTAAGAATTACTGTGTGAGTCTTTGGATCTGACTTTATAATGAACTTCAAATCCAGAAACTCACTTATATTTCTCAGTGTTTCTATACCATGCTGGGATAGCTGCCCCACGCGAATCTAGGAAACATGTTTTGGACACAGTGCCCAGAGAAGAAACAACAAGAACTGTACATCAAAGAACAATGTTACAGAGTCAAAGGATGGGTCCAAGCAAATAGAAGAAGAAAGGTTAAAGCAACAACAACGAGCAGCCTTATTCCATTTAGTAAGATTAGATAGGTAGATCGAACAATGCCATTGACCTTTATTAGCAACTAACTGTTCAAATGTTTCATTTCTCAGAACTTCAAGCCAAATAACAAAAAAGATTGGCCAGAAAGATTAAAAAGGGCCAGTGCAATTAAGAAATCAGACCTGATGCGTTGAGTCCTGTTAGGAAATAATCAAAGTAAATATATTGTATTTATGAGTATCGCTACTGATTAGGGATTACAGGGATTAGGGTATTAACTAGGCAATCAAGACTCTTAATGGGTCATTACCCCCTTTTCCCCCATATGTATATATATTACCCCTCTCTGTATATGCATCTGTATCAATTCAAATATATATTCTTCCCTATTCTTCTCTCTCTCTCTGGCGTCTTCAAGTCCACCACTCCGCACTGCTGGATCTCCTGAAGTAAAGCATAAACTGTTTGCTGACCGACGTCTTCCGTGGGTATCAGGCCTTTCTTCTCGTCATCTGTGAAGTCAAAAGTTTCTTCAGCATGATCACGAGAAACAGCAGTGTCGACAGAAATGAAGCAAACAGAAGTAGTTTCCGCAACAAGCGAAATCCCATATCCAGGTGACCTGTGTTATTACTTATTAAGAGGACAAATCACCCAAAAACAAATAAAACTAGGGATTTCTCAAATGCCTAACAAATAACAAATATATTAACAAAATGTAAGTTTAATTATATACTGAATGAAAGAAATCATACTTTCCAGCCTGTGGGCAAGCTTTGTGATCTGTAAAAATTTGTACATCTGGGAGTAGACGATTGAAGATTCCAGAGGCAGCATGAATCATGCTATGTTCAAACTGAGAAGACACTCTAGCAGAAAATGTAACTCCTCTAATCCTCTTAACCATGCCCCCATCAGTCCAGGAAACTGCCTGCTAGGACAAATATGTAAGATCACAAATAAAGTTATATAATTATAAATTAGCAATAAATTTGGGTAGTCACAGTTAGACTCTGAACAATAGGCACAAACAAAACAACTTCCCCACCACCATCTGGAGGAACTCCACGGGACTCTATTTTAAGATCCAATAGTTCAGAAGGGACTCCAAAGCGTTTCAATATGTGCAAAGTGGTAGAGCGGAAAGTATCAACTGATGGATCCTTAGAATCATTTGTATTCCTGATAACATAATGATGAACAGTTATAACTCACAGATCATCTGGTCATATCCCATCCTTGCTGCATTGAATTGTATATTTAGTTCATATAATTTTTAAATCTAAATAAATATAATATATAAATTTTTTTATAGTTTTAATTTAAATCTAAATAATTTAAAAAATCTAAATAAATACAATATATATAAATTTTTTAAAAAATATGCCCATACCTCTAATTAGATATATAAGCACCTAATGTGACTCTTACTTTTATAGTTTTACTATCCTACATTCTCATGTTTACTTTCCCTCACTTATTATCTATTTTCTTTCTCTTACTTATCTCCTAATAAATAAAGACATATTTAAAAAAAATGTTTATTTTATACATACTTATTAATTTTAATAAATTTTAACCATTTTCTTAAATAGCATAATATGGTTACTGAACCTTTGTAAAGAGGACGAGAGGGAACATAACGTGCAAGATGAAAAATACTTACACGTATCTGAAAACAAAAATTTGCATTTGCTCGAGAACTTGGGACTTTAGGTACTTTTTAAAAATAACTTTTGCAATGGAGAATTTATATATATATATATACATATATATAATTTTGGTTACAAATTAAATATTTAAAAGACTAAAGTATAAATTCAATTTTATTTTTAGATTAAAATATTTTTAAAATTCATTAAATGACATAATATTATTAATTACTTTAATACTGGTATTCTAAAATTTAATATTGATATTTCGAAATCTGACACTTTTTTGCCAAAGTCTGATCTGACACTAACACATCAATATTTAACAATAATATTCTAAATTTATTTTATCGTCAAATTTTGATATATACGTGTCAAAACCAAATTAAATTTGAAAAATCCTAAAATATAAATTCAATTTTATTTTTATATTATTATATTTTTCAAATTCAGTAAATGACATAATATTATTAATTACTTTAATACTGGTATTCTAATACTTTAATATCAAGATTTCGCCAAAGTTTGACACTAACACATCAATATTTAACAATAATTTTCTAAAATTATTTTATCGTCAAATTTTGATATATAAGTGTCAAATTACTTATTCTTTAATTTTTTGAGAAAACTATCAAATTTTAACATATTAATGTCAAATTATTAAATAATGCTATCATTAATTAGAAATTTAGATTCTTTTTGTCCCAACGGTGTGAAACTATAAGCCCATTTTAAATTCCTAACCAAATATAAAGTTAAGGAAAAATATTTAACATGCTAAGACCAAATATCAAGTTAACGAAAAATATTTAACATGCTAAGGTATGCTTTTATTTTTTTTATAAAAAAAACGCGTACAGCCAAAAAACAAAAGAAAAACACTTTTAGAAGAACTACCCTCAATTGGAGGGCAATTCTCAAATTTAAGTAAATGAAATAATCATATCAAAGTTTTTGTAAAATGATATAAATTGTAATATCTTTGCACATAGTTGGTGATATTTTTCGATTTGGGGCCCTTCCACCTTTAAAATACGTCAAAGAAAAAGTATACGGACTCTTATAATTCATCTTTCATTCACTTTCCTAATCGAAAGCATCAAGATGACCTAACACTACAAACAATCAAATAACTTACATTTAGTAGATGCAACTACTGCATATAACATATTTTCAATTAAGTACAAAATAAAGAAAAAAATTGCACAACTGAAAAAAAAGTTGCATTTACTCGAGAATTTGAGTATCCTTTTAATAATAAATTTTGCAATGAAGAATATATATATATATATATATAAGTGGGTTTTATTTTTGCCAAAACTTAGACACTGATATATCAGTATTTAACAATAACTTTTTAAAATTATTTCATCGTCAAATTTTGAAATATAACTGTCAAATCGCTTGTTCTTAAATTTTTGACAAAAACTGTCAAATTTGAACATATAAATTTCAAATTATTAAACAATGTTATCATTAATTAGGATTTTTTATTTTATTATTTTTTTTTGTCCCAATGGTGTGAAAATATAACCCCAATTTAAGTTCCTAAACAGATACTGTATATAAAGTTAAGGAAAACTATTTAACATGGTACACATTTTTTTTTTTGAAAAACAATACTTGGCAACAAAAAACAAAAGAAAACATTTTTAGAAGAACTATCATGAATTGGAGGGTAATACTCAAATTTGCCTTAATCAATCAGATAACCATATCGAAATTTTTGTAAAATGAACAGTAGAATTTTAAACTTAGTTGAAAAATATGTAACAGAAGATTAGTATTGTTTAGTTGGGGTATGAGATTTTCAATGGGATGAGAACAGAAATGAAAAGAGTGTTAATTTATCACGTGACGAAAAACTAACAAAAATGAAAAGAGTGTTAGGCTATATGATTTACCATGTGACGAAAAACCAACTCTTTACCCTAAATCTCCCCTCCTTTGTAATACATAAAACTATTCTATCTCTTAAGGGTTGTTTGGTATAGGGGATTTGAAGAGGAGGGAAATTTTTAGGACTTGGATCTAAAAAGAATTTAAAAAGTGGGATTAAAAGTTTTTAATTTTTCTTATTTACAAATTATCTTCTCCAATTTTTTTTTTTTTTTTTAATCCAACTCGAAAAACTTTCTCTCGCCTCACTTTTCCTTATGCCAAACAGGCCCTTAGAGAATCATTCATCATGAGTCAAAATCTGCATTATCTATTTGATTAGAGAGTTTAATGCTTCAATGTACTCATTTTTCTCGTGAGATCTCAAGTGATTTGTTTTAAAATCAGACAGAGACTCAAGTTGAAAGATATTTAACAGACTAAAAAAAAGAAAAAACACCCAATTTGGCATAATGGAAGAATTACAATCATCTTTATTGATGCAAGAAAAAGAGGAAGGAACAAAACCTATACTTATCCAATCTTTCTTTGGTATATTTGCTGATCCTATATACAAAAAATGTAGCCTATAAATTCCCAAGGACATTGGTAACTCTAAAACCTAAAGTTACAAGCATCCTTGATATTTTTTCTAATATGAGCTTCAGCTTAATTAAATAGAGAAAATAACCCCAAATATCCAAATAGATCCCTCTTTTTTTATTCCATCTTTCTCCCTCCTTATTTCATCTTAATTAAATTCAAGAGATTGACTTCAACTTCTCCATATACTTAACTTATATGCAGAAACATCACATCCCGCCTCAACTATCTCCAGCAAATTTATAGTTCCTCATGAGAGAGAAAGACGACGAAAGGATCATGAGAGACAAAAACCGGCTTTTTTTTCAATTTGCCCTTTTTTAAATAACTATTTAAGCATATGCCCCTGTTTGGAAACTATTTAAGATCTTTTTGTTTAGTCGACTAATGCCCTCATTTAGTCGACTAAAACGCGGGGCTCAATTTTTTTGAAAAATCCCGCTTGATTTAGTCGACTAAATCATATGATTTAGTCGACTAAATCGCTGGGGGACATATTTTTTTAAAATCCCGTGATTTAGTCGACTAAATCACATGGTTTAGTCGACTAAATCGCGGGATTTTTAAAAAAATTGAGCCCCACGTTTTCAATGGGCCGACAACCTTTTTACATTAAATTTGTTGAAAAGAAATTTGTTTTTTAATTATTGTTATTTTAAAGTTTGAATTATTGTTTCTAGTTTTTTAGGAGTTTCAAATAAGTAGCAGTTTTTGTTAGGATTGTTTCCTACTTTCTTGCTAAAAGTTGTTTCCTACTTTATTGCCTATAATGTAGGATATATATACATATATTTTGGTAGAAATATTTATTGTATTTTTGCTAGACAACTGAAAAAATTTAGTTTGTTAAGAAACAAATGATTCGTTATTAATATGTGTTGCTGACAACACAAAAATGCAATCCAAAAAAAAGAAAAAAAAGAACCCCTATTAAGCAAGTACATCGGGTTATTAATTATGGAGAAAATTTAAGTAATATTTTGTCAGTTTAAAGCTGAATATTTTGTTGGTTATTCTGACTAAGTTTTAAATTTTTTTTTTTTTTTTTGCATGCCTCACATTTTTATTAATTCTTTTAATATAATTACAAAGAAATAAAAAGTGCAATTCAAGGTACGCGGGGTAGTTAAAAACTCGATTTATCACTACGATTTTACGTTTTTACGATTTTTTTTTCATTAAAACGATTTTACTAATTTTCCAAACGCTTTTTTTACGTTTTTACGATTTTTTTACGATTTTACTACGTTACGATCTTACGTTTTACGATTTTTCATTCTCCGTCGTGCTGTGTAAAATCTACGTTTTCACTACCATGGGTACGCCTAGAATAATAAGCTTATATTGTCAAACGAACTGGCTATATTATTGCTGCTACACACACACACACACACACACATATATATATATATATAACGTTAGATATATCTGATTAAAACTTTGAATTCAGAGAAGTAGGTGATGTGATTTTTATGAAAATTAACAACTTAAAGCAATAAAGTAGGAAACAACTTTTAGCAAGAAAGTAGGAAACAATCCTAACAAAACCGCTACTTATTTGAAACTCCTAAAAAACTGGAAACAATAATTCAAATTTTAAAATAACAATAATTAAAAAACGAATTTCTTTTCAACAAATTTAATGTGAAAAGATTGTCAGCCCATTGAAAAATTTAAGCTTCTGGGTCCCACCTCATATATTTAATTAAACCATGCCGGATGAAAATGAGTAATTTTATCAACTATTTAACTTAAGATTTTGGTTTTTGATGATATTAACTTGGAAAATATATATTGATTTGTGTAAATATAATATATATATGATATAATCTAAATAAATAGAATATGTATAAAAAAAAAAAAGTGTAGTCCTCCGATGAGAGGAAAAATAGAAGATGTTTCACTATAAAAAAACTCAACATGAACTATAACTATATCTCATATATTTTGTTAATCACTTCCACTTATGTATAAAATATAAAGTAATATAATAATATATTATTATAATAAAATAACATTTTGTTTTTCCGCACGTCCAACTTCCCTTACTGCTCGGATGCATCTTAACAATCCTAACAAAACTACTACATATTTGAAACTCCTAAAAAACTCGGAAACAATAATTCAAACTTTAAAATAACAATAATTAAAAAACAAATTTCTTTTCAACAAATTTAATGTAAAAAAGGTTGTCGCCCATTGAAAAACGGGCTCAATTTTTTTGAAAATCATGTGATTTAGTCGATTAAACCATGTGATTTAGTCGACTAAATCGCGGGGAGTTTTTTTAAAAAAAATATGTCCCAGGATTTAGTCGACTAAATCACATGGTTTAGTCGACTAAATCGCTGGATTTTTCAAAAAATTGAGCCCTCGCTTTAGTCGACTAAATGAGGGCATTAGTCGACTAAACAGGGGCAGATGCTTAAATAGTTTCCAAACAGGGGCATATGCTTAAATAGTTATTTAAAAAGGGGCAAATTGAAAAAAAGCCGACAAAAACCGGCGATGACTTTCTCCGATTCAATTCCAAATATCACACAATTATCACATTTGGAGAAGATTATTCACTGTAACTGACACAATTTGTCTGCTGCAAGTCCTGCAGTATCTCTAAAACTTCAGATTCTAATACATATTAAGACAAGCAATAATCTTAAACAAGAATTTACACTAACTTAATGTACATTTAAGTATTCCACTGTATTAGCTAGTATGTTTACAAAATCAAAATTAAATGGACAGTCTAACTCATGCAGAGAGAATGAAAATATTTACACAAATATTTACTCGTATGTTTAGAAATAGCACTGCATCTACAACATGGAAAGCTATGCCATGAAGCCACCAAACATGCAAGTAATGGCCAAGAGCTGTAAAAGAAGTTGCCATGTCAAGTAAAAATCCCAAATTCCGGATAAGACTCCACTTCCATTCCATTAATGATCCTGCAGTCAAAATTGTAAATTAGGAAATTGGAGTTTCAACTAAGTTGATACAAGCCAGCAAGAGAAACGTGAATAAGGCAGCAATATAAGAACAAATACAATGTCGGGCGTCAGCAGTAATAAAATTTTTGTTTCTCGGTGAAATAGCATTAGCATTATTAACTAGACATGGACAGTAGCAATAATTACAAATATTGAAAAAACAAATTCATTGTGAATAATTAAATCAAAAAGAAAATCTCTACCACCCAGATGTTCCCTCATCAAGCCAAGCACACGCAGGGATATACATGTGTCCAAAATATTAATTAAAAAATTATGGAATAAATAAATTATTGAACCAATTTTCGTTTTAACATACAATCAAGCTGTAACGGTGTTTTAAAAACTAGGCTTTATGCCATTCATGAAGACAAACTTGAGTTGCATCTTAGCATTTATGATTGTTAAAGAATGACTTGTGATACCAGCTTAATAATACCAAGAAAAACTATCAAACAAGATAACTCAGTAAAAATACAGACATGATAAAAGTTTCCTTAGGAGAGGGAGATAAAGGGGATGATAATTCCCTTTTTTTTTTTTTTTTATCCTAACATTTCCAATTTTTAACAGAAAACGCAAAATCCAGGTGCTGAGATCAAGCTCATCAAGAACTCTGGCCTCCCACAATAAAAGCTTCTTTTTATAATACCCAGGCACTGATATGTAATGTAATAATAATATAGATAAACTATGAGGTCTTTAAGTCCAAACTCATCGTAATAGGTTAGTTAGAGTTATTGAGGGTTAATAGAAATGTTAAGAGCAGTTAGGAGTTAGTTGGGTTCAACGGGGTGAGAAGTACTTGCCTATATAAGGCATATTAGTCACATTGTATCATCTATGTTTTGCCTGAATAGTATTTCAAATTCCTCAGCCTCTCTTCTCTTCCTCTGTCTCTTTACTCCTTCGTCTTTCCTCTCGTTTCCCTCTCTTCTCACTCTCTTATTCTATATTCTTGAACAGTTTCTTAACAGGCACCTGCTAAGGTAAAGGCTTTTGCTTGGCCATAATATTATATATAATTAATGCAGGTGCTCCTGTTTCAGATCCAAGGGAGCAACAGAGCTGTGTATCCATATGTACTGTAATGTGCACCCAGACTTCAAATAAAAAATCATCCGTTTAGAGGCCACAGTACGCCAAGGAGTGTTGCAACAATCCCGCCTTAGAGTTGCCTTCTTCTTGTGCCAAGGATTTTCACAATACCCATTCAATCGTTTGTAGATAGCAACGTATTTAGAATTGAAGTTTGTTTGAACCACATTTTTGCAAAGACCATTAAAAAACGAAGCAATATTGACTACAAAAAAACGGTTTTTGTGACCGAAAAAATCCGTCGCAAAAACAAGAAAATCCGTCGCAAAATGATTTTGCGAGGTAAAACCCGTCATAAAAAACGAGTGGCAATTGCGACGGATTCTAAATTTCTATCGCAAATTGTGACGGATTGAGATCCATCGCAAATTTTCAAATTTGCGATGGATTCTGAATCCGTCGCAAATGTTTAAATTTGCGACGGATTTGAATTCGTCGTAATTGTGACGGGATTTTCTTACGCCGCAATTGCGGCATTTAATTTTATATCCGTCGCAAATTGCAATTTTTTTTTTTTGAAATTTCTTTATTTTTTTTATTATGCTTTAATTTTTTTGTTTTAAATGTTATATTCTTTTCTATTATTTTTTTAATAATATTTTTTGAAATTTATTTATTTTATTTATTAATTTTGTTTTAAAAATTATATTTAAAAATTATATAATAAAAATATTTTTTAAAAAAGTTGTATAACATAAAAACTGGTTTGTCATAACAATCATAAAGAGTCATAGAAAAAAGACAACATAAATAGTGTTCCAAAAAACATGAAGTAAAAAGTAGTCTAAATAGCAGCATTGTGATCATCATCATCAGCATCAGCAGGACCACCACCAGGAGCCGGCTTCAGACCCTTGTTATTCATTAGGGACATGATTTGAAGCTGCATCTGCCTAACCATCTCGCGTGTCTCATGGAGCTCATTTGCTGTTTGCATTTATTGTTGCCTTGTCTGGCTCAGCTCATTTGCTGTCTCCATTTGTTGTTGCCTTGTCTGGCTTAGCTCAACTGCTTGCTCCTCCACCAACGCCTTCATCTTCTTCAACTCATCTGCAAAAACATTAGGAAATACAATAATCTTTTTTGTACTTCATTTAAATGGACCAGAGAATGAAAATGTAACAATTAATATCAAATGTATTACGTTTACCTGTAGAAACACCTTCAGTGCCTGATGTGGCGGATGAGGAGTGCTTTGTTTTCCTAAGTCGGCTGGCAGAGGCACCAAACCCGAAGACTCTGCCTTTGCTGTTAAATCCACCTGCAGCATGAAAGAATAGACTCTCGTTATCGGACTGAGACGATGCGCGGTCAGTCCCACTCATGAGTCTCTCGTCCCGTGTCGCCTACGATAGGTTTCCCACAAACAAGATGGTACATCACAAATAAGCCATGTGAAATGAAATAAACATGTTGGTGTCCGAAACAAAGAATAAATGCAATATAAATGTCTCACCGCAACTTGCTGCGACTAGTGTTAATCCAGCGCCTCTCACTCCCTTTAGACTGCTGGATATGGGTCCGCTCAAAGGCAGTCCACTCAACATCTTCTGGAGGAACTTCCTTAGACAAGTGCACTCGCAAACACAAAGTATGACTTGTTAATAAATTGTTTCAAAGTACAAAATATTGAATACTTTAATAGAAAATAACGTGTACTCACAATTTTCCGTTTATGCTCACTTTGTGGAATGGAGCCTTGCCAAAGATATGAAGGTCCTTCCTGCTTGGCCCTATTTTGCTTACTTTTCTGACTTCTATTAATAAATTTCTCATCGACGACCCAATTTTGAAGTAATAAGCCTGCAGTCTCAGGTTCAATCCAATCTTGCTTGCCTGTACCCCTTCTCAATTTATGAAACCTCTCGTCAACCAGAGGCTTCCCTTATGGTTAAAAGTTTTTTTTTTTTTTTTTTTTTTTTTTTTTTGACGATGTTCAGGCAACATCGCAAACTTATCCCGAAAATCAATAATGAACAATTAGTGCTCCAAATTTTAAAAATACTTAATCAGTTTGTATTTGGATAAGAAATTTAATAACTATAAAACACTTAACTTACCAAAAAGTCCTTGAACCAAGCATCCCGAATCTCCTTAGGAATGTCTGTCCACTTGGCCCAAGATTGATTGAAATTAGAGAATATTTGGGTTGAGATGACATCAACCACTTGATTATAAGGCACAAATCTGAAGACAGAGGATATTATCCAAATATGAGCATACAAACTAAAGGTAAGAAATCGTAGCGTTATTAGTAACTTTACATGACTCACTCCTCGGTGCCTTCAGGAAGGATCCAAAGCTTCCGTCGCAGATCTTTCTCTCCCCATATTGGTGTATTAGAGGAACTACCTCCTTCGTCGACTTGGCTATGAGGCGACGGAATGTGCTGAAGGAAGGAATGTGAACTATTGAAGATGTTTGTACATAGATGGTTAAAGAAAACTAAACATATGTAAATCAATCAAAAATGGTAAAGTAAACCTGGTGGTGTTCCCCTTGCTGTCGATCAGTGAAGGAAGACGGAGACGATGACATATAAAGCGACGGTGAAGAGGACAAATAAACCGACGGCGAAGATGACATATCAAATGGTGAAACCTCGGGAAGTGCCTCTCCCCCCGCCTACAAAGGGAGCAGATGACGTTGCCTACCCCCTCCGTCGGGGAGTTAGGGGAGGGGCGGCCGAGCCGGGGCGGGGAGCCGTCGGGTTGGCGGCGCCGGGGGAGCTGGGGGTGGGGGAGCTGTGGGGCGAGGGTGGGGGCGGGGAGCTGTCGGGGTGACGAGAGATTTGCCGTAATCTCCCAAAATAACCAAATTAGAAAAGGATTTGCGGTATAATGTAACTTGGGTTGTTTCCCAACGAATTCTGATCGGTTCAATTCGCACAGCAATAAAATAGTGACAGTAAATGGGGGGTTTTTTTGATTCAGAATAATATTAAAGATGAAGTAACAGAGACAAAACAAAATAACACGAATTGAACAGAAAACAGAGGATTAAAGGATCAACCCACGATTTCGGATTCACCCACTACCCTTCCTTGAACGAAACAAATTTATAACCGAACTCCTAATCGACTCTAGACAAACCGAAATCTCGCATTTGTCTAGAAATTCCCTCAACTCGAACAATCGTTCAGAATTTGTTCGAATCGGTGGGCACCCTGCATGCGATCGTACGAAATACTTTAACCCGGTCAGAACTTCGTCCTTGGGAAATATCGATTTGGGTTTTTAATCAAAAACCCAATCCGAACCAAAAATCAAATCTGATTAAGGGATACGAAATGAGTTAGACGGTTACCGATTAGGCGTGAATCCTCCGGATAGTGGATGGAACCCTCATCATGGATCAATCTCGAAATTTAGCCGAACATAATTAAGAAAGACGAAAAACGAGATGAAGAACGCGAAGAACACGAAGAACATTGCGAGAGAATTTGAAAACTACTATTTTGATCCTATGAATTCTAAAAACGTGAATGAGAGTGTGTTTGTGGCTACTTTGCCTCACTTAACCTAAAATGGCAAAACGAAATGGGGCTCCAATCCACAATTCGGCCCATAACGAAAATAAAATAAAATGGGCTTTAATTACAAAATTCGAGCCCAAAAATACATATGACTCCGGCTCCAAAATCGACTGCCTTCTTGTCCGAATTTTCTCTTCATGTCTTCATAACAATTGTAGCTCTCTGAATCATCTGAAATATGAGACAAAAATGAGGCAAATCTGATGTCTGGTTCAAGAGTTATGGTAAAAATGGTGAAGCAATGTAAAACTGGAATTTATTATTAAATAATGGCTAAAAAATAATAAAGGCCCAAAGCCCAAATAAGTATAAAAGCCATTTTTTATTAGCCGAAGAGTCCTAAATTATCAATCAAGAGACAAAAAGTAGTGTATGAAATATTCAATTATCACGGGGTGAGCTGAGGAAGACGATGGCTCAGATTTTTATCGATTTTGCGACGGAAAATCAATTCCGCCGCAAAAAGTAGCCGACACTGCGACGGATTTGAAATCCGTCGCAAAATTTAACGACGGATTCCAAATCCGTCACTAAAAGTGGGAAACTGGCGGCCTTTTGGCCGCTAGTTTGCGACGGATTTGGAATCCGTCGCTAAATTTGCGACGGATTTGTAATCCGTCACAAAATTTAGCGACGGATTTGGAATCTGTCGCTAAAAGTGGGAAGCGGCGGTCGATGGATTTGGAATCCGTCACTAAAAGTGGGAACTGGCGGCCAAAGACAGATTTGGAATCCGTCGCTAAATTTAGCGACGGATTCTAAATCCGTCGCTAAAAAAGTGGGAAAGGCCGCCGGTTTGCGACGGATTTTTTTATCCGTCGCAAATTTCTTAGTTTATTTGTTTAATTTTTTTTTCTAATAGTGATTGTGGCTACTACCAAAATAGTGGAGGAGTATTTTTTTTGTTGACGAGGAGATCCACATCTTTACTTGTGTCTATTAGCTGATCCATTATAATAGGATAGTTGGTAATGCGAGCATCATCAGGATAATGATACTGTTCTAATGCAATCATATTACGAAATACCACTTCAGTGCCATCCTCCACGAAAATTTGTGGAATTTCAAGAATATTTTTTGAAAGTTCCAAGTCTAGTAAGCACTTGCTCTTACTATTCTTCAACTTTATGCTCGCTTCTTCCAATGCACTTGCATTGAATTTTAGTATATGGCTTCCTCCCCGTGGAGGATTCATCCCATTGAGGCACTTCTTCATGCAAGTAATCCTGTTGAGGCATTTCTTCTTGCAAGTAAAACAATCTAAGAAGATCTGTAAAATGCTTTATCTTCGTGTCAGCATTAGGCTTTAATATTTGTTTGTAAAATAACCAAAAGCAACATACGCAAGCTCAAGAAATGAATTGCCACTCCAACCATGGGGAAGAGCTTTATTGAACAACTCTTCAATAACAAAGAATGGAAGTTGATTCTCAATTAAATCAAGCCTTCAAGTATAGAAATCTCTAACCCTTGCTATGAAAATTTAGCATCGTTTTGTGGCTCAGATGTCCTCTTGAAAATGAAGAGTTCAATGATGAAGATGACATCCATTAATATCTTTCACAAGTTGTTGTTGAGTAAGGTTAATGGTCTCTGAATAAGAATCACATACTTTTGGCACTAAATGTTTTACAAATGGAACACAATCGTGCCAACTTGATGCAGTTCTTTGAGCAAATCTTTTGGACAATATTTGTTTATGCCTTTCCATGTTTTGCAGCTTCACATTACCATGATGAAAGAGGCCAGTTGAAACAACTTGTGGGGGTGTAGGCCTCTTCTTTAAGATGACGCAGTGACGTGTGTACCCTGTAGATACAACATTTTGGTGACAAAAGACCATCTCCGCAATCTTGAACTATTTCTTCGGTGTCTATAATAATCACCTCATCTTCCACCTATCAAGTTTTATTTAGAATGCAATCAGGAATTTCACATGCAACATATATATAGCACACGCATACTGAGACACACACACATAGTCCTTGTCAATAGAAAACGTGTGAGAGTTGGGAGAGAGAAAGTACTTAATTGACAATTATTAATTTGACAGTCATATTTTTTGACAAAATATTTTGTGGAGGTTTTTTAATAATTGAAGAAAAATTAAACTTTTTTTTTTTTAAAGAACGGTGAAACCTTAACTTTCAATTTCATTGTTTTTTAATAATTAACTGACAATTGTTTCATTTCAAAACCTATTGCATTTCTAAACCTTGCCTCCAACTCGCAAGTCCTATGTTCCTTTTTATGAAAAAATAGTCTAGGATTAAAACAAGTTGAGCCCGTCTAAGTACGCGTTTAAGTCAAGGATCGGGTTTGTACTTTATAGGATATAAAAGGAAACCAGGCTAAAAACGGCAGCCCATTTAAGCCGACAAGATTAGTCCTTTAGGGCCTGTCTTTTTAAGCCCACAATAAATTTTTTAAATAAAATATAATGTATTGATGTATGGAATTGGAAGATAAATATTTTAATTATTTTATATGAATATTTTCTTGACAAATCATGATATTTTTGTAGTTCAAAATGTTGGAACCTCAAAAGAAGTGGCATGAGGAAATATCTCGGTGAGGTTTATGCCTAAGTAGTAAAGGAAGAGATATCGGTTATGAATGAGTGCGAAGTTTAAATTGAACATCCATGTCAATCTTTTCTTTCTTGTCATTTCTCATCCATTCCATCTCACTCTTTGATTTGGATTTCAAAATGTGTACAAGTTAATTATTGCACAAATATTATACGAAAATTACTAATTAGGATAGTTCTTTTGTTTTTCTTCCTGTACCAGGCTTTTTGGTATGGGATTTGTTGTTTGATTTATTTAGTTTTGGTTCTTTTAAGTTTAGACAATGGTTTATTGACATAAGTGTTGAGGACAATTATTTGATTTGGCTTAATTTTATGAGTTGGAACACTTCATTTTGTTATTATTTATAATTTGAATTGGTGGTTTCATGAAAATTATTGTTTTTAAGGTAGAAAAAATTGAAATTTAATAGGAAAAATCCTAATTGAATCCAATTGAAATAATCAAAGCTAAAATTGGGCCTACACTTTTAACAAATTCTTAATAAGGTCAAAAGGCTTAATTAAGGTTTTTGAATGTTGTTAAAAGATTGGAACGTCCCTCCCTCTGTTGTTTAAAAAGAAAATTGAAGGTAGTTTAAAAGAAGGGTTAAGATGAAAATTTGCCCCAAGAGTATTCGTTGAGGAGCAACAAAAGTTTTTTAAGGTTTAATGTTACCCGAAATTCCAAAATATAGCAATATTGCCTATACCGTTAAAAAACTAACATTGCACCATTTTAAAGGTGTCTCTTCGAGACTTTTGGAGTCTAAGTTTTAAACTTGGACTCCAAAAGTGAACTTTTAATTACAAGAATGCCACCGCCTTTATTTTTACTACCTTTTTTTTTAAAGGACGTCTTTTTGGGACGCGAAAACCATTTTTTGTAGTAGTGATCTGTCATGGCATACAGGTGAATTGGAGGCACTACATTTGTTGGATGATGTATAAGGCCAAACATAAGGATAACGTTGCACTCCCATACGCTTATTTGGTTCAGAGGATATTGGAGCATTTTGGTATTCCTATGCACATTGAGCAAATAAAGAATTAGACAATGTGGAATCCTAAGTTTGGACAACGTCTATTGGAGCAGTGCAAGATCTCCAAGGGGCCAAATGGTGTGTAGAAATTCACTACTGTCGAGGATGAGGTACCTGATGCTAGCCCGGTTCCACCCATGGTTGCTGCTCAGGTCCATGATGATGACGATGACGATGCTGATATGGAGGACATAGTTGAGCCAGAGGGTGGATTCTCCTTTCGTGATGTCATGAAAGGAATCAATGCTACCATGAAGAAGATAAATAAGATGGAATTGAAACAGAAAAAGAGGTGGAAGAACCACATTGATAAAGAGAATGAAAGGTAGAGGTGGGTGCGGGGTCAAATGAAGGGATTAGAGGATAGACTTGGTCATTTGCAGCTTGGACGAGAGCAGGAGGCAGCCTGTGATGATGACCAGGGAGTTGATGTTTTTGACGAGGAGGAGGAGGATACTAAGAGAAAGATTAGATTCAGGGTTCTTATATTTGTACTGACATTGGTGTTTTTTGACTTGATGTTTCTTTTGACTTGGTGTTTCTTTTGGCTTGATGTATTTTTTGTTTGTGGGGTTAAACTATGGTTAGTTTGTTGAAACTTGTGTTTTTTTTGTAATGAATGCTGCTGCCTTTAGTTTATGTGGTTTAAGGTTTTTCATTTCGGTAATGACGTTTTATAGACCTAAAATACTAATTTCGGGACATTAGCGGACCAAACGTATGCAACACCATTAATTGATGCAAAAAATACCTTCCCCAAGTCACAATGATATGTAAAATTGAGTTGGAAATGGTTTAGTCCAAGATGTAAATCGAAATCAGCAAGTGAGGGGTCCTCTGGAGTCGATTTAGTCGAGTACACCATAATGGTGTTGCATAGGTTTGGTCCACTAATGTCCCGAAATTAGTGAATGGTTTGTTATAACATAACAATTTGTCAATGGTTAGTTGCATCACGTCATTACCAAAACAAGTCATTATAAACTCAATACAAAACACATTACATAGCATTCAATCTTGTTTAATCCTCATTGGACATGTACGTATATTATGACTAACTTGCTTGCAATTCCTAAGTCTAGGCTGATTGCTTGAGGGTTGAGACTCCACCCAATCCATCTCATTTTGCATCCTTGTAGACTTTGGTCTTCCCTGTGTGCGTGACAAACTTGCATTCAGGATAACGGTTAGGCCATCTCCTTTTTGAATCAACAATTCATTGCCCATCGGATATCAGTGTGCAACACATACCTGACTAATGTATGAGATAGTAAATATCGGGTCAACATAATCGTAATGGTTCATATTTTTGATCTTGCATACTACTAATACGTGGCTGCAGGGATACCTTCTTGCTGTGAACCTCCCACATTGACAATTGCGATTGATCAAGTCAACCCTCATTATGTCACCGACATCATGTGTAGATTGGTTGTATGAGTCCTCAACCTCAAATAATTGTAAATCTCTGTCATAAAGATGCGACGGTACGTGACTGTAAACTGGTCCATCTTTTGTATCGCTTCTTCAACCTTTTTTGAGACTATCCTACTTGTAGCCATATGTTTGTTAATCTCAACACGCCTTGTGACGAAATATTCGACAAGTCTACTACAATTCATCTTCACCAATGCCGTTATCGGCAGATTACGTGCACCCCTAAGGACCTTGTTGACACACTCGGCTAGGTTAGTCATGTGGCCAAACCTCTATCCGTCTTCATCATAGGACCTGACTATTTCTCCTGTGGAAGCCGATCAAACTAGGAGGCAACTTGTGGGTTTGTATCAATAAACTCTTGAAACCTTATGTCAAACTAGATCTTTGAACTCATGTACCCCGCATAACAACAAATATAAACTCATAACAATGGAAACAAATCAATGATTACAAATATGTGTAAGAAGTAAACAAAATGTGAAATTTCATACCTAGTTTCATAACTGTTTTCTTCAATTGCATATCCCTAAATTTAGTATTAAAGTTGCTCCCAACATGATGACATAAGCATATAGAGGCTGCCAGGTACGGTGATCTTTAATCGCCTTTATGATACTAGCGTGACGATCAAATATCAAACAAATACCCCGCCTCTACGTCACATGATCACGTAGAAGACTAAGAAACCAACACCAATAATCATACTTCTCAACCAGAGGAGCAACAACAAAGGAAATGTGCAGGACCTTCCCATCCCCATCCTGTGAAGTTACAATCAAAAGAGTACCTTTGTATTTTTCGTACAAGTGGATGCCATCAATTTGAAGTATGGGCTTACAGTATTTGAAGGCTTTAATGGTCTAGTGAAATGTCCAAAACATCCTACGAAAGACGCGTTTGTCAGTATAAAAATGACATTCGTCGAAACATTCATTAGTATCAAGCCTGAAAACAGAACCCATATTACACTATGTTATGTATATCAACCAATTGTGCAAGAATGCATATGATTCCTCCCAATCACCAAATAACTTCACAATGGCCTTCATTTTGCCTTCCAGGCCTTCCTATATGTTATATTATATCCATACAGACGTTGTATCCTCTCTTGACATACCTAGTGAAAACGAAGCAAATTCTAAATGTACTGTCAATAAACAAACCGAATGTAACTGCAAAAAATAGAAAACATACTGATAATGGCTGCACATAAAACATCTGAATCTAGTTGTCTATGATCCCAGGCGAGACTTTGGTTCAAGCAGGTGTGATCTTTACCCCATTTACGGACCATCCAACTATTTCCGTTCTTGGGGACCATTGCCCTCATATACCAGGGACAATCGTCAACATGGTTTCGACACCTTATCACAACCTATGCTTATCGATTTTTTCAACTATGGTTGTACGATGAGACTTCATGCAATATAATTTCACGGCATGTTGCATTTCAGACTTAGAAGGAAACTACTGATACAAATATAATGGATCACCTAAATGCCAACCACCTTGAAAGTCATCATCAGCATACAACATCTCCATGTCATCATCATAGTGCGCTCAATTAATGAAGGAATAATGCGGGCTTTCGTTCCAAAATGGCTCAATCTTAGGCCCTACATCTGTCAAAATGTTTTTTTTGTCAGAACCACTAAATAAAAATTATAAATACAAATATAAATTTACTAACCTACCACTACTAACTAGGTCAACACGAAGCGGTGGCATTGCTACGGTATTTGGGTTTACTGGGTTCGTGTCAGCACAAAATCACCTTCTACATCAGTATCTGAGGTGTCACCTAGTGGAATAAACCTCTTAGATTCGCCCTCCTCATCGTTGTACATATTCATATCTTCCTCATCCTCCGTCAATGTTATCTAACTTAAGACTTGTGAAGGTGCAGATAAACCGACAGCTTTGTCTTGACCAAAATACTGTGGAGATCTTGTACGCATGGGTACAGATGATGATTCACCAGATTCAAGCTCAACATATATCTCAACAAAATTTTGTGATTTCTGATTAGCAAATGCATCTATGACACACTCTATGTCTTTATCATCACATACATCGTTACTTATGTAGTATATACTATCCTTACTGACTATAGTCTCCACTTTGACAATCAACTGATGAATGCAATGGCTGCCATTTAGCCCCAATTTTTGGTAAATTCTTTCTTTGAGCTCGTTGTACGTAGTGCCCCGTTTGATTTTCATCATCTTCATTTTTCATTCAAATTGAACACCATTGGGACCTTCAAAATGCCTCCCACTATGGTAGATTACAGTAACGTACGTGTTTGAACTTGAACTCATCCTTCACACCAGAAATTCGGAGCTACAAAAGGGTGAGTTTCAGATTACAAAAAAAAAAAAAAAAAAGCTTAACAAAGTGAAACTACAATGATTACACAACAATAATACTTTCAATAAGGTGGGATGATATTAAACTTTGATGGGTCGTAATAAAACTGAGAAAAGAGATAGCATTTGGGGGGGGGGGGGGGGGTACATTGTGATAACGGCTCCGATTTGCGCCAAATGGGATTTTAAAAAAACTGACTTGTCTCGATGTAATCGACTAAGCACTATAGCTTAGTTGATTACATCATGGGAAAACTTTTAAAAAATAATCCGCCCTTGTTTAGTCGACTACATATCTCATGTAATCAACTAAACAGGGGCAGAATGGTGATATCTTTTCAGACAGGGGCATTTGGGTAATTAATTATTTAATTAGGGGCAAAATGGTCAAAAAGTCATGGATTGGCCCATAAAATTAAAAATGATGCAACTCTATCACATATGTGTGTACGTATGCACATAGCTTTTTGTTTTTCTTGATTTTTGGCTCATTTTTTCTTTCTACATTATATCATGTGACGATATGTCCTCATTAGAGTCCTCGATCATCTCTCACTTTCTCTTCTGTTCATGTATGACGAATTTATCTTCATTTACCTGCCCTTGTCTTTCTACTGTTCCTCTCACAGAGAGAAAAAGAGAAGGTTTTTATTTCAATCCTATTTATAAATCACACGTACAATTTCACACTTCATCTATTGTTATTGATATGTCGACTTTATTTTTATGTGGTATATTATATATTAAATAAGGGTACAATCAGTTTATTTGAGCCCAAAAATTTGCAGAGACGTAAAAAAGGATCATGAAAAATTTGCGGTCCTTATAATAAATAAGGGTACAATTAGAAATTGTTAAATTTTAAGATAGAGTTAATGGAATTTGAAGTAATTCTTGATATATGTTAAACGTGATATATAGAAATGACTTATAAATAGGATGAAAATAATATTATTTTCTGTATGGCAAGGTATAAGACACTTTTCTCAAGGATATTTTAAAACTATAAGCGTTATCAAATTATCACTATCAATATTTTGAACATTAAAAATTATACATTTAAATGAAATGTTAAGATGCATGAGAATATGACTTAACGAGAAAAAATCATCATACACACACAATTCGAAAATAAACGAAAAAAATGGTTTTTGGTAATTTATCGGCTTTGATTAAAAATAATATATCTGTTAACTTCATACGAAGCCTCAGTTTCTAAAAATCTAAGGGCCTGTTTGGTACGGGGAAGATTTAAAGAGGGAAAGGAACTTAAAGGAGGGAAAGGAATGGAAGGGAAGATTAAAAGGGAACTTAAAAAGTTGAGCTGTTTGGTAGACATGGGAAGGGAACTTAAGTTGAGAGAAAATGAATTGTTTGGTATGAAGAATTGGGTGTTGGTTAAGTGGGAAGGTGAGGTGAAATTCCTAAAATGTCCTTCGGACGTTCAAATGAAAAGGTTACGTTCGAACGTAACAGGCACCAAATCGCCTATGTTCGAACATAAAATCTGACAGTGGCTTGAGGTTTACATAAGCAATTTCACAATCTTATAGACAGAAAACCAGACCACTAGAACACAGAAACAAAACAAAGACGCATGTAGAGGAATAACCGGATGAATGGATGAAGGAATGGTTTAAATGGAAAGAACAAAGGGTTGAAAAGAATTTAGAAACAGAGGAAGCCGACAGTAGTGGTCTAGTCTTTCCTCTCCAGTGACGGTGCTTGGTAGATAGGAAGAAGAAGGCGAAGATGATGGAAGAGAGTCGAAGCTCTCTGTTCTCATCGGCGCTCTGGTTCTGATTCTGACGTCGGGTCTGTCGCAGCTGTGGTGAAGGGTGAGGGAAGAAAGGAATGTCGCCAGCGATGATGATGAAGAAGGTAAGAGATTCCAGCGATGGAATAGAGAAGGAAGGCGAAGGAAGGAAGGATAAGATATAGACGCTCTTGTTTTTTTGTAGATCTGAATCCGTGACGATGATAAAGGGCGTTTTTGTCAACAAAATTCACTTTCCCAGAAGATGGCGCTATCCCGCCGTTTTGAGGGATTCAATTTTCCCACCATTGTGGGAAGATCAAGCCTGGCGGCAGATCAAATTTCCGGGAGAGAAGCGCATCAAACCATTTTTGACTATGGGAACTAAGTCATTTTCCCTTTCCCTCACCTCAAATCAGCGTACCAAACGGGCTCTAAGTGAAAATATAAAATATGACAAGCATGATGAATATGATGATTCCTAAAATATGAAGGAGTAGTGAAGGAGGGAAAAAGAAAGGCAGACCAAAACTATATCCATCCCTGTCCGTTGTTGTCTCTTGAAATTAGAACACTAAGGACCCGTTTGGTACAAAGAAGATTAGGGAAGGAAAGGGAAGATCCCAAAATTTCCATGGATTTTGGGTGTTTGGTAGACGGAAGATCCAGTCAGCATCTTTCGGTAAGTGCTCATCTTCCCTTATTTGAGGGGAAGATGCTTTCCATCCGAAAATTGAGGGAAAGCCGCAATCTTCCCAGGAAATTGTTTTTTTCCTTCCAAAATTGGCCTTAGTTCTTCTTTTTCTCACTTAACCAACACCCAATTCTTCATACCAAACATCTCATTTTCCCTCAACTTAAGTTCCATTCCCTAGTATACGAAACGGCTCACATTTTTAAAGTTCCCTCTCAATCTTCCTTTCCATTCCTTTCCCTCCTTTAAGTTTCTTTCCTTCCTTAAATCTTCCTCATAACAAATGGGGCCTAAGGGCCTGTTTGGAAGTTCCATTTTTGAGGGAAAGGAGGATTTTAGTAGTCCCTTTCCTTATTTGCAAGTTTTAAAAATAAGAGGGGAGGAAATCAAGGATTTTTACAAATCCTCCAAAACCCTCTTTCTTCTAAAAAATAAAGTTCCCCTAATATAAGGGTTTTAAGAGAGAAAATAGATTAATGACTTTTTTACCCTCATTCACCACCACCACCACTACCACCGCCACCGCCACCGCCACCACCATCACCGCCCGCGCCACCACCGCACTGCCCCGCGCCGCCACCACCACCACCACATAAATAATTTTTTGAATATAAAATTACATAAATAATATTCTTAGAAAATTTAAATTTGTTTGTAAAGTATAATAATTATATTAATTATTAAAGAAAAGGACAAAATGATAAAATTAACTCATTAATCCTCCATCTTCCTCCCTTACTATTTTTTAACTTCCAAATAAAGGGAGAAAATATCCTCCATTTCCCTTCCATCCCCTCCCCTCCATTCTCCTTGCATCCCTTTCCTTCCCTTCCTTTCAAACTCCCAAACAAAGTCTAAGAAATTTGGAATATTCTTCTCCAGTCCTTTCATAATTAGCTTCAAAGAGATATATTACGTAAATAAAAAAAAAAAAAAGTTAGTTAATATTAATTAAAAGTAGTAAATATGTAAAAATACAACTTATTTTTTAAAACGCCCTTTATTTATGGAGAGGGTAAGAGTGAACGGATAAATGGCAAAAGATATGAAAGAGAATGAGAGAAAATAATATATAAGAGAGACATATACTTAATAATGTGAACAAAACAAATACATTAAATATCAAAATATAGCTTATAAAAAGGGCTAATGGTGGAAAGAGGCTTATTAAAAAGGATCAAACTCATTTTTTTGTAAAAAGGAAGGGTAATGAGTTGGTAGCATGCTCATTCCCGTGCAGGTCTTTTGATGAAAGTCCGGTTACTTTATATTAAAATATAAAGTATTTAGAGATATATGAAAGACAATAATTACGATAAAAAAAAGACTCGGGTAGAATACCTTCCATTGTGATCCTTCTCGAGATGTTAAGCTCTTTAGAGAAGACCTTGCTCTGATACCAAATGAAAGTGGAGCTAAATCACCAAGAGGGGGTGAATTGGGGATTTTAAAAACTTTAAAACTTTGCTCTGTTTAGGGCAGCGAAAACAGAGGTAAACAGAGTAGAAAGGAGAAGAGCAAGACACACGAATTTATACTGGTTCGGTCTAACCTCTTGACCTACGTCCAGTCCCCAGACTCTATGGGATTTCCACTATCTCAAATGATTACACAATCTGTACTCAAGAGTAATTCTCTCACTAGAACTTACTCCCCCTTACAAGTTGTAATCAATGAACCCAATGACCAAGTCCCGGACTTGTGATTCTTTACAATAAATGATTTACAAGTAGAAACTCTTTCTAAGAGTAGATAATGATAAACTTTGAAGCTTTGTGTATCAAAAGATACAATACAGTGAAAACGAAAGTAGTTGAAGAACTTTTAATGCAATTCGTTTTCAGAGACTCGAGTTTTGGACTTTTAATGAAAAACATATGTTTAAGTCCAAAACATCAAGACTCGAATTTTCATCCAAAATTGGAGTTTTCAAAATATTGAAAAAGCTCAAAGCTCTCGGGTTGCCCAAAACTCGAGTTTCCAAAACCGAACTTGAGTTTCCATTTAAGTATGAAAACATTGAGAGATCGAGTCAAATCAAAACTCGAGTTTCCAAAGGGAAACTTGAGTTTTCAAAATCTTGAAAAGTGACATTGTTCTCGGCTTGGCCAAAACTCGAGTTTCCAAATCAAAACTCGAGTTTCCATTTAAGTATGAAAACATTGTGAAATCTGAGCCAGGCCAAGACTCAAGTTTCCTAAGGGAAACTTGAGTTTTCAAATCTTAGAAAAATGCATTGCTCTATGCTTGGCTCAAAACTCGAGTTTTCAAATCAAAACTCGAGTTTTCATATATTTATGAAAACGTTGAGAAATTGTGCCAAGACAAAACTTGAGTTTTCTCGAAGACTCGAGTTTTCAAAGACTTGGTAAAAACGTGAAAACCCCCCGTCAAGTCAAAACTCGAGTTTTGAAATCAAAACTTGAGTTTTCTCTTAACTTAGAGAAAACTTATAAAACTTAGAGCAAATCAAAATCCTGCGCTTGTAGCGCGAAAATGAGTTCAAAAGGTTCAAGACTCTCGTCGGCCAAAACTCAAGTTTTGAAATCAAAACTCGAGTTTTGTCTTTAAGTGAAAAACTAAGTGTACTTTATAAGTTCAAAAATCGAGTTTGCCTTTGGAAACTTGAGTTTTGCTTTGATCAATGAAAAAGAGCAATATCTGTCAAAACCAAAACTCGAGTTTTGTCTTGATAGTAAGTTTTTCAACTTACCAAAGGCAAAACTATAACTTGTGTTTACAATTGTCGGTTATCATCAAAACACATAGAGAACTAACATTCTCCCCTTTTTGATGATGACAACACTTGTAAACCAAAGTTTCAAGAATTTGAGAGAGTTTACATGTTGAAATAAAATTTTCAAAAACTTAGTGTTTCAAGTTTCAAAAGTTTGATGAAATGGTATTTTGGAATTTGTTGTTCATTTGAAATTGCTTTTACACATTTGATAAAGCACGATACATAGGTAACTCGAGACAAACAGCAGAATCATTAACTAAGTAGACAATTTCATTTAGAAAATGCAAAGTACTACATTAGTTCAAAATGCATAAGAGTAAAAATACCACAAAATGCTACAAACATTAAACACTGCAGAGTTCCTCAAAACTCAAAACTAAAAACTCAAATTCTAGCTAAACTAAACGTCTTTCTCTCCCCCTTTGTCATCTTCAAAAGGACGAGGAGCTGAGATAGAGGATACATGGAGAGGATTTATGAGTGGAGTAGCAGGAGGAGAAGTCGGATGAAAGGGCTCAGTTGCAGGGGTAAGTGGAGAGGGGGAATCATGGTGAAGGATCGCTGTAGAGGGAGTTTGAGAGTACTCAAGAATTTCAGTGGAGGGAGTAACGAGAGAAGAGAATGGGAGGACAACTGTGGGAGGAGTGGAGGAAGGGATTGGTGAAGGGAAAATGGGAGTAGATGGTTCGGGTGAAGAGGCGACGATCCGAGGGCTAGAGAATGCGAAAAAGAGGTGAGGAAGAAGTTTCGGGTTCGGGGTTTGGGTGTGAGGAACTTGGACCAGCACCAAACCCAAATACAGAAGCAGACCCAATTCCAAGATGCTTCACAATTTTCTCAACCTTGTCACCCAAGCTAACACTGGAGACCAGCTGAGTAGAGAGTTTGGCCTCAAGATCCATGATCTGATCAGAGAGCTCACTGTGAGATTTTTCAGATTTTTCCTTCAGCCCATCAAGCTGAGCCTTCATAGCTTCCTGAACATCCACACTGTCATTATTACCAATTTTGACCTCAGCAACCAGCTTCCCTATCTCAAACTCAAGTCTGATAGACAACTGAGCAATAGCACGATCCACAATATCCTTTACCCGAGACTCAAAGTCAGTAGGCACTTGGGGCTGATCAAGAGCAGATTGAGCCTCTTGAGCTCTAGACTGAGATGCTCTAGCCTGAGATTGGGTAGGAGCCCGAGACTAACCAGAGCCTTCTCCCTCAACAGTGATCTTCATGTAGTTGAGTTGGCCCTTCCCAAACACAGCTGGGTTCTTGATGGAATCTGGAGGACCCAAATACCATACCTTGTGGTAAATAAAAGCACAGAGACCAGAGATGGGTAAGGAATGTGAGAGGGTCGCCTGGATGAAAATTTAAACTTGATCATCTCTTTGAAGATCCAATGACCAAGATCAACAGGAGTCTGCCTCACAAAGGCTGCAAACACAGGATAGTCTTTCTGAGTGAAGTGGGTAAAGTTCCCACCTTTCTGGATAAAATTCCTGGAATAAATATACCAGAGAATTCTGTTCATGGTGGACATATCAGCTGGTTTGAAGGATAGAGTGTGAGACTGGTTGGCAGGAAATGGCTTATCTGGGCAAAGAGTAGTGAAATTCTTGGTTACTCAAGCTAATGTTAGGAACAAGAGGTTCATTGGTAATTTTCAGGATTTTGTTGATGATGGAAGCAGATATAGTGAATTTAACACCTTTGACAGATGTGATCACTCTATCCTCAACCAGATTTCCCTCAAAATCTAGGACATTATCGGATACCATGTTAAATAGAAGATTTTAATAAGGTTTGTGGTATAGCAGGCTGAAATCGAAATAAAAGACTCATAGTCTTTCAACCAAGGTGAGAGATCCAGATTATGATCTTCCCTTAACTTAGCCAAATTCACGCATACGAAGAATGAGAATGCTTTATTGATGAAAAATTCCTTAAACCCGTCCGCTTCTTCTTTTGACATGTGAGTGGCGGCAGAGGTAAAGCCTTCTGGAACAGTCGTGATTGTATATCTCTCGTGATAGCATCTTCCACAAACTCGGTGACTTCGGGAACAGCTTCGGTGCTTCGGGAGCAAGGTCGCATCGAAGAACCTTGCCCCTTTTCAGGAGTGGAAGCTGTTCTTGATCTCTTGGCTTTAGGAGGCTTAGGAATGTCAGGAACCTTCGATTTGCCTCTGTCTTCAGAAGATTGGACTCGCTCATGGCGCTTCTTTGAGTGAATTTCTAGAGACTCAGTGGAGGAATCCTCTTCTTCATTGGTTGACGAGGCGTAGCCTTCTTCTTGCTTTTTGACCAAGGGGAATCCTTGGTAAACCCATTGTAAGAACCGGCTGAACCCAAGAGGGGGTGAATTGGGTGAAGTATAAAAATTTAGGAACTTTGAAAATCTTTTTGCAACTCAATAAAACTAGTTTTTATGACAAGTAAAAGAATTATAAAGGAATAGATAGTCATTCAAACATATATCGGAAACATAAGAGATAAGGGAAGAGAATATGCAAACTAAGATTTATCCTGGTTCGGTCCAATCCTTGACCTACGTCCAGTCCTTAAACTCCACTTGAGATTTTCAATCCACTATTCTCTTGTTTAATCCAGGCACAAGAGAAGCCTTTACAATCCCACAAGTTCACCCGGCCACTTGTGAAGCCAAATCTCTCATCGAGATACTCCCCTTACACAATGCAAGGTTACACTGTTTCCCTCTCAAGATTACCCAATCTTGAGTAACTCTCAAATAAATAGATAGAATGTTTATAACGAATCTTCTCTCTTAGAAGTGAATAAGATAAACACTGAAGTGCATTACAAATTATCTCACTCTCTATGATAGACTATGTAAACATTGAAAAACAGAGTGTGAGTAGTATGAAAATCAGAGTATGAGCATTTTGAAGATGTAGACTTGTGTCTCTACTTTTTTTTGCTTGAATCTGTCCTCTTTTATAGGTAGAGATCAATATATGACCGTTTGAAGATTTAATGACCGTTGGATAAAGAAATATAGCCGTTAGACTCAGATGGAACTAGCCATTAGAACTTCGTTTTCTGAACCAGCTATGACATCAGCATTTACTTTACTTTTGATCTTCAGTTTAATAGCCTTTGATCATCTGAAACATGTACACAAATGATATAAATGATGTTAAGAAGTGTTATAAATCATTTGGGTAAGTATCTGGATGTTTATCGAAGAATCGGGATTTTCGAAATGGTGATTTTCGAATGCGAGATGAAAACTCGAGTTTTCATTTGCAAAACTCGAGTTTTGAGGTTGTGTTACTCCCATTGCTCTCGTCTCCGATCAAAACTCAAGTTTTGGTTTCACAAACTCGAGTTTGGAAGATACTCGAAAGTTCGTCGCTCTCTCGTAACTTGAAAACTCGAGTTTTGTACTTACAAATTTGAGTTTTGACTTTGTTGAGCTTTCTTGAAAATAATTGTCAACTTTTGAGGGTCATATCTCACTGGTCTAAACTTTGTTTTAGTCCCTTCAGCTCTTGATGGAAATCTCTGTGAGTCTACTTTCAAATGCCACCGCTTTGAGCTCAATTGGATTTGTATTTTGTGAGATATCATCAAAACACTAAAGCTTGGTTTGCTGTGTGGCGTGGATTTTTATGTCAACTTCCACAATTCATATCTCCTTGATCTGAACTCCTTTGGGCTTGAATGTTATATCAAAATGACGCATTGGGAGTCTAGTTTCATATGCCACTAATTTCACCTCAATCCTATTTCTGGTTTAGGAGATATCATCGAATTACCAGACGTTACCCGTGTTGAACGTGAAACAGAGTTGCTGAAGAGCTGATCACCACTGGAAACTCGAGTTTTGACTTGGAAACTCGAGTTTTGAGTCCTAAACTTGAGTTTGTGCTTGGAAACTTGAGTTTTGCTTGTCCAGAGATGCCAGAGATGCTGAAGACACTTGTTAACTCGAGTTTGTGATGGCTGACTCGAGTTTTGTTTCCTAAACTCGAGTTTTGAGTCCTAAACTCGAGTTTTCTCCTATTCAAGAGCCAAATCACTGCAGTAAGTTAGTAAACTCGAGTTTAAACTTGGAGACTCGAGTTTTTTCATCCAGAACCTCATTTTTGCTTGTTTTAACTCTGAATTGAGTCATTCCAACTTTCATTTGATCGTGGAGACTTCTAGAATCAACCTTGGAACTTGTATAAACATGTTATCATTCCATTCATCAAGTTCTTCAATCTTTCATCTCCCAACTTGATCATTCTTCATCATTTAACTTGGGCTCATCATTCTCTGCAGCTTCTACCTTCTTCAATATCCATAAAGTGATGAAGCTTCATTCCAACTTCGCTTATCATAGAGACTTCCGTATCACAAGAACTTGAATGTTGATATTCCTATTATATTGTGCAAGTTCTTTTGATAACATCTTTCTCTAGTCTCTTCTCTTCTTCTTGGTCATCACCAAAATCCATTGATAACATCTTGCTTCCTTGACAATCTCTGCAAGCTCTTCTTTCTTTAATTCCTTATCTCCTTCTTGATTAATCTCTATAATTCAACTTGGATTAATCTACATTAAATACAAAGCAGTTAGTCAATGTAGGAGATAACTATATTACTCAATCTTTTTGCTTTTAATAATGGCGTCTATATAAGACATCATCAAAATTAATCATAACTAACACCCATGGCGAAGACGAGTTGAACGATTTTTTAGCCTCACTGGGCGCTTAGAGAGAGTAACAGTCGGATTGGGTTCTTCTCTAGGGTTGGAACTACCGTGGGTAGGCTTAGAAGGAGTAAACGACGACATTTCTAGGGTTTGAGAGTAGGGTTTGGTCGAGTAAGAGAGAAATCTGAGATTTTGGAGAAGATGAGGGCGAGAGAGACAGAGAGACGCTTAGGGCAAAACTTGAGTTTTGATTTCAAAACTCAATTTTGATGAATGGTTACTAACCTGGACTTCAAAGGTGTAGAGTGAACCTTTGAACTTCTTGCGACCAAAACTCGAGTTTTAGTATGAAAACTCGAGTTTTCACCACTCTTCAAAACTTGGTTGCTCTCTGTCTGACGGAAACTCGAGTTTCCAACTTACAAACTCGAGTTTTAAGCTTCTTCAAAAGTTTGAAAATTTTCTCTCTCCCCGATGGTCATTTCCAAAACTCGAGTTTTGCTCCCAAAACTCGAGTTTTCTTCCTCGACAAAGAAACATCACAATTTCAAGCATCCCGTATAAAACACAACTAAATACTCCGATGCCTAAGTTAGTTTCATTTAATCATCAAAACCATAACTAACATTAAAGAGAGTAAGAAATGCTTACAATTCATTGGGATTTACCATTCCCAATTCTCTTCTTATGAAATTGAATTGCTCCTTGGCTAATGGTTTGGTGAAGATATCAGCAAGTTGAAGATGTGTTGGGATGAACATGACTTTGACATCCTTCTTCTGAATATGATCCCTTATGAAGTGATGCCTCACATCAATATGCTTGGTCCGAGTATGTTGAACTGGATTCTTTGCCAAGCTTATTGTGCTAGTGTTGTCACACAATATTGGGATCTCCTTCAAATTGATTCTCAAGTCTGATAGTTGCTGCTTGAGCCATAAGACGTGAGCATAGCAACTTGAGGCAACTACATATTCAGCTTCAGTTGATGACACAGCCACACTGGTTTGCTTCTTGCTGAACCATGACACAAGTGATCCTCCAAGAAACTCACATTGACTACTTGTGCTCTTTCTATCAGTCTTGTAACCAGCATGATCTGAATCTGAATATGCCACCAAATGTTCAAGTTGACCTTTGGGAAACCACAATCCTAGTGTCTTTGTGTCAGCAAGGTATCTGAAGATTCTCTTCACATGCTCAGCATGGGACTCCTTGGGAGCTGATTGGAACCTTGCACACATTCCTACACTGAATTGGATGTCTGGACGACTTGTAGTCAAATAGAGTAATGATCCAATCATTCCTCTATACTTTGTGATGTTGAAATCTTTTCCCTTTTCATCAGCATCCAATGAAGCAGTTGAACTCATAGAAGTGTCAGCTCCATTGCATTGGTCCATCCAAACTTCTTCAGCAGATCATTGAGATACTTGGTCTGAGATATGAAGATTCCATCCTTCTTTTGCTTAATTTGTAGACCAAGGAAATAGTTGAGCTCTCCCATCATGGACATATCAAACTCTCCCTGCATATTCTTAGCAAATTCTTCACACAAAGCATCATTAGAAGCACCAAATATAATGTCATCAACATATATTTGCACAATTAGAATTTCACCAAGCTTATTACTCTTTATGAAGAGAGTTGTATCGCTCTTCCTATAATAAAACCTTGATCAAGAAGGAATTTGCTTAATCGCTCATACCAAGCTCTAGGAGCTTGCTTAAGTCCATAAAGAGCTTTCTTGAGAGGATAAACATGATCTGGATGATGATCATTTTGAAAACCAGGAGGTTGTTCAACATAAACTTCCTCTTGAATAAAACCATTTAGAAAACCACTTTTCACATCCATTTGATAAAGCTTGAATCCCTTGACACAAGCAAAGGCTAGAAGAACTCTTATGGCTTCCAATCTTGCCACTAGAGCATAAGTTTCTTCATAATCAATCCCTTCTTCTTGATTATAGCCTTTAGCAACCAATCTTGCCTTGTTCCGGACAATAATTGCTGATTCATCTCGTTTGTTCTTGAATACCCATTTAGTGCTAATGACCGGATGGTCCTTAGGCCTAGGTACCAAATCCCAAACTTGATTTCTATCAAATTGATGTAACTCCTCTTGCATTGCTATCACCCAATCATTGTCTGAAAGGGCTTCATCAATCTTAGAGGGTTCAATATGAGATATAAAAGCAGAAAAAGTTACTTCATTTAAAGTGCTATTTCTGGTTCTTACTCCTTGATTTACATCACCTATAACTTGGTCCAAAGGATGATTCCTTATGAACTTCCAAGCTCTAGGCTGTGACTAATCGGAACTTTCGGGATTGTTTTGGGATCAGCCTCAAAAACATTTTCGGGATTTTCAATGGATGCGGAGTAGTTTTCGAAAAGAATTGATTTTTGAAAACATTTTCTTCATCATCATCCAAAGGTTTATCGTTTTAGATTCACGAAAACAACATGCATAGACTCTTCAACAATACGAGTACGAGTATTAAAGACTCTATAAGCTTTACTACTATTTGAATAGCCCAAAAATATACCTTCATCTGCCTTGGGATCAAACTTTCCCAAGTTATCCTTACCATTGTTGTGGATGAAACACTTACATCCAAACACATGCAGATGAGCTAGATTTGGTTTTCTTCCTTTGTACAGTTCATAGGGAGTCTTGTCTAACTTCTTCCGGAGGTATGCCCAATTCGAGATGTAGCAAGCGGTGCTCATTGCATCAGCCCAAAACACTTGTGAAGTGTTGCTCTCATTCAGCATTGCTCTTGCCATCTCGGTGAGGACCCGGTTCTTTCTTTCCACAACACCATTTTGTTGAGGAGTCCTTGGGGCTGAGAAGTTGTGATCAATCCCCATGCTGTCACAAAACTCAGCAAATGCATTGTTTTCGAATTATCCTCCATGATCAGTTCTGATTCCTGAAATAGAGAAACCTTTCTTGTTTTGGACCTTATTGGCTAACACAACAAACTGATCAAATGTTTCATCTTTAGATGATAGAAACATTGTCCATGCAAATCTAGAAAAATCATCAACTATGACCAAAGTATATAAATTGCCACCAAGACTTCTTACTCTAGCTGGTCTAACTAGATTCATATGAAGCAATTGAAGAGGTCTACTAGTTGAAATCATATTTTTAGATTTGAAAGAAGATTTGGTTTGTTTTCCCTTTTGACAAGCATCACAAATCATGTCATTTTTAAAACGTAATTTGGGAACACCAATCACCAAATCCTTTTTAAGTAATTTATCAAGTTGAATCATATTGACATGAGCTAATCGCTTGTGCCATAGCCAACTTTCATCCAAATTACTAACGAAACATTTTTCAGAAACAAAACCATTACTAGAAAGGTTAAGTGTATAACAATTGCCATCTCTAGGGGCTCTAAATAAAGCTTTTGATTTTATGTTTTCTAAAGGGAGAATATCCTTGCTCACAATCAAGCACTCCTCAGAATCGAAGATAACTAAGTTACCTTTATCAGTGCTTTGACTCACACTGAGGAGATTGTGGCAAAGTCCTTCCACAAGGTAGACATCTTTGATGAGTGGTCCTTCATTGTTGCCAATTTCACCAATTCTAGCAATCTTTCCAGATCGGTCTTCACCAAAGGTCACCTTGCCACCATCTTTGGGCTTGATTGAGGCAAATTTAGATTGGTCTCCCGTCATGTGTCTAGAGCATCCACTGTCAATGTACCATTTGTTGGATTTTGATGCTCTTAGGCAAACCTCGCAAGACACAACAAATCGGGCTTGGGTACCCATCTTTTCTTGGGTCCTTTCAGGTTAGTTTGTGTCTTAGGAATCTTGTAAGATCCCTTTGGCACCCATTGATAATTCCCTATGGGTTTGCTCTTTCTTTCCTTTTTGTGAAAGCAAGAAGAAGTAGTATGACCCTTTCTATTGCAGTAATTACAGTGTGCAAAAGGATTTGAAGAATGAACTGATTTTGTAAAATAGTTCATATAGGATTTTTCACCGGACTTCTTTCTTCCTTTCGTTTATCAAAATTAGGTTTGTAGCCAATTTCTCGATCTGTCATTTATAAATCTTTGTTCTTTCAAAATGACATTGAGCATTTCACTTCCTCTAGTGAATTTCTCAAGTGCCTTTGTAAGATGTAAATTCTTTTTCTTTAGATCGGGCAGTCTTCACAAACAAGATATTCAGAGGAAGAAAGTTTTTCAACTTGCAATTCAAGAGTAATATTCTTGTTTTTCAACTTGAAATATTTATCGCAAGTTTTTTAAATTCGATTGCACAACAAGGTATTCAGCAAATAATTCATCATAAGGTGGTTTTGAATCATATACCTCATCATTATTAGCATGTTGTCTTCTTCTTCAGCAACCAAGCAAATATCTGCTTTCTCTTCCTCATCCTCATCATCTTCATCAGATGAGCTTTCACCCCAAATGCCAGAGACATATGCCTTCTTTTTGAATATGTTGAACCTTTTCTTTTCTTTGTTCTTCAGATTGGGGGCATTCTGATTTGATGTGACCAGGCTTCTCACACTCGTAGCAGATGATTGGCTTCTTAGCCTCATAGCTGGAGCTACCCTTATGAAACTTCTTGTAACCTTAGTCCTTCTTGTAGAATTTCTTGAATCTCCGGACCATCATCCCGATTTCTTCATCATCGTCTTCATCTTCATCATCATCGATTCCTTAACCTCTTTGATGACTTTGAGGGCAATTCCCTTGTTCTTGCCATGGACTTCTTCAAGTCCCTTTTTGAACTTGAGCTTTGCCTCATATTCAGAAAGACTTCCAAAGAGGGCTACTACAGATGCCATAGAATCTCCACGAGCTTCTTCAATGGCAGTGACTTTGGCTTCCCATTCCTTGTTGAGAATATTGATAATTTTCCTCACTTGAACAGGTTGCTCATATTCTTTGCCCAATGCAGCAAGCTGATTGATGAGATGGGTGAATCTCAGCTGGAAATCGCCAATGGATTCTCCAGGCTTCATACAAAGAAGATCATATTCAGTCATTAGAGTGTTGACTCTATTTTGCTTCACTCCAGCAGTTCCTTTATAAGCAATTTCCAGAGCATCCCACATAGCTTTACCTGAGGTTAAGTTGCAAACATGAAAATACTCTTGTTGACTCAGAGCACTTTGCGAAGGAGAGGACGGCCTTGCTATTGAGTATGACATTTCTCCCGTCATTTTCATCATAATCTTCTTCTTCCTTTGGAACTCTGAGACCATTCTCCATGACAGATGGTTCATAGTCTCATCTTTCAAATACTCTCCAGAGACCATACTCTGTAGCCATCACAAAGACCTTGAACTTGGCCTTCCAGAATGAGTAATGCTCTCCATTGAATCCTGATGGTCGGTTGATCGAAGCTCCATCAGGTAGAATACCTTCCATTGTGATCCTTCTCGAGATAAGCTCTTTAGAGAAGACCTTGCTCGATACCAAATGAAAGTGGAGCTAAATCACCAAGAGGGTGAATTGGGGATTTTAAAAACTTTAAAACTTTGCTGTTTAGGGCAGCGAAAACAGAGGTAAACAGAGTAGAAAGGAGAAGAGCAAGACACACGAATTTATACTGGTTCGGTCTAACCTCTTGACCTACGTTCAGTCTCTAGACTCTCTGGGATTTCCACTATCTCAAATGATTACGCACTCTGTACTCAAGAGTAATTCTCTCACTAGAACTTACTCCCCTTACAAGTTGTAATCAATGAACCCAATCACCAAGTCCTCAGACTTGTGATTCTTTACAATAAATGATTTACAAGTAGAAACTCTCTCTAAGAGTAGATAATTATAAACACTGAAGCTTTGTGTATCAAAAGATACAATACAGGTGAAAACTAAAAGTACTTGAAGAACTTTTAATGCAATTCATTTTCAGCAGATGTGTTAGCTGAGAAGACTTGAATACGGCTCTATTTATAACAAGAGAGCATTAAATGACCGTTGTAATCTTCAATATAACCCTTGCCTTCATTAGACAAGAATTAGCTTAAGCTTTGGTCTTCTTCTCTCTCTAATCTTCTCTTAATCCAGTTGCAAGAAGTTCGAGTTGACTCTCGCAAATTAATCCTTTGGAGTAGCTTGATTCTTTGGATGTGGAAAACATTCTTTAATGCTTTGCAAACGTGTGTAGATGGATTACCCAAAAGTATACAACTTTCTGGGTTTTGCATTTAATGTGCTGACATCACTTTTTGCTTTTGCTTTAAACCTTCAATAAACATTCTCTAAAGCATCTGAAACTCACTAACAAAGTGGTTAAACATAGTTAGGAATGTATAAGAATAATTATAGGAAGTATTGAAATCAAACATGAAGGTTTTACAATTTCGACAGATTTGAATTTCTGTCATCGCGATGGAAACTCGAGTTTGTTTACCAAAACTCGAGTTTTCAACTGTGCACTTAAGGCAAAACTCGAGTTTCAATATCAAGACTCGAGTTTCCTCTATCCAGAGAGGAAAGTCGCGATTTGAGCTTTTGGACATAGTCTTGGCTGAAACTCAAAACTCGAGTTTCCAAAACAAAACTCGAGTTTTAGACTTTTAATGAAAAACGTATGTTTAAGTCCAAAACATCAAGACTCGAGTTTTCATCCAAAACTGGAGTTTTCAAAACATTGAAAAAGCTCAAAGCTCTCGGGTTGCCCAAAACTCGAGTTTCCAAAAAACCGAACTCAAGTTTCCATTTAAGTATGAAAACATTGAGAGATCGAGTCAAATCAAAACTCGAGTTTCCAAAGGGAAACTTGAGTTTTCAAAATCTTGAAAAGTGACATTGTTCTCGGCTTGGCCAAAACTCGATTTTCTAAATCAAAACTCGAGTTTCCATTTAAGTATGAAAACATTGTGAAATATGAGCCAGAGGCCAAGACTCGAGTTTCCCGAGGGAAACTTGAGTTTTCAAATCTTAGAAAAATGCATTGCTCGCTTGGCTCAAAACTCAAGTTTTCAAATCAAAACTCGAGTTTTCATATATTTATGAAAACGTTGAGAAATTGTGCCAAGACAAAACTTGAGTTTTCTCTGAAGACTCGAGTTTTCAAAGACTTGGTAAAAACGTGAAAACCCCCTGTCAAGTCAAAACTCGAGTTTTCTCTTAACTTAGAGAAAACTTATAAATCTTAGAGCAAATCAAAATCCTGCGCTTGTAGCGCGAAAATGAGTTCAAAAGGTTCAAGACTCTCTTTCTGGCCAAAAATCGAGTTTTGAAATCAAAACTCGAGTTTTGTCTTTAAGTGAAAAACTAAGTGTACTTTATAAGTTCAAAACTCGAGTTTCCCTTTGGAAACTTGAGTTTTGCTTTGATCAATGAAAAAGAGCAACACTCTGTCAAAACCAAAACTCGAGTTTTGTCTTGATAGTAAGTTTTTCAACTTACCAAAGACAAAACTATAACTTGTTTTTACAATTATCGAGTTATCATCAAAACACATAGAGAACTAACATCATTTGTTATTGAAAAGCCATGGTATTTACTTTAGTCCTCTATGAGGATTAATCTTCAATTTCATATTCTTATTTATCTTTCGACATGTTATAGAGGCTAGAAGAGAACGTTTCTTCATGAACCAGAGATCATTTTTAGCTCAATTAACTTTACCTTGAACATCCTTAAATGGTCAAATCAGTTCTGTGATCTTCATGGTGTTTAGGTCATTGAGTTTGTGCTACGTCATCAATCATTGATTGAGCTCACAGTTATGATAAAGATTTAAAGGCTGCAAATGATAAACATTTAATCAGTCAAATAGGAACAAAAGGATTATATAATCTTTTTTTTTACTTATCCATAATAACCAACCACTATAACTATAGGCATTATATCATTTCATAATTTAAGTTGGGTCCTCCTTCTATCCCACGAAACATGAGCCTCCTTAGCACCTCAAGGAAACAAATTAAGATGTGGCACTTAAGTCTATGTTGGAACAATTATTATGGGCACAATATAAGGACTTGTGAATCTTAACAGGCACTAAACTCAAATCTAATTGTATGTAAAGCGTGCTATCATTTATGCTTGCACCCAATGTTATGAAGATTTTTGCTTCTTTTGGCTGGCAATGTGTAAATTAGGTTCAACATGTCATATTATCGTATCATGTCAATTGTGCTATCATTCCTAAATAGCTAATTGAATTTTACAGAATGTATTATACAATACCATTTCAAGAAGAGCTTGATCCTACAATGGAGATTCATCCTTTTGCATACAACACAAGTCCCAACATGGTTGACTCATTACTTTCTACTTCTTCTGAAGGTTACATTCAATCGTCTCTAGATAGGTGAGTGGCAATGACCTCCAACTTGGTTGTATGTTTTACTTCATAAAGGTTCCTCAGGTCACTCAAGTGTCATCACCACATGAATTTAATTGTGTATCGCAGTCCTCATCTAACCATATTCAACAAAAACAAATGTATAGAATTGTCATTATCATACCCAACTTCCATACAATTGAGCATGTATCTCTTACATAATGTATCTCAAGTTCTCCACTTAAATCTAACTTTTTTTTCCTTATGCTGTATCAGTCTTTTATGCTAGTGGTTTGTTCAACAACAAAAAAAAAACAGCACCTCAATAATGGAGTGAAAGTTGACTACAAGGAAGAAATGAGAAGGAGTATTTTTCAAGATATAACAAATGTTCTTAGAAATGACAAGTCACCATTTCAATCTTTCAAAAGTCCTGGTATTTCATTATTCATCTTGACGTCTATCATCTAGTGATAAATGGTAGGTTACTAATTACATGCATTCATGCAAAGGACATGAATTTCAGGAACATTACCAATGGAAATCAAAGCAAGAGGTTTCACACAATGGAAATTGACTCAAAACAACATAGTACAGTTCTTACTGGCTCATCAACCACTGGACCCAAAAAATTTTATGCATCCTTGGTCACATGACACCTTGAATTTCAAGTTGACACATCACCTGTAGGTAATGTAAAATTTCATATGATTGATGTTTCATGAAAAGATGTCCTCCCTCATGGACCTCTTACTCAAAAACTATTGATGTATTTGATCACAACTTATTGGCATACGGTTTCAACCCCACATTCGTTTGTTCGCCCACTTATTCACAATTTGTCTCAACGAAGTTACTCTTTCAAGCAAGTAAAACGACAATAACAAAGTAGCAAATGCCAAACCATCGACCCCTTCGACATATGCAAGTAATGTTTTCGTGATACTTGCATTATCGAAATGAACTTTTTTAATTGTGTTATATTCTTCAAAAAGTAGCAATTTTGTCTATTACCGTTCATTGATATTTATTAAAATAACTTATCTTCATTATTAGATCCCGAACACTATTACCGACATATTGACTTTGCATATAACGAGAACTTGGGTTCTAACAATGAGGACAATCAAAATGAGGCACTTCCATTTGAGGGTCAGCTATCTACTTGTGATGTTATGCTTATACTGCATTTTAATAACATACTTACGTATATTCTTACTTAACCCTTCAGATAATCAATGTAGTTTCACTAAAGTTGGAACCACGACATAAAATATATCTCAATCATTAAGAAGGAAACGCCCACTCATTATTGGTACATAATTATTAAGTTTTTTTCCTATAATATCATTCACTTCACATACTTTCGTTTGCTCAAATATGTTTGTAATATTGTAGAATACCTAGATGAAGGAGATCTTACTTATGAATGTCATATATGTGGTGCAAACATGTGGTTTAATGAAAGGGTTCAGAAACAATGAAGTTTAGCTGCACCTCTTTTTACAATGTGTTGTCAAGGAGGAATAGTCCGTCTCCCAAAAAACCTTGCTCCTCGTACTATGTTACTTGACCTATTCTTTGATAAACAAGCAGTCATGTGTAAGAATTTTCATGCAAATATTAGGAACTACAACAACATGTTCTCATTTACTTCAATGGGAGGCAAAATCGACCATGCCAAAAACAATGGCTATGGGCCTTACACCTTCATTCTCTCCAGACTTAATTACCATCACATAGGGAGTCTTTTGCCTAAAAATCGAGCGAAGCCTGTGTACTCACAAATTTACATATATGACACCAAAAATGAAGTCTATTTCTGCTGTAAGGTACATACAAGTACATCTTTTGACATTAGATTTACAATGAATTACTTGTTACGATTAATACTCTATATCTAACACATCGTATTGCTTTCTTAACGCTTTTTGTTCATTCATGTAGCAATACTTATATCAACATCATAAAAAGAGCAAGCTGCACTTATTGAGATCGAAACTCTCTTGCAAGAAAATGGGAAGAGTAACTCTAATTTTCCTTCACTTCCACTGCCTTCATCAAGTACTAATGCCAATGTTGATAATCATTTAATTCGCTAGGAATTAAATTATGACAAAGTTAAGCTATAGAAGCATATTTGAAAGAGATAGTGAAATCATTGAATGTATATCAATAGGTTATCTACAATACAGTCATGTCAAAAATTAATTCTGGTGTTGGTGGATTTTTCCTTGTTTATAGATATGGAGGAACTGGGAAATTTTTTTTGTGGAATGCATGTACCTCATTAATTCATTCCAGAGGTGAAATTGTGCTCACTGTTGGGTCTAGCGGTATTGCAGCCATATTGCTATAGTTTGGCAGGATAGCACATTCAAGGTTTGCAATACCAATTGCAGTTAATGAAGACTCAATGTGCAATATCAAACAAAATTCTTTGTTGGCTGATTTGATTAAGGTGACCAAATTGATTATATGGGATAAAGTACCCATGGTTGAAAATTTTTGCATTGAGGCGTTTGACCGTACATTAAAGGATATTATGCATTGCAACAAGCCCTTCGGTGGCAAGGCGTATTGATGGGAGGTGACTTTCGCCAATTGTTACTCATTATTCCAAAGGCATCTAAAGCTACTATAGTAAATGCTTGCATCATTCTTCATCTTTGTGGGATTCACGTACAATTTTCTATCTCACAAAAAACATGAGACTATCATGTTCTTCAAATCAAGAATATAAAGAGTTACAAGTCTTTTCAAAATGACTTCTAGATATAGGTGATGGTAATTTAGGGTTGTTGCACGACGGAATTGCGCAAGTTGAGATTCCGAGACAAATTCCTCATTTGTAACCTTCATAATCCTATGCAGGCTATTGTATCAACCACTTACCTAGGTTTGCTTCAAAATTTAACTAACTCTAATTACTTCAGTAGTAGAGCTATTATTTGCCCAACAATTGAAAGTGTGAACCAGATAAATGAATATATATGCTCTTTATTACCTGGTCAATTGATGGAGTACTATAGTTATGGTACTATTTGCAAGTCATCTTAAGAAGTTGATGGATTTGAAGATCTGTACACTACGGAGTTCTTGAATACTATTATTTGTTCAGGTCTCCCTTTGCATATTCTTATTCTAAAGGTTGGCATACCTATAATGTTGTTGAGGAATATAGATCAAGCTGCTGGCTTATGTAATGGAACCGAACTACGTATCACACATCTTGGGAAGAATGTCATTGAAGGATTAACACTAAATGGGTCAAATCCAAATCAGAAGGTTTTAATCCACAAGATGGACATGAATCCTTCAGACAGTAGTCTACCTTTTAGGATGAAGAGACAACAGTGTCCTATTAATTTGTCTTTTGCAATGACAATTAAAGAGAGTCAGGGTCAGTCATTACAAAATGTTGGGTTATATTTGTCGAAGCCAGTGTTCACACTGGACAATTATACATTGCTTTATCAAGAGTCAACAATATTGTTGGTCTAACCACCATGTCGTATACAAGGAAATATTTAGAAATGTTTTAGTGACATAATTAAAATATATTTACTGTTCATTCTACATTTTCAAAAGTTGATGTATTTTGATGTCTACCATGTTCATGTTCTTTTGTTGATGTTTTTGAGCTGCAACATATATTGCTAAATTTACAAGAGACAACTCCCTCAAAGACGACTTCTCTTATTTTTTTTTCCATCAATTTGAAATACAATTCTTTTCTTTTACAATTCTTTTTTTAATTGAATTACTTAAATATTTCAATGAATTTTATGGTCAAGATGCCCTGTAAGTTTCCTATGCTATTGCATCGCGCAACATGCGGGGGGATGTCATGCTTGTTCTTTTAATATCTACTCCCCTTCTTTTCCTTGGAACAACGTCGTTTTGATGGAAAAAGTGAGCAGCTAGTCCTTTTTTAAAAAATAAAATTTCAAGGTAGTGACGGGTATTAAAAAGATACTTTATGATAATTACCGGTAGTGAAAAAATACTTAATGATCTAGAAAAATTATTTCATGATCTTGAAAAAATATTTTAGTGTATTAATTGGTATTAAAGGGATACCTCATGATACAGGCTTGTACTAAAAAGGTATTAAAAAGATACTTCAAGATATTGAATGGCACTAAAAAAATACTTCATGATCTCAGAAAAATAATTTTAGAATTTTGAAAAAATATTTCAGAGTACTGACTGATACTAAAGAGATACTTCATAATACCGATTGGTACTGAAAAATACTTCAAGATACTTACCGATACTAAAAAGATACTTTAAAATACTGACTAATACTAAAAAATACTTCATGATGTTGAAAAATTATTTTAGGGTCTTACAAAAATATTTTTAGGGTACTGGATGGTACTAAAAAGATACTTAGAAATCGACTGGTACTGAAAAAATACTTCAAATAATTTTTTTGAAGATCCAAAAATATTTTTTGTAGATCATGAAGTATTTTTTCGATCGTCGATATCTTGAAGTATCTTTTAGTACTTATCAATACCCGAGATTTTATATATATATATATATATATATAAAAGACCAACTACTCACTTTTTCCACTAAAATGACGCCATTCAAAGAAGAGGAGGGGAGCGGATATTAAAAGAATGGGAGAGAAGCGGTTCCCTTATCGATGTCTCTTCATTAGAGTCCTCGATAATCTCTCACTTTTTTCTCTTTCATTTTTTTCTCTTTTCGTGTACGATGACTTTGTCTTCTTTTGCCTTGTCCTTGTCTCTTTACTATCCCCCGATAAAGAGAAGGTTTTTATTTTAAGGGTTAAGGGGCAAAATTACACATGAGTTTTAGCCCGAGGAGCGTCCAACACCAAATTCTTTTTTATGTGCAAAAATACACATGAGCTCGTAAAACCAGAGCAAAAATACCATCACAGTTAAATTGCCTTAACTTCTATTAAATACATTATAAAATACCAAAATGCCCCTCACCAACACCCTCACCCTCCCAACCTTCATCTCTCATCTTTGCAACTCTTCCATCGAAGAAGAATAGTGACGATTCCCAAATTTAGATCTGAAAATGAACATCACAATCACACAATAACCAAACTCAGCAAAACTTTCCTAAATATTTGCACTATCTGAAAAAGATTAGTAATACTCACCCATTCTACAATGAAAACACAATTATTTTGATCATGCAAGCTCTAGAGTTCCATATTTTTGTTGTCTTCGTGAACCCTAGAAATGGAGCTTTAAACTATGGCTGTACTTTAGGGAATTCTACTTGAAGAGACCCCCAAGTTCTATGTTATTCAACAATGTTTCATTTAAAACAAAGAGATATTGCTAATTTTCACCATGTTAAGTAGGCAAATCTAAAGTAGTTTAGTTCTTATGAATAACCTAATTGGGAATTGGGGGAAGCATTGTTCTCAAAATAATAACGTAGAAATAGAAAAAATGGTGGCAAGAATGAGAGAGATGAAGAGCATACATCGGGCGGGGGCTTCACCGCTTGGACTCTGAAGGAATTTTGAGGTTTCTTGATGTCGAAATTCCGATTGTGATGCCAATTTGGGAGGAAGAGCTTTTGGAGAAGACAACTATTAGGGAGCCGTACTTGTCTGTAGAGCTGAGGTTGCATCTGATTTTTTTAACGTTAGTCAAGCACAAGGTCGTCATCTTCGTTGGTTGAGTGTGACATAACATGTGTGAGCCTTTGAGCGGCGGCTTTGGCCACATTGTTTGGCCCTTTTCGCATATTGAACGAGGCAGCGGAACCTGCCTGAGCATGACAGTTCATCGACGACATCGTCGGTGATGTAGGCGCTCTTAGCAACCTTGTGTTGTTCCCATGCCTATCATTCATCCTCGTTCGATCCATCTACGATACAAAAACAAAGATTTCACGCCGCAGAGAAGATGAAGGAGGAAGGAAAGAAGGTAAAGTCAAAGGCAAAGGAGGAATTTCAAAATTGTAGATTTTTATTTTTTAAATAATGTGGGTCCCACTAAAGGAGGTTAACATCTCTTAACGGCATATGCATTTTTTGCTCTCGTTTTACAAGCTCATGTGTATATTTGCACCTAAAAAAAGCATTTGGTGTTGGGTGCTCCTCGGGGTAAAGCTTATGTGTATTTTTGCCCGTTAACCATTATTGTAATCCTATTTATAACTTTTATCATTAAATTTTTCACATGAATATATGATTGGGAAAATTAAATTTAAATACCATTTAAATTTGCAAAACCCCCAAATGTCGTTAAATTTGTTAAAGCACATGAAGGTACTAAGGAGCATATTGGGATTTTCAAATTTGGGTGAATTTACCCTTAGTTTTTAAATATAAAAGAAAAAGAAAAAATGATCCTCGTCAAAGGCCACCGCGGCTGGTTGCCAGAGGACCGACCGCCGGATGGCTTGCAACCAACACCGGCCACTAGTGGCTTGAGTCCGCGATGGTTTTTTTAGGGGTGGGGTTGAATCTTTTTTGTAAAAAGATCCATTAAAAGTGATGAAGGTGGGGTTCAAACCCACCCCACCTCAATGGGGACCAAGTGGCCCAACGTTCCTTTAATATAGGGTGAAGGAGCAAAAATACATATGTGGTTACATTTTAGGAGCAAAAGTCACACAAAACCTTCAAACACTGGACGTTGACCATTAAGTAGCCATGGTTGACCGTTAATGCTGATGTGGATGATGAATTGGAGTGAGAAGAAGGGAAATGGGAAGAAAATTTGGTGATTGAGACTGATAGTGCACAGTGGAAAAAATTGGGGGAAAAACCTAATAACAAATCTGGGTGAAATCCAATCCTCGGTAAATCTGGGTAAATCGAAATCGAATCTGGGTAAATAAAAAAAATCTGGGATCTCCCAAAATTCCTTTTCTTCCTTAACCATTCGCTGCTTCACTTCTGGAATCAGGGTTTCTCCAATTGCTTCATCGATCTTTTGGACTGATTAACCATAAGAAATATCCCAAAACACGAACGCGAAACTGCGAGCAGTAGCCGAGCCAATGACATCGATCGTCTCCGAGCTGTAAAGGTTGAACAGCTAAGAAATGCTCAAGTTGACGATGCTGGTCATGAGTCAAGCCAGGAGAACGAACAGGCCAAGAACTTACATAGACGAAGTCATGTCTTTATTTCTCAGATTTGTTTACCCATATTTGATTTTGATTTTGATTTACCCAGATTTCACTTCGATTTGGATTTACCTAGGATTGATAACCGGAGGTAGTAATAAATAAAAACTTTTCGTTTCTCACGTTGTTTCACTTTGTTCTGTGTTACCTATCTTTTATGCTATTTTTCATCTAACTCTGATTCATGTTCCTCTCACTCTGTTTTCATGTTCCTGTTTAATTTTCTGAAGCATATAGAAGATATTTTATATGTGTTTGGAGAGTCAAAGAGGAAAATAACGTTGAGGAGATTAAAATCGAAAACCAAAACTGACTTTGGAAATCAATAATACAAGTTGGGTTGGGTCTTGTTGAGTATCATGGAGTTCTTTGCTTTTGTTTTCAAGGTGACCAAACGGAATGATTCCAAGAAATTTTTCAAAGGGATCTGAGGTGCAACCATGTGAGAGACAGATAAGAGACGGAGTGAAATACGATTTCATTTTTTGGTAATATTTAAAAAGATAAATAAAATTTTAGAAAGTATTTAATATCAATTGTTTTAATTAACCCAGATTTGATTTCGATTTGGATTTACCTAGGATTGGATTTTGATTTACCTAGATTTGTTATTAGGGTTTTTCCCCCAATTTTTTCCGCTGTGCACTGTTAGTCCCAATCAGTAATTTTCTTCCCATTTCCCTTCTTCTCACTCCAATTCATCATCCACATCAGCATTAACGGTCAACCATGGCTACTTAATGGTCAACGTCCAATGTTTAAAGGTTTTGTGTAACTTTTGCTACTAAAATGTAACCACATGTGTATGGTCTTGGGCACTCTCGAGGATAAAACACATGTGTATTTTTGCTCCTTTACCCTTTAATATATATATATATATTCATTAATAAACATATATATTCTTCTTAACTTTTTTCCATCAACAAACACTCTTGTAAATCTCATTACTGAACTTGTAAATACCATCAATGAATTGGTAATTCTCATTACAAGATTTGTTATAATTGACCCTTATTTGTTGTTTCATCAGACACACATGTGATAAACCTGAAGAACGAACTGGTAAATACCATTGCAAAACTAGTAAATGTCATTGAAGAATTGGTAATTGTCATTGGAAAATTTGTTATAATTGCACATTTTTTGTTGTTTCATCAGGCACACATATGGTAAACCTAAACAACGAACTGGTAAATATTATTGCGAAACTAGTAAAAGCCATTGAATAATTGGTAATTGCCATTGAAAAATGTGTTATAATTGTAGTTTTTTTGTTGGTTCATCAGACACACATATTTTAAACTTAAAAACGAACTGGTAAATACCATTGCAAAACTAGTAAAGCCATTGAAGAATTAGTAATTGCCATTGAAACATTTGTTATAATTGCACATTTTTGTTGTTTCATTAGACACACATATGGTAAACCTGAAGAACGAATTGGTAAATACCATTGCGAGACTAGTAAATGCTATTAAAGAATTGGTAATTGCCATTGAAAAATTTGTTGTACATGATTTTTGTAAATTAAGAACGTAACGCTAATGAAAGATATGGGATTAACAAAAATTTGTTGTGCATGATGTTTTTGAATTAGGAATGTAATGTTCAATGAAGGATGTGAGATTAACAAAAAGTAAATGATTTATAACAAATTTTTCAATGGCAAGTACCAATCTACAATGGCATTTACTAGTTTCGCAATAGTATTTACTAGTTCGTTGTTGATTTACCATATGTGTTTCTAATGAAACAACAAATAAGGGTCAATTATAAGAAATCTTGTAATGGGAATTACCAATTCGTTAATGGTATTTACAAGTTCAGTAATGAAATTTACAAGAGTGTTTGTTGATGGAAAAAATGTTAAAAAGAATAAATATATTTCTTAATGCATATATATATTAAAGGAACCAAATGGCTCAACTGGCCCCTATAAAGGTGGGGTGGGTTCAAACCCCACCTTCCTCATTTTCAATGAATCCTTTTATTGAAAAAAGATTCAACCCCACCCCTAAAAAAAACCATTGTTGGATCTCAAGTCGACGGTGGCCGATCGCAGTTGTTCTAGATCAACCGCATGATGCTCCGCCAAAATGGAGGGTCATTTTTCTTTTCTTTTTTAATTTATTTAAAAACTAAGGGCAAAAGGGTAAATTCACCCGAATTTAAAAATCTCAATATGGTCCTTAATACCTTTAAGTTCTTTAACAAATTTAATAGATATTTAGGGGTTTTGTAAATTCAAATGGTATTTAAATGTAATTTTCCCTATATAATATCACCATCTATTTATTTATTGTTATGTTGATTTTATTTTTATGGGATTTATGGCATATTAAATAGGAGAACAATAAATTGATTTGAGGCCAAAAATTTGCAGAGCACCTAAAGAAGGATCATAAAAATTTGCAGTTTTTATATTAAATAAAGGTACATTTACAAACTTATTGAATTTTAAGGTAGAGTTAATAGAATTTAAAGTAATTCTTGATATATATGAAACATGATATAGACTTATAAATAAAATCATAAGAGTATTATTTTCTGAACCACTTTGACAGGGTGTAAGACACTTTTCTCAAGGATATATTTAAAACTAAAGGCGTTATCAAATTATCAATATCAATAATTTGAACATAAAAAATTATACATATGAATGAAATGTTAAGATGCACGAGAACATGAGTTTACGTGAAACAATCATCCTACACACTCACAATTCGAAAAGAAACGAAAACAAATGGTTATAGGCAATGGCGTATCCAAGAAATTACTAAAGGGGGAACTAGACGGAGGGATTTGGGGGTTTAGGGCGGCGCTCCCGAATTTTTTTTTTTTTAAGAAAAATTTTAAATGCATGAAAAAATAAAAAATATATATAAACAAGAAAAGAAAAGAATATCAAAAAAATATTTATAAAATCAAGTGAATACTCGATGATGTAATAAGAGAGGCAATTATTTTACAAACTTGTCATTTAGAAAAAATAAGGCTAAGTCTTTGTTAAAAATGAAGCTACATAAATTAAAATGAAGGGTGGGCACTCAATAAGTTTAAGTATATATAGTTTAATAACAAAAGTATATTATAATAAAAATAATTACAATGTTATCATTCTAGGCCTTATTTTTTGAAATTCCATCATAATTGCCTTGTTATCAATGTTATCAAATACATATTTTTTAATATAAGGCATTAAAAGTCATTCAACCATTCATCCTCATCTGATTACGAAGTACAGTCTTGATGTATTAAGGGTGGACACTTAATTTAAGGGTGGACAATCATTTAAACATGTATTAATTTATAGGAAATACACTTCTCATGTTGTAGGAGAAGTGTATCCTTATGTCATAGATACAAAAAAGATATGGATCTCACCATTTTCCGTGCTTGAGGCTTTTTTTATATATTAAAAAAAGTGGGTCCCACTATTTCATGTGTTTGTAGGAATCTTCTTCTTCTCATACAACATGAAAAGTGTAAACCCCTTAATATATATATATATATATATAATCTCTAATTCAAGGGAGGCACTTGCCCCCCTTATCTTATACGTGACTCCGCCACTGGTTATAGGTAATTTATCAGCTTTGATTAAAAAGAATATATCTGTTAACTTCATACGAAGCCTCGGTTTTTGAAAATCCAAGTGAAAATATAAAATATGACAGGCATGATGCATATAATTAATGATTCGTAAAATATGAACGAGTAGTGAAGGAGCGAAAAAGAAGAGCAAACCAAAACTATATACTACCGGTGCGTTGCTGTCCCTGAAATTAGAATACTAAGGCCCCATTTGGATAGAAAAAAAATGTAGAAATGGAAAGAAATAAGAATGAAATGGAATGGAACGGAGAAGATTTCACCTTGATGCGTTTAGTTCGCATTAGAAAAAAAAATGGATTGATAGGAAAAATTTTGTTTGATTGGAAGAAAATAAAATAAGAAAATAAAGTAAAATATCATTTTGCACATAAAAATAAAATATTATTTTAAACCAATGTACACTCAAGTGTGAACTCGCATGCACATTCGAGTATGCATTGCGAGTGCACACTCATTTCTCTTCCTCCTTCGTTAGTAACTCTTTCGTCTTTGCCGCCATAGATCTGTGTCTGAAAAATCTTCATCAGCAAGGATCGGAAATGGAAGTAAGAGGCATTTGGAGTCTGGGTCTGAAAAATCTTCACCACCATGGGGTCTAGGTTTGCGTTTGAAATTAGCTATAGAATTAAACCATCACCAACAACAATTACGGTGATGACGGTTGAAAACGAAAGAGAAGGGTTATTTGGGAATTTACTACGTCGTCGTAAAATAGATTCTCACCAATAATGGAAAAAGATATTCACGTGAATGAAGAAAAATTGGCCGTCGCTGGAAAAAAATTTTGGGAAAATGGTGAACCAAACAGCCGTCAGCAATGGAAAATCCGATTTTCTTTTTCCTTCCCCTTATTTATTGCGATCAAAATGGGTCCTCGAAATTTGGAATATTCTCCTCCGGTTCCTTTTACAAGCTTTAAAGAGATATATTATGCAAATAAAAAAGGGTTAAGGAGCAATTTCGCCAATAAACTATTTGTTCAGAGCGCCCAACACAATAAACTTTCAACTGGACCTTAAATACCAAACAACTATTAAAAACATAAAGTTACCACAAATCTATTAGTTTCATGTTAACGTCCATTACTATGAAACTGGTTGGATAAAACGCATTGGATAAAATGCATCTCCAGTGCTGAACTCACAAACAAACGTACAAGTAGTTCCATTTCTTATCCTCTTCGAGTCTCCTTCAATATACCACGGAATATTTTCCCCAACACTAGCCCTATTTAATTCAACCCCGCTTTGTTCTCACTCTCTTCCACTATTAAAAATCTACTTCACCACCGCCAAAAATTGCTCCTTTTGTTTGTTTTTTTTTTTTAAAAAAATCCCCTCCTCCGTTTTTACGTCTCTATGCACCTCAAAAACTTGGATCCACACCCGAACTTTACAAGGTAGAGTCCTTGTGTGTAGACTCTCTCTCAGCTTAAGAAGGCAGCAATTAGGCCATCCAAAAAGAGGAACATCGATTCTTTCTTCCCCTTTTATCAGAGCCTCAGAAATCATAGGACTCCTCCGAATTTTGCCATGATTTGATCCCCCTCCATTCCCCCCTTTTTTTACCCCATTGGATTTTCCTGGAAAAAGACTCTCTCCCCTTATCTTCTTCCTAGTTTTCTTCCAATCCCATCTCCGACTATCATCTTCTACTTCCGATTTTACAACCTTGGTCTGCGGTGTTGCTGCTGCTGCTGCCGGTGCCAGTGGCGGAGGAGGAAGTCCAACCGAAGATGAGGAGGAGAGCGAGGAAGAGAGTGGTGGAGAGGAAAAGCGGCCAGAAGAAAGCCAAGACGGTGACGAATTTGGGAGCGAGGACGGCGAAGAAGGAGACAATGAAGGTTAAAAGCGAGCTGCAACAAAGTGGTATTTGAATTTGAAGAGTCTTTGAGAGATATCCCATATGCTTTTTTTTTTTTTTTTTATTAAAAATATCCCAGATGCTGATGAGGTTGATGATGGCGATTGAGTTAGAGAGAGAGGAGAGTTTCCAGTGCTCCTTTAATCCCTTCTCACCGAAATGCCTTCCACGTGTACACCAAAGCAATTCCAAGTCAAAGTAAAGTAACGAACGTTAAGATGAAACTAACGAATGATTTGTGCTAACTTAATATTTTTAATAGTTGTTTGGTATTTAAGGTCCAGTTGAAAGTTTATTGTGTTGGGCGCTCCGAGTCAATAGTTTATTGGCGAAATTGCTCCTTAACCCGATAAAAAAGTTAGTTAATATTAGTTAAATGGAGTAAATATATAAAGATACAACTAATTTTTTTAAAACACCCTTTATTTATGAAGAGAGGAAGAGAGAACGAATAAGTGGCAAACGATACGACAGAAAATGAGAGAAAAGATGTGTAAAAGTAAACCCAAAAAAAAAAACATTAAAATGTTTATATATCTCTAAAGTATAGCTTATAAAAAGGATAAAAAAAAAAGAAAAAAAAGACCAAATTAAACTCATTAAAAAATATTGAAGGTTATGAGTTGGTAGCATGCTCATTCCTGCACAGGTCTTTTGAAGAAAGTCCGGTTACTTTATATGGAAAAATAAAGTATTTAGAGATATATGAAAGACAAGGATTTTTTCAGCAAAAACAAAGACAAGAATTTTTCTTTATATTTCTATGTTTACGAAGTTCAATTAATACGTACCCGAACAGGATTGAATTGAACAATGAATATTCATTCAAGGAAATTTTCCTAAATCTAATTTATTGACAATTTAAGGTTCTTTTTTTTTTTTTTTTTTTTGGCCAACTATTATTTAAGCAATTGACTCGCCTCATCATATCATCACTTTCAGATTAATTAAAACTTATCAACCAGAAAAAATAAACACAATGGTACGTGCATCTCTTTAATTTTTAACTCACTTCTATCAAATTTGAATAATAACTAAACCCTAGCCTGGTGAGGTTTTTGAAGAGATATATGCTTTGTGCTTTGATAACCCCATCAAAAATAAACAAGAATTGCATGTTTCCGCTTCGATAATCAGTGTGATTAAACTTTTGTGAATATTATGAACAATTATGATTTGCAGCTTTTAATCCATAATTCCAGTTTCCTCATATGATTACTCTTGTTATTCTTTTATGTTATGTTACTAATTGAATTGCATTTATATTTTCTTGAATATAGTGTTTGCTTATTCTATTATGATATCGTTTGATTATTTTAATTAGAAGAGTAAATTATAGTTGAGAATTTAATTCACATGCTAATTGGTATTTAACAGTTATGTAAGAGGTAATTATATGTGCTAGGTTCTTAAGTATAATTATTGATTATATAACTGAGATCTATGACATTCGTCTAGATTTTTTCATATGTAAGGCTTAGTGAAGTGGCATGGGAGCTTGGCTCTCCTCCCATGTTCGCGGTTCGAACCTCGCCCCCTCCCCCTACTATGTGTATCAAAAAAAAAAAAAAAAACTCCATGTCTATTAGAACTATGATGGCCACTTATATATTCTCAAGAAGTTTCATTATTGTTTTCTTCATTTTATCCGATATTTTCATTCTTTTTTATTAAGAATCAATTTCCCCTTTTGTTTTGTTTTGAGTTTTGCACATTTAATTAATTTAGTAATTAAATACTATTTACTCCACACAAAAGAATACAATCTAGGTTGACACTTATAGTATAGAGGTTGATTTAGTTATTAATTTAAGCGCTAACGACAAGCACAATCAAATGTGAAGCCAGAAGCTTGTAACAAACAAAGATTGGTATGTTATAATAATGCAAAGACTTGTCATGACCTTAAAGATAGTTTTCTAGAAAGGTTCTTCAAGCCAAAACCAATACATTTAGCGAGCTTCAGAAACCCAGAAACTCAATTATGTTTCTGATATTATTATCCCATGTTGGGCTAACTGTCCCACGTGAATCCTAAAAACAACTTGTGGACACAGTGTGTAGAGAATAAACAACAAGCCCTGCTCACCAAGGAATAATGTCACAAAAAGAAAGGATGAGTCCAAAATATGCAATTGAACTACAAAAACAAGATTTCTTAATGGGCTTATTTATACAAGGGATTTGGAGGGGAGGAGGTAGGGAAAATTTTGAGTTAGATTTAAAAATATTAGAGAAATGAGTTTTAATTAAAATAATTAAAGAGGGGAAGAAATGACAGAATTAAAAAAAAAATAACTATAGTGTTTTAGAAAATACAGGTTATATTAGCTAACTTCTTTAATCCAATCAAATAAGGTAAATATGTCTTAATATATATTTAGGATTGAAGTGGGGGGAATACTTTTTAAAGGCATTAAATTTGAACCCTATTCTCAAAAGGAGTGTGTGCGAGCAAATGGATGGGATTTGGCTTATATCCTTTACACTTACCATCCGCTGTTGTCCGCTGCGCTTCATACGGCACCGTTTTTTTGTTTTTTCCTCAAAACACACACACATGGTTCCTTTAAAAAAAAAAAAAAGAATTCGGGTGTGGCACTTTGGGTAGTAAAAATATAATTCGAGATCTTGAATAGTGCGAAAAAAAAGTCTTCATGGCCTTGAATTTTTTTTGGGGGATCTCAAAAAAATATTTAGAGTCAGCGGGTACTAAAAACGATCTTGATTGGTACCGAAAAATTATTGATGGTCTTAAAAAAATTATTTTAGGATATTGAAAAGATATCCTAAACTATATTTTTAGTAGCATTCTATACTTGAAACATTTTTTCAAGATCTTAAAATAATTTTTTAAGACCATCAATAAATTTTTGGTCAAATAAGTATCCTTTTAGTATTCGTCAGTACCTAAAATATTTTTTGAGATCCCCAAAAAATTTCAAGACCATGAAGACTTTTTTTAATAGCATTCAAGATATCATAAATTATATTTTTACAACCCGACAAAGTGCTCGAATTCTTTTTTTTTTTTTTTTTTTAGAGGAACCAAGTGTGTGTGTTTTGAGGGAAAACCAAAAAAAAAAAAAAAAAAAAAAAAAAAAAACGGTGCCATATGAAGCGCAGCGGATGGTAAGTGTACAGGATATAAGCCAAATCCACATGGATGGGTTCTTACCTTGCTCAAATATATTTTTGACCGTCTGTTTCTGATTTAGATTCATGAGTACTTGTTGTTCCTTGTGCCAAGTATCTTGACAATAATCATTCAATCTTGTTGCAAGTATCGAGTATATCACCAAAACCATTAAATAATAAAACAAAATTATATGAATCACCAAAATGCTTGCTATTTTGTTCACAACAAGGACATCCACTTCTTTATATGTGTCAATTAGACAATCCTAACATCATAAAGATTATTCTAATAATATCATATTACGGAACAAAAGTTCAGATCTATCATCCTCCACCAAAATTTATGAAATTAAAAGACTACGTTCTGAAAATTTCCAGTCTATTAAGCACTTGCTCCTCCTACCAGCCTTCAAATTTATCCCTGCTGGGATAGCTGTCCCACGCGAATCTTGGAGACATCTTGTGGACACAGTGCACAGAGAAGAAACAACAGGCCCTGCACATCAAAGAACAATGTTACAGAATGAAAAGATGGGTCCAAGCAAATGGAAGAAGAAAGGTTAAAGCAATAACAACGAGCAGCCTTATTCCATTTAGTAAGATTAGCTAGCTAGATCGAACAATGTCATTGACCTCTATTAGCAACTAACTGCTCAAATGTTTCATTTTGAAGATGGAATATCACATAGAGGTGGGTGAATAGGTGATTATAAAATTTTTCACTAATTGCTCAAGAATACTTAAAAACAGAGACAGAGAGGAGAGCAATGAACACAAGAGATTATACTGGTTCGGTCCAACTCTTGACCTACATCCAGTCCCCAGAAACACTCTGGGATATGACTATCTCCAAACTTGATTACAGACTCTGTAACTCTTGAGTAATCCTCTCACTAGGACTTACTTCTCTTTACAAGCTGTAACCAAATAACCGTAGACACAATTACACACTCTGTAAACAAAGGATGATTCTTTCACTCTCGGACTCGCTCCTCCTTACAAGTTGTAATTGATACACCCACACTCAAGATACCTCTATCTTGAGATTTGAACGAATTGTAATACAAATGAAAAGACTCTGTCACAGATAGATAAATGATAAGCACTGAAGCTCAGTAATATGCAAAGATATATACATAATAGACTTTGAACAATTTGAATGATTTGTCTGTGTATACGTTAGTTCTGTCGATGAATTCAAACCTTCGGGCATCTATACTTGGTTGAAGCTTGAGGATCGTTGAAGGATTTGATTCTGTCTGTTTTAATGTTTGAATATGACCGTTGAGAGTCTTGAATGTATCCGTTAGACAGATGAAGCTTCTGTTACGACTTTCACTATCTAAATATTCCAGGTGGATTTACAGCGACCATATTCTCTTCATTCCTTTTGTTTTGCCCGTTGTGAAATAGCATTGAATGCATAGTTGGAATACCAGTGGTAGACTTACTTCGTTTAGAGTATCGGTTTCTGAGATTATCACCGGTTTAGGTAGTTGCATTTAATGCTTCTGACACACGATTTGCTTTATGCAAATCTATTGTTAATCCGTGATAAAATCATCTGAAACTCATTAGCAAATTGATTAAAAGCAATTAGAAAGAGTAATGAGTAATGATATGTAGAAAGGAAATCACAATCAATGATTCAGAATTTTACAAAGTCAGAGATTCCAAAGCGGAGGTGACCTTGCTCGAGCATGGACAGATAATGTGCTCGGGCAAGTTGTTCTGAAGATCTTCAAGTTTTGCCAATGCTCGGGCAAGGCTAAGCAGTGTGCTCGGGCATCATTTTGAGAAGGAGTAATTTCAAAGTATAATGGACATAGTGCTCGATCAAGGAACCAAAGCTTGCTCGGGCAAGCTTCTGATGTTGAACTGATAAACTGGTTTCTATCGTTGATGCTTGAGTAAGACATGATCCTTGCTCGAGCAAGAAATAGACAAAGGAGAGGATTTGTGAATTCAATGATGTTGCTCGAGCATGGTTTTTCCTCTGCTCGAGCATGGTGCTTGAGCATGCCTCTCACTCTGCTCGAGCATGCTTTAGACCGAGGCTTGAACAAACTTCAATCATCGCTGATGCTCGAGCATGCCGATACCGTGCTCAGGCAACGTTGAGCCAGAGAGCGAAATAGGTTCAGACACATGCTTGCTTCGGGCAACCTTTTTCTTCTGCTCGGGCAAGAGTCCTCTAGAGGCTAAGAATCAAAATACGATTGATGTTGCTCAAGCATGCATTTACCTTTGCTCAAGCATGGTGTTCGAGCAAGCCATTTTCATGCTCGGGCAAGCGACTTTCAGAGATAGAGAATGAAGAGTTGATCGATGTTGCTCGGGCACGTTTTTCCTCCGCTCGAGCATCTTTGTTCGAGCAAGCCTTTGTTTCTACTCGAGCAAGACTTCCCAACTCGGTGAAAATGTTGCTGCCCATGCCGTTGCTCGAGCAAGCTCCATTCTCTCGCTTGAGCATGATTTGTCCATCTTGCATTTTTCTCGCTATGAGCTCAATGATGCTCGGGCATTACAAATACCTTGCTCCAAAGCATGATTCTAGTTATAATGATGTTGTTTGAGCATGCTTTTACCATTTGCTCGGGCATGACTCTTCAACTTGCAATTTTTCCATTTCCACGATGATGCTCGGGCATGCCAATTGTTCTGCTCGAGCATGGCTGGATAATTGTGAGATTATGCTTGGGCATCATGTTCTTTGAAGCTTCTAATCATATGTGAATAAGCATAATACTCTCCAGTACAAAGCTCCTTGATTTGAACTCCTTTTGGCATGAATACTATATCAAAATGATGCATTGGGAGTCTAGTTTCAAACAAAATTGGTTTCACTTTAATCCAATTCCTGGTTTGGGAGATATCGTCGAATTACCGAAGGTCGCAAAAAACAGAGCTGAACAGAGTAAGCTGAAGGACGTTTTTGCTCGAGCATGCCTTTGCTTTTGCTCGAGCAAGGCACTGTTTGGGCGAGAATAAGAGCTGGAATACGTTGCTCGAGCATGGAATTAGTTGTGCTCGAGCAAGGCACTATTTGGGCGAGAAACAAATGCTGAAATTGCATTAAAGCCCCCAAACAAACTAGTATTCATTTGGAAGCTTGAACTTGCTTATTTTAACTCCGAATTAAGCCGTTTCAACTTCTATTTGAGCACAAAGACTTGAATATTGATATTCTCATGATAATTAACAAGTTCTTCTTTCTTCAAGCTCCATTCTTGATCATTCTTCATTGTATTAAACTTTGTATCTACATTAAATATAAGAATTAGTAAAAGTATAAGATAAATGTAGTATGTAAACTTTTTGCTCTGGATAATGGCATCAATATAAGACATCATCAAAACTAATCAAAACTAACACATTTCTCGAACTTCAAGCCAAATAACAAAAAAGATTGGCTAGAAAGATTTAAAAAGGCCAGTTCAATTAAGAAATCGACCTAATGTGTTGAGTCCACTACTCCAACTTGCTTTGGATCTCTGAAGTAAAGCATAAGCTGTTTGCTTGACCAACCTCTTCTCGGGGGTATCAGGCCTTTCTTCTCGTCATCGTGAAGTCGAAGTTTCTTGGCATGATCACGAGAAACAAGGCGGTGTCGGCTTAAAAATGAAGTGATAAGTAGATATTTTACAATTAAATAAGTATAGATTCGAGATATATTGGATTAAATTTATTAATATTATACTTATTTAATTATCTTTTATATATTTATCTATCTTTTAATTAAATATAGAATCAAAGAATAATTCGACATAAAATCTACTCATACCATATTATATTTGGTAGGAGATATTAGCTGATTAAGGAGAAGGGAATATCAAATAAATAAAGGAGTAGATCGTGGATATATATATATATATATATGGAGTCGACGAGGGGCGGAGGCACACTAGTTTTTATGGGGGCAAGTGAACCCATAAAAAATTTAAAAAATATATATATAGTATAGGACTTTCTTTGCAAATTATTTGGTTAGAGTAGTTGGATATGACTTTTGACATTCAGCTAAAGGTCCTGGGTTCGAACTCCCTGAATCCTTCTTATTTTTTTCCCAATCTCCAAATCGCTCACCCACCCCAAGTCCCTCCTTCAGTTCGTGTCCGTCCCAACCCAAATCGATCACCCACTCCAAATCGTTCCTTCCTCCAAATCCCTCCGTCTCAAATCGATCCCTCATCCAAATCTCTCACCCACTCCTAATCGATCCTTCCTCCAAATGTCAGATAAAAGGCAGGCAGAGGTGGGGCAGGATTATTTTGAAGCAAGTGGAGTCCCAGATCTGTGCTGTGAAGGGTGAACCCTAGACCCAAATCCTTGCCGCATCTGCGTGTTTCGCATCGGGAACGTTATCTTCGACCGGAGCTCGCTTCGGGGAGGGACTTGTTCGGTTGGTTGGTCAACTTTTCTACTCAATGTTTCGTCTTTGGCATTGCTTTGTTCTAAATATTTCTCTTTGTCCGTAATCGGGTGTCTTTGACTGATTTTTCGTGGCCCATTGTCGCCTCAGGGCTATCAAAGAAATCAGCATCTTCAAAATGCTATTCTCCTATATAATTAATGAAATTTTTGTTCGCTAGATTGGTTCTTGTTGGCAATTCTTGAAGGCTATGACTTACATGCGGTAGTTTGTAGCTTTAAAGGCTTAATCTTATTGTCGGTTGTTGGTACTGCGCCACATTTGAACTGTTTTCTCTTGTTCAATTAAAAAGAAAAAAGGCGACGCCTATCCTGTCGCTCTCCGAGCAACTTCCCGATTGATGTAAACCTGAATTATGTTTGCATTTCTACAATTGGTAGAGGTTGAATAATCTGATTGCCTATGATCTACAATAGTAGATGTTTTTGAAATGGCTAAAGCAAATGACAATCCTTTGTAGTTTGTGACTTTTGTGGAGCTGCAACAGATAATCAAAATTGGAATCTCCATGTAGATTTCGCTGTTTGCTTCCCTTAACAGTATGTGATGTGTTATATACATGTATTTCAGTTAGGGAGGCTAGAGAAATGCGATCGACTACTTGCGGGGAAACTTCGTTGCATTAACAAAGTCTAGTCAAAATAGGGGTTGTATTACCTTTTTCTCGGGTTAATTTTTTGCTATTAAAAGAGAGCTTAGTGAGGTAATTGCTTCAGTATATGTCGATATTACCTTATCCCATGACACCAATGCTTTGTTTATGTTAGATGACAAGCGCTTGGACAAATATGAGCTTTGCAATCAAACATAGGGATATAGAGAGGGAGTGGGAGAATCGGGGTGGAGTTTTGGTTATTTTTTTATATAATTGGAGATTCTTGCTCACTCTCGGAAGATCTATACCGCTAGTATTCTGGAAAGGATTGGGAGATCAAATTTTATTTCAATATTGTTAATAGCTTTGGAGCATCTTTGGAGCAAATGAGCAATGGAGCTTGTGGAGCATCGCTCACCTCGAGGATTGCTCTCTTGGTTTGCTTCATAGTTTTGGATTCCTTTACATTTGTGAAATCATTAGAGTAATGATGAAAATAAGTAGGCATTTCATTACCAGGCATGACTAAAGAAAGTGAGATATTTTCTTTGTTTATGAGTTTCCAAACTTTGCTTGCAAAGGAAACATAACCTATTCTATCGAGATATGAGTGGTCGCTTTTCTCGCACTATTTATGTCGGCAACCCCGCCCTCGGATATAAGAGAATCGAAATTGAGGATCTATTCTACAAGGTTTGATTTGTATTTTCCTTGTGTATTATTTGGGAGTGCGTTCATTTTATTCTGTGTATCATAATTATTCTCCTTACTTGCTATTTGGAACCTATCTTATCTTAATGCTACTATAATTTGTGGTTTGCTGATTTATTTTTTAATTCCCTGTAATTTTTTTTTCTTAGTGTTGTTTTGATTGGATGGGGTTGGAGTAGTGTTTGATTTGCTTCAAGAAATAACTTTATCCTCTCGAATCTTTTTGGAGGTTGATGCAGCATTCAAGGCTAAGCAGATGAAGGCTGATGTAAATGAATATCTGAAGGTAATACCTCACCTTGTGATTTTCGTTTATGATGAATTGAAGAAGAAGCCAGCATTTTGGTTTGCTTGCCCACCTTCTAGTTATTATAATTCTTCATTCTTTGATTTCTTATAGGTTGCAACATGTTCTTTAATCTTGTCAAACTTTTTTCCTTCTAGAAAATGTCAACGATACAATCTTAATGCATTTAAAACTTTCCTTAAAAAAAAAAATTTTCGGGGGCACCCCTACACTAATTGTGCACCCATTAATTCTAAATCCTGGCTCCGCCACTGAGCGTGGAAATTGTTGGTGGAAATAAAAGGGATGAATAAATAAAGAAAAGAGAACAAGCAACTGGTCAGGGGCGTCAATATCTACTAAAGATAAACAATTGGATTTGGATAGGATATTCACACGAGACGCAAGCCATGGCCCAGCGTAAACAATATATATTTATTAAGGGAGAAAGGAATTACGATTAGCACGGACGCACGGACCAATTCCGGACGCAAAGACGCAAGACGGAGAGCACAAGATCAACGCAGAGAGGAACGAGTAAAGAGGAAGAGATAGCAAGGAGTACTAAGGAGTTCTTTGAGGGTCTTAATTTCTCTTTTCTTTTCTTTTCCTGTCTTACCTGAATCTGGATTTTATTTATTTTATGGATTTTATTAGAGCCATGTGTGGTTAGATGTTCCTTCAACCTAGAGAACCTATGAACTTGTTTGTGTTCTAGGTATTATTTTCCACTATTAGTTTTGATTAATTTTATTCAGTTTATTTATTCTTGCTTTTCTTGCTATTGCTTATTAATTGGCCACTAGTAAGCATGTTTTGGGGATTTAGGGTTGAACTTGGAAGAGGAAATCTTAAATTGACCTTGGGATTAAATAATGTAGAATTAGGTTTAAATTTAATAAGGAATTAGGTTTTAATCTAATTTGCGTCTAGGATAAGAATATACCTAGAAATTCTGCATAATCAAATTAGGATGAGTTCGATCTAAAACGCATTTTAGTTAATTGTGTGAGACATTACATAGTTAATTAAGATAGGTTTATAAATGGACCGGAAGGCATTTATAGACATTAATACTCTAGGTTAGCTGAGTTAATTAAGTCAAAATTAATTTTAGTGGGGATTAATTCTAAGAAACCAACAAGGGATTAGCGACCCTAGGTTGTACTTCTCGAATTGGAATTCGCCTTTTGCTACTATTAGTTTTCTTATTAATTGTCCTTTTATTAAAAACAATTTTGTCTCGCTCAACTTAAACGAAATAAGGGAATTTAATATCTAATCACTAGTTTGATTGAGTCCTCGTGGGAACGATATTTTTCCTACTTATCACTTTATTACTTGATATGGCCCGTATACTTGCGGAGTCTATAGGCTTTAAATTTTGCCCTATCATGAAGCAACCAGTTTCCGCAACAAGCGAAATCCCATGTCCAGGTGACCTGTGTTATTAAGAGGACAAATCACCCCCAAAAAAATAAAACTTGGGATTTCTCAAATGCCTAACAAATAACAAATATATTAACAAATGTAAGTTTAATTATATACTGAATAAAAGAAATCATACTTTCCAGCCTATGGGCCAGCTTTGTGATCTGTAAAAATGTGTACATCTGGGAGTAGACGATTGAAGATTCCACGGGCAGCATGAATCATGCTATGTTCAAACTGAGAAGACACTCTAACTCCTCTAATCCTCTTAACCCTGCCCTCATCAGTCCAGGAAACTGCCTGCTAGGACAATATGTAAGATCACAAATAAAGTCATATAATTATAAATTAGCAATAAAAGTGGATACTCACAGTTAGACTCTGGACAATAGGCACAGACAAAACAACTTCCCCACCACCATCTGGAGGAACTCCACGAGACTCTATTTTAAGATGCAATCATTCAGAAGGGACTCCAAAGCGTTTCAATATGTGCAAAGTGGTAGAGTGGAAAGTATCAACGGATGGGTCCTTAGAATCATTTGTAATTCCTGATAACATAATGATGAACAGATGAACAGTTATAACTAACAGATCATATGGTCATATCCCATCCTTGTTGCATTGAATATTGTATGTTTAGTTCATGTATGTATATGTTTGCTTATCATGCAACCATCATCAAGAGCCAGAGGAACTGTAATTAATAGCTGCCTACCAGTATAAGTCCGACTAGTGCCTGATAACAATTATGCACTCATAGGACATAATGTCACAATATTACATATATAAATCAAATGACCTACTTATCTAATATGTATTAGCATCAACTGGCACCCAATTTCCACAAAGTTTGCCAGTCAAAGTTATAAATATAATTTCATCGGTTATCCTAAAACCTCCTGAAAACTATACAAAAACTATACATGATCATAAGAGATCATATCACAAAATAACAGGAGGGGGAATAATTGACCAAAGTTATCTCCTATGAATTAACATCAAATTGAACTCAATCGCCCAAGTTTCTGTTTACCAATCAAAGCTATGCGTATACGTCACCATTCTGTTCTGTTTTTGTCATTACAAGGTCATTCTGTGAAAAGCATCATGTTTAAAAAGACACAAGAAATTACCTTTGAGTCTAATCTCGAGGGCCTTCTTCCCAAACAAAGCAAGAACGACTAACGGTTCCAAGAAATAACCAATGGAACGACTAACACCACAGTCATGCCCAAGATTCTTCCCACCCATGACAATCCCAGGCTTGTACTTCAGTTTAGTAGCTATCCATAAACAAAACCCAATTCAGCCCCCACATGGCCAGTTGAATGAATTATTCCCAGAATTTAAAAATAATAATAATAATAAAATCATATGAGCCAACAGAAAAACTGAAATTACCAGCTTCGTTGATTTCGACATAGCAACCATCGCAGATTTTCTCAAGCAAACGAAGAAAAGAGACCTCGTGTTTCAGCAGACCCGGGAAAGTCTCATCTGAGCGAATATCCTCGATAATAATCGAAGTACCAGAGAGAGTGGCAAGAACTAATCGTTGCCTGAAGCTCTGACATCCTTTTAGCCTCTTGTAATCCTTCTTCACCATCCTCTATTTCACCGGTATCTCTTCGACCGAAACGAGCGACGGAAAGTAGCTACGAGGTGAGGAACGTTCTGCGAGCTTCCTCCTCCGACCAACGCAGTGATCAGGAGAAACCTCTAGCATTTGCCCTCACACCGGTCTCCGATATCCGGACCCAACGTTTTTCTTATATAGCAAGGGAAAATATCCGGACCCGACGTTAGAAACCGTTAAATTAAAACAATCCCAATTCCAATTCCAAAATTTATCATCTAAATATCGTTGAATTTATTTAAGGACGAAAATGTAACTTACTTTTTCTGGAATAAAAATACAATTTACTTTTACTCTGAGTGGATACAAGTCATACTTACTTCAGTGGTTTTTTTAAGGGTCAGAAATTTAAATTAGTTTAGTTCTTTTTTTATAAGAGTTTAACAAAAATTGTCTCAACCTTTAATGACTTTTTTTCATATTTGCTCTTCATAAATCATTCATATGACATTAATTATAAGGCGGACTTTTTTCATTATTTCTTCTGATTTTCTTTTATACTCTTACTATTTTACATTTTCTTTCTTATTTTCTCTCACTTGTTATCCATTTTTTCTCTCTTACTTGCCTCCTCATAAATAAGGGTATATTTGAAAAAATAATATTTATTTCAAATATACTTATTGATTTTAACTAATTGCAACTATTTTTTTAAACCGCCTAACATACTTACATATATCTGAAAACAAAAAGTTGCATTTGCTGGAGAACTAGGGACTTTAGTTACTTTTTAAAAATAAATTTTGCAATGGAGAATTTATATATATAATTTTGGTTGCAAATTAAATTTGTAAAAGACTAAAATATATATTTTATTTTATTTTTAGATTAAAATATGTTTAAAATTCAGTAAATGACACAAGATTATTAATTACTTTAATAATGGTATTCTAAAATTTAATATTGATATTTCGAAATTTGACACTTTTCTGCCAAATTTTGACACTAAGACATCAATATTTAACAATAATTTGCTAAAATTATTTTATCGTCAAATTTTGAGATGTAAGTGTCAAATTTCGATATATAAGTGTCAAATTTCTTAATCTTTAATTTTTGAGAAAACCTATCAAATTTTAACATATTAATGTCAAATTATTAAATAATGCTATCATTAATTATAAATTTAGATTTTGTTTTTTATCCCAAAAGTGTGAAACTATAATCCCATTTTAAATTTCTAACCAAATATCAAGTAAAGGAAAAATATTTAACATGCTAAGACCAAATATCAAGTTAAGGAAAAATATTTAAAATGCTAAGGTATGCTTTTTATTTTTTATTTTTTAAAAAAATACTTGCAACAAAAAAGAAAAGAAAACACTTTTCTTAAATTTGAGTAAATGAAATAATCAGATCAAAGTTTTTCTAAAATGATACCAATTGTATCATTTCAAAGCACCTCACTAGTGATATTGTCCGTTTTATGACCCTTCCACCTTTAAAGCGCGTCAAAGAGGAAGTATCTAAACTCTTATAATTCATCTTTTTTTATCTTTCCCAAGCCGATGTGGAACCTCACATCTCTAGTATCTAGTGGAGAGTATCAAGATGACCCAACACTACAAATAATTAAATAATTTAGATTTAGTAGATGCAACTATTGTATATAACATATTTTCAATTAAGTGCAAAATGAAATATATTTGCACAACTGGAAAACAAAAAAAGTTGCATTTGCTCAAGAATTTGAGACTTTGAGTACCCTTTTAATAATAAATTTTGCAATGAAGATTTTATATATAACTGTCAAAATTTGACACTGATATTTCAGTATTTAACAATAACATTTTAAAATTATTTCATTGTACATCAAATCACTTGTTCTTTAACTTAGATAAAAACTGTCAAATTTTAACATATCAATGTCAAATTATTAAACGAAATTAATTGGAATTTTAGATTTTTTTTTTCTAATGGTGTGAAACTATAACCATTTTAAGTTCCTACACAGATACTGTATCAAGTTAAGGAAAACTATTCAACATGCCAAGGTATACTTTTCTCTTTTTCCCTTTTTTTTTTTTTTTTTTTTTTTTTTTTTTTGGGGGGGGGGGGGTGTACTTGGCAACATAAAACAAAAGAAAACATTTTTAGAAGAACCATTCTGAATTTGAACTTAGTTGAAAAATATTTAACAGAAGATTAGTATTGTTTAGTTGGAGGATGAGATTTCCAATGGGATGAGAACAAAAATGCAAAAAAATGTTAGGCTATATGATTTGTCACATGATGAAAAACTAACTTTTTACACTAAATCCCACCTTGTTGGCCCGGCCAAAAAATAAAAAACCAACCTCATTGGTAATATATAAAATTATTCTATCTCTCTTACACACTGTTTGGTATGAGGGATTTGGTGGAGAGGGGAGGGAAATTTTTTAAGACTTGAATTTAAAAAAGTAAGAAAATAATTTAATTAATTTTTTTTACATTTTCTTTAAATATTATCTTCATTAAAATTTTATAACCCCACTTCTCAATTTTTTCAATCCAACTCATAAAATTTTTCTTTTCCTTCCTACCAAACAGATCCTCCGAATATCATTCACCATGAGTCAAAATCTGCATTAACTACTTCATTAGAGAGCTTAGTGCTTCAATGTACTCATTTTTCTCTTGAGATCTCAAGTGATCTGTTTGAGATTCAGACATAGACTCAAGTTGAAAGATATTTAACAGAGGGAAAAAAACACCCAATTTGGCATAATGGAAGAATTACAATCATCTTTATTAATGCAAGAAAAAGAGGACGGAGCAAAACCTATACTTATCCAATCTTTCTTCGGTATATTTGCAGATCCTATGTACAAAAAAAATGTAGCCTATAAATTCCCAAGGACATTGGTAACTCTAAAACCTAAAGTTACAAGCATCCTTGAGATTTTTTTAATATGAGCTTCAGCTTAATTAAATAGAGAAAATAACTACAAATATCCAAGTAGATCCCTCTTTTTTTTTATTCCATCTTTCTCCCTCTTTATTTCTTCTTAATTAAATTCAAGAGATTGACTTTAAATTCTCCATATACTTAATTTGTATGCAGAAACGTTGTATGCGTGGAGCTCGCACGAGAAGAAGCGCGACGTAACTCTAGCGAGGTACGGGTTGGGGCCCGATTCGTCCGAAGAACCATTCCTGCCTCGGAGTAAAGGGGCTGACCTCTCCGCTTCCGGAAGCTCAGTTCCAAGAACCCAATAAGAAGCTCGTGGGTAACGAGTACGAAGAAACGCCTCTTCCTTAAGGGTGAGCGTTGATCTGGGTCTAGGGAAATGCCTATTTCTATTCATCAGAAAAGGAACTATAACCTAAGAACTAAAGGCTTTACGTCGAAAGGGAGGCGCGTATGTGTCAAAAGCAACAAAACCCAGAAAATGGTCTCAAAGGGATACTCAGAAAACCAGAGAGAAAGAGGAATGGGAAATGTAGATAAGAGACTAGAGGATATCTAAAACGGTACGAAGTACGCCGTAAAAGAGTAAAGAGAAGGACGAAAAATACCTGCGTGAGTAAGAGGAAGGAGACTTGAACAAAGGAAATGGAGAACAATGGAGTTTTGGCAGAAGAAACTCGGAGCAAGTTCACAGCAAAGTTGTAAGTGGGAAATAATGAAATACGCAAACACGAAGCAAATACTTCTTATAAGGAAAAGGAGAGGGAACGCCGGTGGCAGTTCGGTCTTTGAACACAGACACGATGGGAAATGCACAGAATGACGTAGGAGCATTAAATGTGCACGCAAATCGGCACCCGAAGGGGCGCGACGGCTGCAGACCCTTTCCAATCGGGACAAGCCGGTGTAAAAAGAATGATGGCACCTACGGAAAGAAGACCAAACGACTTACCCACGAGCAGGGGACTAACCACGTAAATCCAAGGCCGCTCACTACGCCCCGGTCAGGCATGACCCAGGGCACCACAAAGACTGTCATAACAGGGATAAGCCGCGGCGCCAGAAGCCGAGTTGGCTGAGGCCCGGGTCATAAACCGGACCAGGGGAATCATACACCTCGGCCGCCCGTAAGCCCGAATGCCCGAGCCGGGGGCAAAATTACGGGACCGGCCCAAAAGCACCAAGTCCATAGCACGGCCCAAGCAGAGCCAGGAGGCCTAATCCGCTAATCATAGAAGGAGATCCGGAAATCTCGGCTAGGCAAGATCCCCCCTATCGTAACGGCCTACCGAGATACACATCTCATTAATGGCATATCCCGGATATCCGTCCCATTAATGACACGTCCCATTAAGGGCGTATCATCCGATATCCGCCCCATTGATGGCCCGCCATTAATGGCATGCCCCGGATATCACACCAGACACCTCTATAAATACAGAGGACAAGTAACAAGGTGCACACATTCTGACCTAGACTATTTACATACAGTCTCACTGTACACACACACCACCCCTTTGTCGTGTACGGTGATCCCACGCTCTCTTGGTTATCTCCTCCATAGATATCCAGGTAAGCCTATACATCCAAGATCAATATACTAACCTTAGGTGGACATCCGTGTTCTATACCAGAACAAATCTTTTATTACTTTTTTATCTTATATATTTTCTTTATTTAAATTTTATTACCACACTTCTCATACCAAACATGGTATCTTGGTATTATTAATAAGACCATCTTCGTATCTTGAATCATTGCTTTGACACCAATGATCATATCATATTCTACCTATCGGCTTTGAATCAGCAATATAATCCTCATTCTTATAAATATAAATATTCATATAAAGTATCAATGTACATTTTTCTTGTTCATTAATAAGTGTGTGCATTTTTTAAGCATGTTACAAAATTGAAAATAAAAAGGATGCCATAAGCATGTATATATGAATAACCTCCTGTGTCTCTTTAATTAGTCCTATTCTTTTTTTTTATTATGCTCATGATACACACTAACATGGATCATCCATCGGATTAATTTGATGGCTACAAAAATTTAAAAAAAAAAAAAAGAAAGAAAGAAAGAAAAAAAGGGGCGTGTGTGTCTGAGGCTGCAATAATCATGTCTTAGTGACACTGTTCCAATACAAGGGGATAGTCAGTAATGTAACCAACATAAGGATAGTGTTATAATACTATCATGTTATGAAACAAAGTTTAGAGATTCATCCACCACAATTCGTGGGCTTTCAAGAATATGTTCTGAAAATTTCAAGTCTAGCAAACACATGCTCTTACGATTATCTCTCAACTCTATGCCTGTTAATGCATTGGCAGTGTATGAAAGAACATGGCTTCCATCCTTTGGTATTGATTTCCTTTCAAACATGTTTCCTTGCAAGTAAAACAATCTAAGAAGATTTGTAAAATGGTTTATCTTAACATCAGGATCAGGCTTTAATTCTTGTCTATTATGATACTTAAAATAGTCATATGTGAGCCCAAGAAATGAAGAGGGAGGCAACATCAACGGTTATAGGGGAAAGGTTTATTGAACAACTCCTTTATAAAGGAATGGAAGTTGATTCTCAAGTAAAAGCATATCAAATTGTATAGAATTTGCTAACCATGGCTGTATAAGTTTTGCATCATTGTTGCCTCTCTCCTTCATCTCATTGTTATAGGACATGATGAAGAGTTTAATGATAAAGCCAGCACCCAGTAATATCAGGTCTTTGGATTTTGTTGTATCAATAAGCTTAATGGTCTCTGGATAAGAAGCACGAACTTCTAGCTAGTTCTTGTGAGAGAGGATACACACACACACACATCTTTAAGTGTGTCTATTAGATAATCCAATACATGAACATATTCTGTAATGTAAAGAAGATTAATAATAATTATAAAAGGAACATTGTTTAGATGATGTAGAACACTCAAAATAAATATACAATATGCCTAAAATCTAACTACTACTTCAATACAACTTGAAGGACTGAAAATATGGTTTGAACAATGGTGAGGACAAGGAGGATGATTCCAACAATGGAGGTCACAGTACGCCAATGAGGGTTGTTGTAATCATCTTAGAGTTGCCTTCATCTTGTTCCAAGGATCACAATAGCCATTCAACATTTGGTTCCTTTCAAAGTATTTAGAATTGAAGGACATTTTTCCCAAGATCATTAAATAATGAAGCAACACTATGGCTATCAACAAGGAGATCCACGTCTTTATATGTGTCTAGTAGACAATCTAATATAGTAGGATAGTCAGTAATGTAAGTAGCATAAGGATAATAACACTATTCTAATGCTATCATACTATGAAACACAAGTTCAATGTCATCCTCCACCAAAATTTGTAAAATTTCAAGACTATTATGTCCTGAAAGTTTCAAGTCTATTAAACATTTACTCGTACTAGCTTTCAGCTTTATGCTTGCTTCTTGCAATGCATTGAAATCGTATAAAAGAACATGGCTTCCTTCCCCTACGGACAAGTAACACCATTGAGGCATTTTTTATGCAAGTAAAACAATCTAAAATTAGTCTAATACCCAAAATTTTTGTTTATCTTAAAGGGTTAAATATCAAATTTGCCACGGAAGTTTTGCTAATGGAGCGTCCAGCACCCGGAAGTTTTTTGGGTACCAAAATTACCCTGGAAGTATGAAAAAGGTAACAAATTTGCCCCGGAAGTATGAAAAAGGTAGCAAATTTGCCCATCCGTTAATTTTGACTGTTAAGTTTGACTGAGTATACACGTGGCATGCCACCTCATGACACGTGGCATGCCACCTCATCAACCCAATAAGAGTTAAGTATCATTTTTGCCGGAAGTTTTTTCGAGAGCAAGTTTGCCCGGAAGTTTTCACTAAGGAGCAATTTTACCTTGGAAGTTTAAAAAACGTATCAATTTTGACCTTCTTTCCCGCATATTAAGTCAAAGGCCACACATGTCATGCCTTGAAAAGGTCAAACTTGGAGTCAAAGAAGGAGATCCTTGAGATGTTGAGCTTAAGGCAGCCAGAATTTGTGAAGCCGAACTGGTCACAGGAAGCATCACTTATGATCTAAACAAATGATCAGTCTATACAAATTGCAAGGCCAGCCTGATTAAGCCCGAGGCCCTGCAGGGCCAATTTCAAATATCTGGCTTATTTTTCAAGCCCGAGCCCTGCAGGGCGGTTTCCGGCTCTAGTCCCCGTGACCGGTTCAGCTTCACAAATTCCGCCGCCTTGAGCTCAACATGTCAAGGATCTCCTTCTTTGACTCCAAGTTTGACCTTTTCAAGGCATGACATGTGTGGTGTTTGACTGATCTAATAGTCAAATTTAATATTGGGAGAAAGAAGGGCAAAATTGCTAATTTTGTAAACTTCCGGGGCAAAATTGCTCCTCACTGAAAACTTCTGGGGCAAAATTGCTCCTCAATGAAAACTTCCAGGGCAAAAATGATACTTTTGATTGATGAGGTGGCATGCCACGTGTGATGAGGTGGCATGTCACCTCACATTTAACGATCTACGTGGACTTCCATCTTTTTTGGGTAAATTTGATACCTTTTTAATACTTCCGGGGCAAATTTGGTACCCTAAAAACTTCCGGGTGCTGGGCGCTCTTTTAGCAAAACTTCCGTGGCAAAAATGCACCTTAACCCTATCTTAAATACAATATTTTGATAGATAAAGCCTACTTAAAATAGGTGAATATGTGGTCTCAAATTTTGAGATGTGTTTATTCTATTTTCTAGGTAGTTCTTCTTTAGGATATAGGTGACCAATGATTTAAATTTGTTAGGCATCATAAAATGTCATAAAATACAATAAGAACCATATTAAACCATGGTTCATGTGGAATCTAAAAGAGCAAGTAAGTGTAATGAAAATACCTAAACAAATTTGGAGAAATCAATAATAATAAATGACCAACTAAATCTTCAATAAAATTAAATAATTGTACAAACCTTCATAATTAATTAAAGCACCAATTTTCATAATTTATTAAGAGACTAAATTCTCTAATAACCTATAACTAATACCTAGTCCATATTCATAAAAAGCCATAAAGAATTATCAAAACACTTAAACAATTAAGGGGCAATTACCAACAATTAATGATCAATTAAAATTACACTAATAGTATATTTAGGCAATCCTTTACTATTAAAATTAATAGTCATCAATTAAAGATGTATTAAGCTAATTAAAAATCAAAGACCAATAAGGGGATTAGATTAGCATGAAATAGATTACCAATGATCAAAAACTACTCTAAGAGCCAATAATACAACAATCAAGGGACAATTAAGCATTGGATTAAGATGTTAATTAAATTCTAATCAAGCTTTGAAAAGTCAACAATTTCAACTATGATCTAAGGGCCAAGATTTAACCTCATAAAGCTAATCTAAAGGCTTTAATTAATTCTAATAAAGCTTAATCCTTGTGCATAAGAGAACAATCAATGACATATCTTCCACATGAGATTTGTAAGAGCAACAAAACACAAATAATGAAGAGCAAAAGGGGGGAGGGGGACGGATTTGGTGGCTTGAGAGGGAAGAAATGAATTTGTTCAAAAATCAAATACCCACTTGCAAGGTGAGTCATGAATAAACATTAATGATATGAAGACTTTAAACTCAAATGGAAGAGGATAGTGTACTAAAAGCAATTAGGCTCATAAATAAAATGGAAGAGGATAAGGTGGTGGGAGAAAAAGCAAGAGAGGAGGTGTATGTGTGTGTGTGTGTGTGTGTGTAACGCATATGTGTGTGTGTGTTGTGTGTGTGTGTGTGTGTAAGAGAGAGAGTGTTGTGGGAGGAAAGAGTCAAAGTATCTTCCAATAGGGAAATTGTGCATAAATCAATTAGAGTAATCCATGAAATTAATTCAAGACATAAGCAAAGGGAAATCTATACAAAATAAATTGTATCTTGAGGTCCATTAATCATCAATCAAATGTAAGAAGTGATTGTTAACAAGCATAATTTAAGCTTGAGATTGGTTATAACCAAAGTCATTTCCTCAGCTTTTGAAGTTTGTTTCCAAATGAGAAAATGAGTGTTTGATGTCTCTAAATGAAGCCAAGAATTTCAAGACTCCAAAAACAATGAGAAAATTTGAATAGAACATCATTAGGATACCCAAATAAATTCTTATCTAGTGATTCTATCTAGTGGAATGCAAAACAAAGAATAGAAGGAGGAAATTGTTGGCTTGTGAATAAAGCTAGAACACATGGGATAATTAGAAACCACTTTTGGAAGAGGATATGGTACTTGGGATGGAGTAATTAATGAAAAGGGAAGAGGATTAGGGAATGAGAAAGGGGGACGGTTTGGGGGGCAAGGAAGGGCTAGGATTGGAGTTTCCAATTAACCTAGATCCAAGGGTGGATATTCAAGATGAGAGGTGTGAATAGTGTCATGAAATTTTACTATAAATAAGGGGTTGGGGTCTTCATTATTCTTGACCAATTCACAAAATTATTAACCATATTTGAGAGAGAGTAAGGAAGAGTGTGAAGAGCTTCTTGATGGAGTAGCAAGCCAAAAACTTGATAGGGCAAAACTTTATAGCCTAAAAAAACTCCGCAAGTGCACGGGCGGTATCAAGTAATAAAGTGATAAAAAAAGTATCGTTCCCACGAGGACTTAGTATCACAATTTTAGTTAAGCATTAATTTCACAATTTCATTCAAGTTGAGCAAAACAAATTGAATTTAATTAAGATAAAGGAAAAGAAAATCAAAACTAAAATAAAAATAAGAAAACAACCATAATAATTAAATGAGCAACCCGTAGTCACTAATCCCTTGTTAGCTTCATAAACCTTGTTTTCACTAATTTAATCGGCTTCAATATCAATTTTGTTAATCTCGAGTATAAATAGCTGTAAGTGCCTATCGGTCCACTTACAACCCTCTCTTAAGTACAACTTGTTATGTCTAACATAGTTACTCAAGAGGCAAAAAAACTCGGACACACTCTTCAACAATTATATGGGGTCATTAGGTATATGTCTATCCTAACCGCAAATTAAATCGTAATCTAATCCCATATTACTTAATCTCAGAGCCTAATTAAAATCCCCTTCGTCAAGGTGAATCCTAATGGTCAAAATCATATTCAATGATGGCCAATCACTAAATAGATAAAACTAACCAAGATCAAGTAACCAAAATTAATATCAAATTTAACTAAATAATAAAATTCAATTCACCCACAAGTTCATAGGTCCTCTAGGTTGCAAAACCAACTAGCCACACATGACTCTAACAAAATCCATAACAAAAAGATAACAATCCAGATTCAAAGAATAAAGAGAGAGAGAAAAGAAAATTTCTTCGCCGCCTCCATGATCCTTCCGTCCTTCCGTGGAGATGATGAAGAGAACGAAACGCTCACCTCTACTCCTCTGCTTCTTCGTTCCTTCTTGTTCTCGTGTCTCTCAATCCTTTCTTGCTTGTCTTTGCCTCCTATTTATAATTTAGGTCTTGGGTTACTCGATTCTCCTTTTCTTATTACAAAGATATCTCATATCTTGTAATTACTCCACCAGATCACGCAATTGATTTTGTTTCTATTTTTCTTGCGTGGGACCATCGAGTTTGATTGATTGCATATCCTCTTAATTGCCCTCTTAATTTCTTTTTCTACTTCTTTCCAAATCAGCTAATATTTCCTACACAATAAAAATAGGATATGAGTAGATTTTATGTCGATTTATTCTATGATCCTAAGTTTGATTCAATAATGGAAAAATCAATAAAAGATAATTAAATAGGTATATAATATCAATAATTCCAATTAATTCTCATAAAATATACACCTATTTAATCATAAAATATACACTTATCAAAGGTTCTTGGTAAGTTCTCTAGCTTTAGCTTTAAGTTCTTTAAGTTCTAGTTCTTAAATTCTTAGATAGAAGTAGCTTAGATCTTAAATATTCTAGAATAATTTTATTTACATTTTTTTATGGTGAAAATTTGCTTTATTTCAAAAAAAAATGATGAGGAAAGTTATATAGAAATTTTTTTGGAAGAGAATCATCAAAGTAACGAAATTCTCGGCGAAATTTCATCGGTTTCGGAATTTCTGGAATCAGTGATGAAAACGTCAAACTTTCATATTGAAAATATAGTCACAAAATTCTGGGAAAATTTAAGGTTAAAGTAGACATATAGGGATTTTTAAATATTCCAAGAACATGTTAAAATGAGCTCTGTACAGTGAGATAAAAATTCTCAAAGTTGGGCTACGAATTTCTGGAAAAATTCTTGGCAGAGACTCAAAAATTTAAAACTGGGAGTTATTCGTGTAATCTGGGCAAAAGTGATTATTTTTAATTGCAAATATACATCCTAAGGATTCCAAGAAATTTTATGGACCCTCTTTTTTGATTTTTCTAGAATTAGTTATGATTTTTCAAAGTTAGACAAAAATCTGTCCAAAATTCTGGACCAGCGTTTTTAAAGAATTAAAGGTGATAAGTTGGAAAGTAATCCCACCAAGGGTAAAAAGGTCATTAGTGACTAGGATATCTTCTAAAATATTGTTTGCGAATTAATAAATGCGATATTACCATTATAGGGTAAACGTGATCACAGTTCGAACGACAGCGTACCGATATCACCGACAAAGGTACAGACGAGTACTGTAACACTAACTCTGATGTTTATTGTATACCTATATGTGATAGATGTGTTCATAGACTGAGACTCTATTTTAAAAGTTATACTCATACAGCTATACACGGGTTATGGATTTGATAATGCCGTTGAGTTTTCCTAGCGCTGAGGACACGGATGTACACCGTGGCACTGGTGAATAGTGCAGACCATAATAACATTCATATGCAATGGTTGTGTTCTGTTATTATCTTTCATATGTGAATATTGCTGTTGTCATAAATATCTGTCATACATAACTGTTACATAAATATGAGGTTAACCGTTACCTGAGGTTCAATGGGTATTGAACCTCAGCTCTTACCATAGCTTCAGGATCCGGAGTAAACAGGATCGAAGACAAGGGTAAGCAGCAGGCATAGGGACGAACTGGAGGAATTTCTTTTGATATGTATTTGACAATGAAATCATTTGAAATTTTGTAACACTGTGAAAGCTAACACATACATTACAGTGGATGATTATTAGTTACTTTTCAATCTAAATACTTCCGATGCTCTACTTTGATCAAACACGCTGCAAAAGCGTTTACAAAAATTGGGATGTTACAATCGCAAGTAAAATGCTTTATCTTCATATTATTAGGATTAGGTTTTAATTTTTGACGGTTATAATAACCAAAATACTCATAGGTAAGCTCAAGAAAAGAACTGCGACTATCGTGACGATTCTGGTGAAAAGCTCTTTTGAACAGATCTTCAATAACAAATAATTATGGAAGTTGATTCTCGAGTAAAAGCAAATCACGAATTATAGAATCCTCTAGTCAAACTGAATTAATATTAAGCAAAACTAATTAGTGGGAATAATATCTAAAATTCAAACAAGTTCATATATCCTCTAGGTCTAAGTTGAATAGACAAACCACCACATATGGCTTTAATCCAGATCACAACAACAATAATGTTCAGACTCAGAGACATATGGTAAATGATAAGAAAGTGGATTGGAGTTAAATGAAAGGGTTAAAGTGTAAAAATGCACATGTGATTTTCTTAGAGGAGCACCCAACACCAAGTGCCTTTTTTAGATACAAAGTGACTACGTGGTTATAAATTAGGTGCAAAAAAATACTGTTTGACTGTTAAGTTTGATTTTTTTTATTAACTAGATGATGCGTGACTTTCAAGGTACAAAAATACATATGTGGTGTAGTCAAAAGAGCGTCCAACACAAAGTGATTTTGTTAGGTGCAAAAATATCATTTAACCGTTAATTTGACATTTTTTCTTGACTAGACGATGACATGACTTTCAAAGTAACTGTGTGGAAAAAAACAATGTTGACTGGTCACAAGTCTGAGTTGGGAAGAATTATTATCACCATCCTTATCCTTATATTCGCCTCTATAACAATATTATACCTGAACATCACAACCTGGCCAATGTGAATATATCACCCTTCGCCCTGCTGAAAATGTCATCGATGACTACCAACATATCTTCCCACCAAAAATCGAAGACCTTGCTTAGACTAGCATTCTCAATGCCGTTATCACCTCCAATCCATTAAAATTGAACCATCGCGGCATCGATTGGAGCTAGTATGCATCAGACAATGAGTACCCGCCATTGCCTCAGAAATAGCCCTGTGAAACTCATTCAACTAAAGTGGCGTGTGGATGAAAAAATATATCTGCTTTGGACAAGTTGTGATTTTCAAGTACAATGTTGTTACATGGGCGAACAAAAGGATAGGAATGGTGATATTAATTCTTCCCAACTCGACTTGCGACTAGTCAACATGGTTTTTTTCCCACACAGTTGCTTTGAAAGTCACATCATCATCCGGTCAGCCAAAAAAAAAAAAATCAAACTAATAGTTAAATGGTATTTTTGCACTTAAAAAAGTATTTGGTGTTTAGCGCTCTTTTAACCAAACCACATGTATGTTTTTACACCTTGAAAACCACATCATCGTTCGATCAACAAAAAAATCAAACTCAACAACACCAAAATTGATGCGTGCTTTTGTCACTAAAGCAATCAATTAAACTAGGTCCTAATTAATTATGTAGTTTAGGGTCAACCTAGGTCATTCTCCCAAGGAGCAATTTGTGGGTTTTTCTTTAGGTTGAATTTAGGTTATGAAAAATGCAATGGAATGAGCCTAAACTAAAATGCAATACACTTCTACCTAAATGAAATTAAACTAACTAAATACAAGATGAAAATAACTATAAAACCTATATGAGAATGGAACTAATCTAGATGCAAATGCAATTTTATGGGGTTTTTATGAAAAGAGAATTAAAATCATAAGCAAAGAAATTAAATAACTATTAAGAAAATCAAATAAGAAAAGGTAAAGAAAGTCTACTTCAGGTATGATGAAGGGAACAACTTAGGATTGACATGGAGTTAACCTTTTTAGCCCAAATTAATTAGTTAGACCAAAGGGAGATTGATGAAAGATTGAAATTAATAAATTTAATTACCTAATTGAAATATGGGAAACCCTCAAGTTCAATAACACATAATCTACTAGAAAACTCATAATGGAATATACACTAATTTAATTAAATTCATTAAAACCAGTTTAAATAGTTTTAAGATAGTTACGGGAATCATGTTTACAATTGTCTAATTGAACAACTAGAACATTAACCAACCTATTAAACACCGAAGAGGATAAACCTAAATTGACAATTATATTAATAATGAAAACTCAATTAGTAATATAATTGACAATCAAACGGTTTGCAAACAAAAATCCCAACAAATATCTTAACACAATTCAAATTCAAATTATCAATTTAATACAAATTAAATAATATATCTACAATATAAAACTACATTGTTTTCAAAAAAACAACTCAAAATTATCTAAAACTAAATAATTTCTAAGTCTTGAAATAAATCGATAAAAAAGAAAAACATTCGTTTTCAAATGTAAGCTTCTAAGCTATAGCTTCCTTTATGCTCCTCCCAAGTTGCCTTCCAAGAGAACTTAAACTTCCATGGCTATCCTCCTTTCTCCAAAAGCCAAACAAGCCGCTAGCATGATGAATGTGCCAACGAATTCAACAATCCGTGCGTCTCCAGGAAATTGAAGGGAATTGGTTATATGGATGGTGGGGTCCGCGAGTGTGAATCGCAAAAGGAGATGGTGTGTGCAAAAGGGTATGTGCGTTGGCTCTCAAAGATTAAACTAAACGGTATTTTTGCCCCCAATTTACACCTGATGTTGGCACTGCTCGGAAAAAAAATATGTGTATTGTTCCACATTAACCCAATGAAATAACAAAACCAAGAATATAGAATCAGCAACAGCTTCTTCGTTCTGTGCTTCCCCTAGACCGGTCACCTCTGATCCAGTTCAACAAGGAAGAAGAGAAGGTTGAACAATGGGAATACAGCGCCTTCATCTGATTCTACGATCAATACTCGGCCTCCCAACTCACGCTCACCATCGGTGTCCTTTGAGTTCAAAGTCGACTCCTCTGGTCCCAACGAGACAAGATCTCCAACCGTGCCGCGTCTCTGTTTCTTCGTTCCAGGATCCCCTTTTGCCAAAGAGAATGATGCTGATGATGATCAAAGAGCTGCCGCCCTTTTGCTTCTCTTCATTTCCGTCAACCACAGTCTGCAGTAAAGAACGATGAACAGTGAATCCTCTGCTCCTTTCCTTCGTCCCTTGCATGCCTCTACGCCTCTGCTCTCAGCCTCCTAGCGTCATGGTTTCTTCCGCCTGCATGATGCTGAACAGGTCATAGCTCCTGAATGCGCCGCTCCTTCCCGTCTCAGAACGATGATGAACCGTAGTCTGAAGAAGAGAGCACCTCCACCCTGAATGTCTGCCCGCCTCTATCAATCCTCCACTGCTGCCTTTCTCGTAGGATTAGGTCTCCACTTTTTCAAATTTCCCACAACGTTGTCGTTCTTGTGGCTGCTGTGGCTTGAATGAAGAGATTTTTTTTATAAAAAAAAAACTTCCAGCTACATGAGAAACAAGGAAAGGAAAATGAAACAAATAACAAATAAAATCAAACCAAACAAAATAATCTATCATTTTTTTTCCTTTTCAAAACTGAAAACTATTTCTATTTTATTTTAAATCAAAGATATTTATAATCAAAATCCCAAAAGTAATGCACCACTTTGATTTGATTTTATAATAATATAACCCCGAAATCTCTCAAAATTATATATATAGCTCTCTAAATATTTTTAAAATATACTTCAAATATACTAAAATTCGAGAGTTATCATAGATATCAAGAGATATTCAGAATTGAAATTATTACAAGACCGTAGTTTATAATGTAAAGAGGATTAATAAAAATTACAGCATTAACATTGTTTAGCTTTAAATCTACTACTTCAATACAACTTGGAGAACTGAAAATATGGTTTGAACAATTGTGAGAACAAGGAGGACGAATCCAGCTGTAGAGGCCAAAATATGCCAAGGAGTGTTGCAATAATCCCGTCTTAAAGTTGCCCTCTTCTTGTGCCAACTACTTTCACAATACCTATTCAACCCTTTGCAGATAGTAAGGTATTTAGGATTGAAGTTTGTTTCAACCACATTTTTGCAAAGTTTGTTAAAAAACGAAGCAACTTTTTGGCTATCACCTAAATAGTGGTGGACTATTTTCTCGTTGACGAGGAGATCCACATCTTTACTTGTGTCTATTAGCCGATCCAATATAAGAGCATAGTTGGTAATGTAAGCATTATCAGGATAATGACACTGCTCTAATGCAATCATATTACGAAATACCACTTCAGTGCCATCCTCCACCAAAATTTGTGGAATTTCAAGAATATCTCCTGAAAATTCCAAGTCTAGTAAGCACTTGCTCTTACTGGCCTTCAATTTTATACCTGCTTCTTGCAATGCATTCGCATTGTATAAAAGTATATGACTTCCCTCTCCTACGGAGGAGTCATCCCATTGAGGCATTTCTTCATGCATGCAAGTCATACCGTTGATGCATTTCTTCATGCCAATCATCCCGTTGACGCATTTCTTCATGCAAGTCATTTTGTTGATGTATTTCTGTAAATGGAGCTATATACCCAAGAGGGGGGGTGAATTGGGTATTTTAAAAACTTTTAAGAATATGCTCTGTTTTGAAGTAATGAAACCAGAGATAAACAGAGGAGGAAGGGAAGGAAAGCTTGCACAAGAGAAATTATCCTGGTTCGGTCTTATCTTTGACCTACATCCGGTCCCAAGCCACACTTGGGATTTTCAATCCACTATACTCACAAACTGATTACACACTCGTACTCAAGAGTAGTTCTCTCTCTAGAACTCACTCCCCCTTACAAGTTGTAATCAATACACCCAACCACCAAGTCTCCCGACTTGTGGTTATCTCAATCAATAAATGATTTACAGATAGAACTCTCTCACGGAAAGCGGATAAAATGAGCACCGAAGTACAAGTATCGATTGATACAATACAAGTGAAAGCTAAACACAATAAATGACACTTAGTAAATTTTCGCTCTCGGTAGGTGTATCGGCTTGAGAAGAAGTTAATGCACTCTATTTATAGGTAGAGAACATTAAATGACCGTTGAATGATGAATCCAACCATTGTAGGTGATTAGCATTAAGTCCGGTCATCTTCTCTCTCTAAACTCCAACTAATCCAAGTGCTAATATGACCTGAGGTGGAACTCTGAGGATTTGCCCGTTGGAGAAGAGTTTACTTGATGAAGAAAGCATTCTTGAGCGTTGAGAATGCGTGCTCAGATGGATTATCCAAAAGAAGGTTGATTTGCAGAAGTGCATTAAATGCACCGTACACTTTTGCTTTATGGCTTTGACCTTCAATAATCTTCATCTCGTGCTAACTGAAATTCACTCAACAAACTTGTTAAACATAGTTGGGTTCATAGGTGAATGATTCATGAAAGCAATTAGAACAAACAAGAGTGATATGCAAATTCGTATAATTCAAAAATTGGTTTCGGCGTTGGTTACTCGAGTAAGTTCTTCGTTACTCGAGTAAGTCACAATGTGTGAGAGAGTCTTTACTGCAGTATCCAAAAGGATACTCGAGTAAGCAACTTCCAGAAGCAAACCATCGAGACTTGAACTTTTGAAACCAAAGTCTTTACTCGAGTAAGTTAGTGGTTTACTCGAGTAAGAAACTATTTGCTTGAAAACTCAAAGTAAGATGCCTCTTTACTGGAGTAAACAAATTCATACTGGAGTAAGCACGAACATGAGTTAAGTTGAAAATCATTCTAAGAGTTCTTTACTCGAGTATGAAAACTCTTACTCGAGTATGCACGAGTTTAGGAAAACTTGGGAGCTTTCTGTAAGACCCTTTACTCGAGTAAGTCAATGTTTACTCGAGTATGCACTCAAGTCCAAAAGTTCATTTGCTCTCGGTAAGTCCAATACTCGAGTATAGAAATCTATACTCCGTATTGATTTAACTTGTAAAGATTGGTTGCTCTCTCGGATGGCCTTTACTCGAGTATGTAAACCTTTACTCGAGTAAGTCACAATTTGAAAAACACATTTGCTCTCTCGGATGACCTTTACTCGAGTATGTCATCTCTTTACTCGAGTAAGTACCTTTTGTAAAACGCATTTGCTTTTCGGATGACCTTTACTCGAGTATATCATCTCTTTACTCGAGTAAGTACGTGTAAAATTCAATTAGGCAATCCTTTAATAGTCCTATACTCGAGTAAGCATTCCTTTACTCGAGTAAACAACTGATAATTGGTTTTACACAGATCTTGCAAAAACTTCAACACATGTTTACAATTGTTGTTAATCATCAAAACACATTGAGAACTAACAATTTCTTCATGCAAGTCATCCCATTGATACATTTCTTTATGCAAGTCATCCCGCTGAGGCATTTCTTCATGCAAGTCATCTTATATTGAGGCATTTCTTCACCACGGTAAAATAATCTAAGAAGATCTGTAAAATGCTTTATGTTCACATCATCATTAGGTTTTAACTTTTGACGGTTGTAACAACCAAAATAATCATATGCGAGCTCAAGAAATGAAGGGCCACTTGTACCATCCTGGTTCTGGGGAAAAGTTTTATTGAACAACTCTTCAATAACAATGAATGGAAGTTGATTCTCAATTAAAAGCAAGTCATCACGTATAGATTCCCCTAACCATTGTTGTGACAATTTAGCATCGTTGTGTAGCTCAGATGTCTCGAACTTGAAGAGTACAATGATGAAGACGGCATCCATTAATATCAATTTCACAAGTTGTTGTTGTGAAAGGTCAATGGTCTCTGAATAAGAAGCACAGACTTTTGACACTAAATGTTGTTTTACGAATGGAATCAAATCGTGCCAACTTGACCCAACTCTTTGAGTAAATCTTTTGAACAATATTTGTTTATGCCTTTCCATGTTTTGCAATGTCTTCTTATCATGATGAAAGGGGCCAATTGAAACAAATTGTGGGGTGTAGGCCTCTTCATTAAGATGACGAAGTGTAGCGGGTACCCTGGAGATACAACAATCTAGTGGTAAAAGACCATCTCCGCAACCTTGAATCATTTCTTTGATGTCTATAATCACCTCATCTTCCACCTATCAAGTTTTATTTAGAATGCAACCAGGAATTTATATATACATGTATGTATGTACACACTATATATTTATATGTGTGTGTGTATACGCTTATGCAAAAACCGTGTGAAAGTTGGGAGAGAGAGAGTACTTAGCTTATTTGACAATTATTAATTTGAAGGTCATAGTTGTTGACAAAATATTTTGCAGAGGGTTTTTAATAATTAAAGAAAAATTAAACATTTTTTTTAAAGAACAGTCAAACCTTAACTTCCAATTTGATTGTTTTTTAATAATTAATTGCAAATTATTTCATTTCAAAACCCAGTTTCAAAACAAATTGCATTTCTAAACTTTTCCTCCAACTCAAATCCTATGTTCTTTTTTATGAACAAATAGCCTATGTTTAGAAGTTGTCAAAACAAGTTATTCCCTTTAAGTACGCTTAAATTAAGGGTCGAGCTTATATTTTATAGGGTGTAAGGGGAAATTCGGCTTAAAATAGTTGGCCTATTTAAGCCAACAAGATCACTCTTTAGGGTCGGGGTTAGTCCTTTTAAACCCACAATAATTTTTTAATAAGATATAATGTCTTGATGTAGGGTTGGAAGATAAATATTTTAATTATTTTATATTAATATTTTCCTGACAACTCATGATATTTTTCTAGTTCAAAAATTTGGAAATTTCCAAAGAAGTGTAGGTGGGGAAATTTATGTCTAAGTAGTAAAAGAAGGAAAATTGATTATGAAAGAGTGAGAAGTTTAAATTGAACATCCATACCAATCTTTTCTTTCTTGTCATTTCTCATCCATTCCATCTCACTCTTTGATTTGGATTTCAAAAGGTATACGAATTAATTTTTGCACAATTATTATGCAAAAATTACTAATTAGAATATTTCTTTTGTTTTTCTTCTTGTACCAGGCGAATAAAAGTTGTTTCATTTTTTTTTCTTTCTTAAGCTTTTTGGTATCTGATTTGTTTGATTTATTTAGTTTTGGTTCTTTTAAGTTTATACAATGGTTTATTGATATAAGTGTTGAAAACAATTATTTGATTTGGCTTAATTTAATGAGTTCGAACACTTTATGTTGTTAATATTTATAATCTAAATTGGTGATTTCATGAAATTTATTGTTTTATTTTAAATATTTTAAAGTAGAAAAAAACTGAAATTCAATTGGAAAAATCCCAATTGAAATTATCAAAACTAAAATTGGGCCTATACTTTTAATAAATTCTTAGTAAGACCAAGAGGCTTAATTATGACTTTTTTAATGTTGTTAGAAGATTGGAAAGCCCCTCTATTGGTTTAAAAGTAAATTGAAGATAGTTTAAATGAAGAGTTAAAGTGTAAATTTATTCAAAAAGTATTGAGGAGCAATGTTGCCCCAAGAGTATTTTAACGTTCAATGTCGCTCAAGAAGTTTCAAAATGTAATAATCTTACTCTACATGGTTAAAAAACTAATATTGACCATTAAAAATTGATGATGACCGTTAATTTTTTAATGGTAAAGGGCAACATTGCTCCATTTTAATACGTAAGAATAAACCTAAAAAAAAACTTTAAGGACAACATTGCTCTACAAATAAAAACTTCCAGAAAAAATTTCCCTTAATGGTATGTTTGGTATGAGGGAAGGGGAGGGGAGGGGAGGGAAAAAAATTTGGGAGGACATTTACCATTTTGCCATTAATAAAGGGAATATTCTTTTTTATTGTGAATATATTTTAGGAATATTGAAAATTATCTAATGGCAATTTTGTAAAGATGAGAGAAAAAATTTATTTCTCAACTTTCCCTCCCCTCCCATTCCCTCAAACCAAACAAACCCTAAAAGAAAAAAGGTATTTGTAAACTAAACCTCAACTAACTTAATTTATAAATGTTCGATATAATCAGCATGCATTTGCTATTGTAACTTTTTTGACAAATTTTTAATAAAAAAAATGATCATGTACTGACAGACATATATGAGTATATATTTGTATGTAGAATTTTGGAAGTTAGTGAATGATAAATATATATATGTATGAAATAAAATTAAAAAGATTGACAAATTGGTGGAGACGATAAACACGAAATCCATCTATTCTATATAAACCTTCACACTTACGAAGCAGAAAATTTTAAAATAATGCTAAGTATCTTATTTTTATTACTTAAATCAGTGTAGATCGATCTTGTGTTATATGAAGTATAAAAATGAGTCGTATTATTTATAAGTCACTGTTTTATTAAAATTTTCATATATGGCATACGATATAAATATATAAATCCATGATTATATTTTTCAAAAAAAAAATATGTCAAACATCCGTAATTAAAATCTATTTGTATTGAATAGTTATTAAATAATTTAAGTTAGATGGGGCCCAATTTATTTTACTTTTTCTTTGTAACTATCTGTAATTTTCTATTTTAGTAGGATAGGGGTATTCTAATCTTTTAACAATATTAAGAAATATTTAAATAGGCTTTTTGACCTAATTAAAAATTTGTTTAAAATATAAGCCTAATTTTGGTTTTGATTATTTTATATGAATTTAATTAGGATTTTCCAAAGTTATAAAAGAATCTTAAAGCCCCTAGGCCCACTCTGAACACACATGTTTGAAGGTCATCTTTTAAAAATAATGGAATTTTTTATATAAAAAAAATAATAAAATAATGGAATTTTAGATGAGGGTTTTTCAGACCATGCCCTTTTAAATTCGAGCTTGTCAAGGATTAGCCTTTTGTGCCAGCCTTTATTATATATGAGTTCTACCTACCACATTATATATATTATAATAAAAAATGTTAATGAAGTTAATTGAAACTAATCGTTGGTGTTTTCATACGTATTACTATAAGTTAAGTACAACTATATAAGGAGTGCTTAAAATGTTTTTACCCATCACGTTCTTTATTGTGTGTATACTATTGTGATCTTTTTTTTTTTTTTTTTATAAGTGCAGTTTACTTAATTCCCAACAAAGGAAAAGTTAATTAAGTTATCAAATACTATCTTTTTTTTGAGAATGCTGTGGGAAAAGTGGCTTTTGTTTCTGATGGACTTTTCTTAATGGACTTTTTTACGATGTGATTTGTGTTTAGGATAGCGATGAAGTGGCTTTTGTTTGTAATGGGAACTTGTTTGACATAACTTCAAAAAAGATAGATGAGATGGAAAATGACTGAAAAGGGCATGAATCAAATTCTCACACACACACACATATGTGCCGTATAAAATGTAATAATTTGGGATAAAAAATCAAAAATAAATATAAATTTACCAAATAAAATGAATCAAATTGCTGAGGCTCGGGAATTGCAGATGAGGATGGGAGAGAGAGGAATCGAAGATGAGAGGAGGGAGAGAGAAGGCACTTTTCTTTTGGGGCAAAATGGTCTCGAAAAAAAGATGCGGCTCAATGGACTTCAATGGGATAATAAGAAACTCAATAGGAGCTTCAAAAAAAAAAAATCTCATTAAGCATTGAAGTCCATTAATTTTTGAGTGTTCCCAAATACTCTAATTTTTATTAATGGACTTATTATCCCATCTATACCTATATTCCCAAACAGGCCCTTAACGTTTGAATAGGGAAGCGTGCGTGGTATAAATTGAGGTAGATGGAGGGGAAGTGCTTGATTGTCGGTTATTTTTATTTGATTTTATGAAACAATCGTCCATTTAGTTCTACTTTTTTAAAAATTGTGAGGAGAAAATAGAAGAAAAGAAAATAAGAAAAGGTTACAAAAATAAAGAAATGAAGTATAAGAGTGTACCGTTGTAGAAGTAGAATTTGCTGAGCTCTTCTTTGGTTGGGAGACCCTCACTCGTTTAGCTCTCACACCTATCATCTATACTTACTCAACAACAAACACAACGTTGGCGTTATGTTTGGATTGAGAGAAAAGTGAAGAGAAAATAGTCGAGGAAATAAAACTTTTTTTAGTTTTTTTTTTTTTTTTTTTTTTTTTTTTAGTTTTCTTCCCCCAAATTTTCACTCCGTCATAAAATAGGGTAAAAGAAAGAAATAAATAGATGCGACTCGTGGTGAAAGAAAGGAACACATCTATTCTATTGTAGTACTCCTACTTAGGAACTCATGAATTATAATCCTCCTACTTAATTGTCTATTTTTATTTGACTGTATGTGTAAATACCCAAAATTTTTATTTATCTTAAATACAATATTTTGATAGATAAAGCCTACTTAAAATAGGTGAATATGTGGTCTCAAATTTTGAGATGTGTTTATTCTATTTTCTAGGTAGTTCTTCTTTAGGATATAGGTGACCAATGATTCAAATTTGTTAGGCATCATAAAATGTCATAAAATACAATAAAAACCATATTAAACCATGGTTCATATGGAATCTAATAGGGCAAGTAAGTGTTATGAAAATCCTTAAATAAATCTGGAGAAAACAATAACAATTAATGATCAATAGGATCTTCACTAAATCAAATAAATTGTGCAAGTCTTCATAATTAATCAAAGGGTCTTAGGCACCAATTTTCATAATTTATGAAGGGACTAAATTTTCTAATACCCTATAATTTATACCTAGTCCATATTTGGTTCATAAAAAGCCATAAAGAATTATCAAAATGCTTGGAACAATTAAGAGGCAATTACCAATAATTAGTGAGCAATTAAAAGAATATTTGGGTAATTCTTTGCAATTAATATTAATAGTCAGCAATTAAAGATGTATTAAGTTAATTAAAAATCAAAGACCAATAAGGGGATTAGATTAGCATAAAATGGATTACCAATGCTCATAAATTATCCTAAGAAACAATAATACAATAATCAAGGGACAATTAAGCTTTTGATTAAGATGTTAATTAAACTTTAATCAAGCTTTGAAAAGTCAACAATTGCAACTAAGATCTAAGGACCAAGATTAAACCTCATAAAGCTAATCTAAAGGCTTTAAATAATTATCAAAAAGCTTAATCCATGAGATAATGAAAGAACCAATGGGAGGAGATTGAGCTCTTAACATCTAGATATTATTTGAATCAAACACCTACATGCAAAAATGAGTCATGAACAAACAATTAAGACAAGGAAGACTTTGAGGCAAATGGAAGAGGATAGGAGTACTTTGTCATAAAGCCTCTTAAAGATTTTGGAAGAGGATAATGAAAGAGAAAGATGAGGAGGTGTGTGTGTGTGGGAAAGAGAGAGAGTGTTGTGAGTGCAATTGTTGTGAGCCTAGTGTGAAAGTCAAGGCCTCCACCAATAAGAAAATTAAGCACAAAACAATTAGATTAATCCATGAAATTAATTCAAGAATTAAGCAAAGGGAAATCTATACAAAATAAATTGTATCTTGAGATTCATTAATCATAAATCAAATATAATAAGTGATTATTAACAAGCATAATTCAAGCTTGAGATTGGTTATAATCAAAGTCATTTCCTCAACTTTTGTAGATTGTTTCCAATTGAGAAAAAAGGAGTTTGTGGTCTCTAAATGAAGCCATGAATTCCAAGATTTCAAAACCAATGAGAAGATTTGAATAAACCTTCATGAAGACCCCTAAATATATTTCTATCTAGTGGAATGCAAAACAAAGAATAGAAGGAGGAAATTGTTGGCTTGAGAATAAAGCTAGAACACATGGGATAGTCAAAAACCACTTTTGGAAGAGGATAGCATGGAAGAGGATAGCATGAAAGAGGATCAGGTACTCTGGTTAGGAAAATGGAAGAGGATGAGGGAGAGAGGAGAGAGGACGAATTGGGCAAGGTAGGGCTAGGATTTGTGCTTCCAAACAATCTAGATCCAAGGGTGTATATTCAAGATGAAAAGGTGTGAATAGTGTCATGCAATTTTGCTATAAATAGGAGGTTAGTGCTTTCATTATTCTTCACCAATTCACAAAGGTATTAACCATATTTAAGAGAGAGTAAGGAAGAGTGTGAAGAGATTCTTGAAGAAGTAGCAAGGTTCTTGGTAAGTTCTCTAGCTCTAGCTTTAAGTTCTTTAAGTTTTAGTTCTTAAATTCTTAGATAGAAATAGCTTATATCTTAAATATCCTAGAATAGTTTTATTTACATGTTTTTATGGTCAAAATTAGCTTTATTTCGAAGAAATGATGAGGAGAGTTATATAGCAAAATTTTTGAAAGAGAATCATCAAAGTAACGAAGTTCGGCGAAATTTCATCGGTTTCAGAAGTTCTGGAATCAGTAATGAAAACGCCAGGATTTCATATTGAAAATATGGTCACAAAATTCTGGGACAATTCATGGTTAAAATAGACATATAGGGATTTTTAAATATACCAAGAACATGTTAAAATGAGCTCTATACAGTGAGATAAAAATCCTCAAAATTAGGCTACGAATTTCTGAAAGAATTCTGGGCAGAGGTTCAAAACTTAAAATCTGGGAGTGATTCGTGTAATCTGGGCAAAGGTGATTATTTGTACTTGAAAATAGACATCCTAAGGATTTCAAATAATTTTACGGATCCTCGTTTCAATTTTTCTAGAATTAATTATGATTTTTCAAAGTTGAACAAAAATCTGTCCAAAATTCTGGACCAGCGTTTTTGAAGAATTAAAGGTGATAAGTTGAGTGATAATCCTACAAAGGGTAAAAAGGTCATTAGTGACTAGGATATCTTCTAGAATATTGTTTTTGAATTAATAAAATGTGATATTATCATTATAGGATAAACGTGATCACAGACCGAACGACGTACCAATACCAATATCGACAAAGGTACGGACGCGTCACGTAACACTAACTCGATGTTTATTGTATACTTATATGTGTTAGATGTGTTCATAGACTGAGACTCTGTTTTAAAAAGTTATACACATACAGCTATACACGGGTTATGGATTTGATAATGCCGTTGAGTTTTCCTAGCGCTGAGAACATGGATGTACACCGTGGCATTGGTGAATAGTGCAGACTATAATAACGTTCATATGCAGTGGCTGTGTTCTGTTATTATCTTTCATATGTGAATATTGCTGCTGTCATGAATATCTGTCATACATAACTGTTATATAAACATGAGGTTAACCGTTACCTGAGGTTCAATGGGTATTGAACCTCAGCTCTTACTATAGCCTCAGGATCCAGAGGTGTCAAGGCCGAGGACAAGGGTAGGCAGCATCAGTGAGCACCCAGCCGTAGAATTTCTTTTTGATATGTATTAACGTACTTTTAAATATTCGGAAAATTGTACCACAGTTTAAAGCCACCAGATACACCAGCAGTGAAGGTTTATCAGATACTTGCTCTTTTAAATTGTTCCGATGCTCTACTCTGATCAAACTATTCTGAAAACACTTTAGAAAATTGGGATGTTACAATATGATACAGTAGTCAATTTAGTTCTACTTTTTAAAAAATTGTAAGGAGAAAATAAAAGAAAAGGCTGTAGAGATAATAATAATAATAATAATAATAATAAGGATAAAAGTGTACCGTTGCAGAAGTAGAATTTGCTGAGCTCTTCCTTCGTCGAGAGACCCTCCTTCGTTTAGTATTCACACCTCTATCTTTTACTTCAGTTCTTCTACTGTCTGTACTTACTCAACAACAAACACACAACATTAGTGCTATTTTGAGAGAAAATTGAAGAGAACATAGGAGGAAGGGATACTAGGTATGATAATTTTTTTTGGGATTTTTCTCTCTAAGTTTACTTTCCCCAAATTTTTTCTCAATCACATCTATTATAATACTCCTACATAGGAACACATCTATTATAATACTCCTACTTAATTGTCGGTTATTTTAATTTGATTGTATGAAACAATCATCTATTTAGTTCTACTTTTTATAAAAACTGTAAAGGAAAATTTTTTTTTTAAAAGGCTACAGAAATTAAGGATAAAAGTGTCTCATTGAAAATGTTGAGCACTCACATCATCACTTGGCCTGTCTGATGGTTGCAAAACCGGGGAAAAAAAGTTCAGTGGTAATTAAAAAAATCCAATGAAATAGAAAACGTTTGGGATAGTTTAAGTGATAGACTTTTAAGAGAAAAGTGATTTCTTGGGTGAAGCTGTTTCTAGAGCTTCTCTCCCCACCACAATAACTTTTGTGAAAAGTGGAAAGGGAAATTCAAGAATTATCCACTTGCAAAAATAATCAGAGTAGTGAAGTCTACAGTTAACAGAGCTAGGAGAGTCAAAACGTTTTGCGCCAAACCATTTTTTTTATACATAAATTTTAGGAAAGGGGTTGGGCTCACCCACAATCCAAGGCATGACGCTTGAGCCCGGTCCATAGGGGATACTGGTCAGAGAGTACACATACCTCCACCTCTACCCCTAGGATATCTCCCCCAGCGCCTTGACCAACGCAGGGATCGAACCCCCTCCCTTAAGGTGAGGAAGTCCGACCCCCACGCCAATTGAACCCAAAGACGAGAGGTTGCGCCAAACCGTTTGAATGAAAAGGAGTAATGTAAAAGGACTAAAGCCGGATCCTAAAAAAAACTTGTAATAAATAAATTAAGGAATGAAACAGAAGCAAGCTTAAAAATTGTTAGCATAAAGAATGATGCATACGTACGTGTTGTTGTTGAGAAGCCTCGGTCTTATTGGTAGACATCTTCCAGTGAATGAATCTCACTATCTCTTGCTTCTTTTGAAACAACAGAAGAAAGTCTACCGGCTCTCTGCTATGCACAGCAGGCCACGACGGCAGTCGTCTCAATAAATAGATGGGACGCGCCTCGCTGTTGTGCTCGCCAGCTATTTATTATTCTTGCCCAGCATCTCATTCGACAGCTGCAGAATCAAATATTTTCTTTGATGCTCACTTTAGAAAATTAACTCTCATATTGAATAATTAGATGATAAATTTTAATTATCATAAATTAATCTCTCTAAAAATATTATTCAATTTGAGAATTAAAATAATTGGAATGTTACAATAAGAAGGAAGGAATATAAAATCTGAATATGACCCAAACACTAACCAATGCATATGATGACTTAGCTCATTATTATATTAAATATTCCCCTCTTTCCTTTTTATAAGATATTAATAACCGAATCGTTCCATGAGGTAATTAAAAGTAGTTAAATACAATAAATGGTTTAATATTTTTGTTTTTGCTGAAGAAATATTTTTTCTGCCACACTTATATAAAAGTGAGTGGGTCCTATTGTAATGAGAAAAGGACCCACTCACTCTTATATGAGTATGGCAAAAAAAAAAAAAATAATAATCAGTAGTACAAGCAAAAACATTAAACCATTTGTTATATTTAACTACTTTTAATTACCTCATCGAACCATTCACTTATTAATATCTTATAAAGAGGAATGAAGGGAGTACTTAATATAATAATGAGCTGAGTCGTCATATGCATTGCTTAGTGTAACATTCCAATTTTTTTAATTCTCAAATTGAATAATATTTTTAGAGAGATTAATTTATGATAATTAAAATTTATCATATAATTACTCAGTTTGAGGGTTAGTTAATTTTCTAAAGTGAGCATCAAAGAAAATATTGCAAGTTTTATTTGTAGAAAATACCATAATTTTTTAAGTATTGAAGAAATTTTATTTAGGTTGAATATACAAATGTGACCCAATTATTAAAGGGAAAAAGATAAATAAATACCATATAAATTTGCAAAACCCGAAGTCTTCTTCCGAATTTGAAAAAAGATTGAGAGGTACCAAGGACCTATGAGGGATATGCAAATTCGGGTGAAATTACCCTTTTGTCCTTATTTTTAAATAAATAAAAAACTAAAAATACCCTCACCGGAGGACCACCCACACAACCAAGGACCAAGTGACCCACCGGTTGGGCCACATGGTTCCTTTAATATATATATATATATATATACACGATAACAAATATATATATTCTTCTTAACATTTTTTCAATGGTATTTATAAATCCTGAAACGAGAATTATCATTCCACAAACGGTGTTTACAACGTTTTCTACAGGGATCTTTTTTTTATTCTTTGATGCATGTGAGTGAATTTGTAAAAAAATCCACTTTTACAAATCTTGAAACGAGAATTATCATTCCACAAACGGCATTTACAACGTTTTCTACGGGGATCCCTTTTTTACTCTTTGATGCATGAGAGTGAATTTGTAAAAAAAATGCAGTTTTACAAATCTTGAAACGAGACTTGTCATTCCACAAACAAGAATTACCATTTCACAAACGGCATTTACAACATTTTCTATAGGGATCCCTTTTTTACTTTTTGATGTATGTGAGTGAATTTGAAAAAAAAAAATGCACTTTTAGAAATCCTGAAACGAGAATTACCATTCCACAAACGGCATTTACAACGTTTTCTACAAGGATCCCTTTTTTACTCTTTGATGCATGTGAGTGAATTTGTAAAAAAAATGCACTTTTACAAATCAAACGAGAATTACCATTCCATGACGAGAATTACCATTTCACAAACGACATTTACAATGTTTTCTAAACGAGAATTACCGTTTGTGGAATAGTAATTTTCGTTTGAGATTTGTAAAAGTGTATTTTTTTACAAATTCACTCACATGCATCAAAGAGTAAAAAGGGATCCCTATAGAAAACGTTGTAAATGTCGTTTGTGGAATGGTAATTCTCATTTGTGAAATTGTAATTATCGTTTCGGGATTTGTAAAAGTGCATTTTTTTAACAAATTCACTCACATGCATCAAAGAGTTACAAAAGGGATCTCTGTAAAAAACGTTGTAAATGTCATTTATAGAATAATAATTCTCGTTTCGGGTGATTTGTAAATACCATTAAAAAAATGTTAAGAAGAATATATATACTTGTTAACGTATATACATATTAAAGGAATCGAAAGCCCAATTAGGTCCGGTTTGTGTGGGGGATTGGGGGTCAAACCCCCCCCCCCCCCCCACACTTTCAATGAAAATCGTTTTTTTTAAAAAGAAACCCGCCCCCTCAAAAAAAAAACCTCCACCCCTCACCGGTGGCCACCAACCGGTGCCCAGCCATTTACTGCCCTCCTCGGCCCTCCAAAGTGGTGAGGATGTTTTTTATTTATTTAAAAATAAGGACAAAAAGGTAATTTCACCGAAATTGTATATTCCTCATGGGACGCTCGATACCTCCAAGTTTTTACAAATTCGGAAGGCTTTTGGGGGTTTTTGTAAATTCATATGGTATTTATTTATCTTTTTCTCATTTTTAAATTGTTTTGTTTGGTTATATTCTGTTTGTTTGTATGTTTGGACTTGTCCTTCCCTTTGTTATCGTTTATTTTCTCGTTTTTCCCCTTCTTTGTTGTTGTGTTGTAACCTTTTGAAGTATTAATAGAAGTATCCTTTTGACCCAAAAAAAGAAAGAAAGACATAAGTACATAACCATCCGAAACAACCATCACTTCCTAAGGGCCCAAGCTCAAGTTGATCATTGATGGAGACAATGACATTTAAAGGCAGATAATTCATTTAACAAAAAAAAGGCAGATAATTCATAGTACTAACCGATCATTAAATTTTTAGAACACAAAATTAGTTTTTAATAATTTTTAATATTAATATTAAATATAACTCTTCATTCATTGATTTTTTTGTTCTGCAGCTACTCACCTACGTCGTAGTATTTTTTTTTTGTTAAATATTTGTTCAGTTTGGGCAACTAATTTTTTTGTAATTTTTCTTTTTTTACACCAAATCAGTTAATTATGGTTGGCAATTGTGCCAAGGGGTTGATTGATCATTAATCTTTTTTACTAATTGTTACTATTATATATGTCCCCACCACAATGGAACTTGTTTGTTGTTTTACAAAGACATGTGGGCATAAAATAATGGTGTCCACTGCTTTATTCACATGGCCTTGATTATTGAAAATTTTCAAAAAAGTGAACATGACTTTACGAAAATACAAATCACGGTTATTAATTTTGTCCTTATAATATTTTTTTTGGTCTTTAGAGTTCATATTGTATTATGATTAATAAGATACTTAAATTAGAAAAATAAATTTTTTTTTTTTTTTTTTTTTTTTTTGTGCAAAGCATTTTGAATTTAAAATTGGGATATAAAGATTGGTGTTGTTAGGAAGAAGAACCTCCAATGTGCAATGGTCAAAAAGGTATTACACTCTCCAATAGCCAATGATTGTGTTTGAAAGAGATAAGGTTATCAGGATAAATCCAATGGGAATCGGTATGGATAGAGATGAAGGGTGGGTTTCATGGCTTTGGGCCTTCATTGTAACCAAAAAGGATTTTGGACTCAAAACCTATCTGAAATATATGATTTGATGAAGGGTGGAATCGGTATGGATAGAGATGAAGGGTGGCTTTCTCCCAGCAAGTAAAATGATCTTAAGGTTTGTAAAAAGTTTTTGTATGTTAACATTATGATTAGATTCTAATTTTTTTCTATTATAAATTTATCATTAAAAAAATCACATTAAAAATTTTAGATCTGAACCTTTCACATTAATTTTTGAATGCTCCAGATTTCATCACAACAATGAGCATTGAATGGGGACCCACCTTCAATAAGCCTATGATTTTCAGTTTCCTAAGGTCAAATTCTATAACTACATATGCAAAACACTGCCTATCAAAATATTGCTCAGAATAGAATAGTAAATCATGTAAATCCACTTTTTAAAAAAGAAGAATCTAAATAAACAAAGAAAATTCTCATTACTTCCTTACGAATACAATCAAAGGGTGACGAAAAAATCTTCATTAGAAGAAAGTTTGGTCATTTGGATTGATATATTGCAGCCCGAAAATGTGAATTACAAACAGAAAAGGAACTATAGTAATTTGGTCAAGAATGTTATAGTATGAGTCCTAAGAGCATGTAGCAAACAAAAATTGGTATGTTATAGTAATACAAAGACTCATCACCTCTAAGACAGCTTTCTAGAAAGGTTCTTCAAGCCCGATACATTTAAGAATTACTGTGTGAGTCTTTAAATCTGGCTTTTTAACGAACTTCAATCCAGAAACTCACTAATGTTTCTCAGCATTTCTATCCCATGCTGAGATAGCAGTCCCACGCGAATCTTGGAGACATCTTGTGGACACAATGCGCAGAGAAGAAACAACAAGCCCTGCACATTAAAGAACAACGTTACAGAATGAAAGGATGGGTCCAAGCAAATGGAAGAAGAAAGGTTAAAGCAATAACAACGAGCAGCCTTATTCCATTTAGTAAGATTAGCTAGGTAGATCCAACAATGTCATTGATCACTATTAGCAACAAGCTGTTCAAATGTTTCATTTCTCAGAACTTCAAGCCAAATAACAAAAAAGATTGGCCAGAAAGATTAAAAAGGGCCAGTTCAATTAAGAAATCAGGCCTGATGCGTTGAGTCCACTACTCCACCCTGCTGGATCTCCTGAAGTAAAGCATAAGCTGTTTGCCGACCAACGTCTTCTGGGGGTATCAGGCCTTTCTTCTCGTCATCCGTAAAGTCAGAAGTTTCTTCAGCTTGATCACGAGAAACAGCAGTGTCGACAGAAATCAAGCAACCAGAAGTAGTTTCCGCAACAAGCGAAATCCCATATCCAGGTGACCTGTGTTATTAAGAGGACAAATTTCCCAAAAACAAATAAAACTTGGGATTTCTCAAATGCCTAACAAATAACAAATATATTAACAAAATGTGAGTTTATTTATGCACTGAATGAAAGAAATCATACTTTGCAGCCTGTGGGCAAGCTTTGTGATCTGTAAAAATGTGTACATCTGGGAGTAGACGATTGAAGATACCACCGGCAGCATGGATCATGCTATGTTCAAACTGGGAAGACACTCTAGCAGAAAATGTAACTCCTCTAATCCTCTTAACTGTGCCCTCATCAGTCCAGGAAACTGCCTGCTAGGACAAATATGTACGATCACAAATAAAGTTATATAATTATAAATTAGCAATAAATTTGGATACTCATAGTTAGACTCTGAACAATAGGCACAGACAAAACAACTTCCCCACCACCCTCTGGAGGAACTCCACGAGACTCTATTTTAAGATCCAATCGTTCAAAAGGGACTCCAAAGCGTTTCAATATGTGCAAAGTGGTAGAGCGGAAAGTATCAACGGATGGGTCCTTAGAACCATTTGTAATTCCTGATAACATAATGATGAACAGTTATAACTAACAGATCATATGGTCATATCCCATCCTTGTTGCTTTGAATTTTGTATATTTAGTTCATGTATGTATTATGTTTGCTCAGAAAAAAAATCAAGTTAACATTCATCCCTGTAATATAGGAAGATAGCAACTCGTGTCACATATAACAGCATATCATGCAACCATCATCAAGAGCCAGAGGAACTGTAATTAATAGCTGCCAGTATAAGTCTGACTAGTGCCCGATAACAATTATACACTCACAGGACATAATGTCACAATATTACATGTATAAATCAAATTACCTACTTATCTAATAACAATTATGCATCAACTGGCACCCAATTGCCAAAAAGTTTGTCAGTCAAAGTAACAAACATAATTTCATCAGTTATCCTAAAACCCCCTGAAAAATTTACAAAAACTATACGTGATCATAAGAGATACCACAAAATAACAACAGGGGGAATAATTGACCAAAGTTATCTCCTATGAATTAACATCAAATTGAACTCAATCGCCCAAAGTTTCTGTGTACCAATCAAAGCTATGCGTATGTAAAAAGCATAGCTTTGTTCTGTTTTTGTCATTACAAGGTCATTCTGTAAAAAGCATCATGTTTAAAAAGACACAAGAAATTACCTTTGAGTCGAATCTCGAGGGCCTTCTTCCCAAACAAAGCAAGAACGAGCAGCGGTTCCAAGAAATAACCAATGGAACGACTAACACTACAGTCATGCCCAAGATTCTTCCCACCCATGACAATCCCAGGCTTGTGCTTCAATTTAGTAGCTATCCATAAACAAAACCCAATTCAGCCCCCATATGGCCAGTTGAATGAATTATTCCCAGAATTTAATAATAATAATAATAATAATCATCATCATCATCATCATCATATGAGCCAACAGAAAAACTGAAATTACCAACTTTGTTGATTTCGACATAGCAACCATGGCAGATTTTCTCAAGCAAACAGGAAAAGAGACCTCGTGTTTCAGAAAACCCGGGAAATTCTCATCTGCGCGAATATCCTCGATAATAATCGAAGTACCAGAGAGAGTGGCAAGAAATAATCGTTGCCTGAAGCTCTGACATCCTTTTAGCCTCTTGTAATCCTTCTTCACCATCCTCTATTTCACCAGAATCTCTTCGACCGAAACGAGCGACGGAAAGTAGCTACGAGGTGAGGAACGTTCTGCGAGCTTCCTCCTCCGACCAACGCAGTGATTAGGGTAAACCTATAGGCCCCGTTTGGTACCAGGAATCGATAGGAAGGGAAAGGAACATTAGGTTCCTCGGTTTTGTGGACATTTTAGATCAATCTTCCTAGAAATCTAAATTCTCGGACCCACCAATTGTCCTTTATATGTATTGTTTACATTTTTATACAAATTTACCCTTATATTTAAATTTGGCGGAAAAGTTCAAATTTGGTGAATTTTTTTTTTTTTACATAAGTTCAAACTCGACAAAAGCGTTTTTTTAAAAAATATATTTTAGCAAAAAAAAATATTTTTCTTTTTTATTTTGAATTAATTACTTTTTGGGTCAAATAGGCATTTTTAATTCCTTACAACTTCTACCCTTTCATTTTCTTCATACCAAACAATTCATCTTCCTTTGCCTATCTTTCCTCATCTTTCAAAATCTTTGATAATTGAATATTTCATACACTACTTTTTGTCTCTTGATTTATAATTTAGGACTTTTAGCTAATAAATAATGGGCTTTTATCTTATTTGGGCCTTACTTTTATTATATTTTAGCCATTATTTAATAATAAATTCCAGGTTTTACATTGCTTTCACCATTTTTACCATAACTCTTGAACCAGACATCGGATTTGCCTCATTTTTGTCTCATATTTCAGATGATTCAGAGAGCTACAATTGTTATGAAGAGATGAAGAGCAAATTCGGACAAGAGGGCGGTTGATTTTGGAGCCGAAGTCATATGTATTTTTGGGCTCGAATTTTGTAATTAAAGCCCATTTTATTTTATTTTCGTTAGGCGACTTGTGGATTGGAGCCCCATTTCGTTTTGCCATTTTAGGTTAAGTGAGCGGCTGACCACAAACACATTCTCATTCACGTTTTTTAGATAGTTTTGAATCAAATACGAAGTTTTATTTTCTCTCATCTCTGCTCTTCTTCCTCGTTCATCGTGTTCTTCGTGTTCATGATGAACTTCTTCATTTCGTTCGATTTTCGTTACGCATAATCATGACTAGCTAAGCTACGTGATTGACCCATGGATTGAGGATTCCACTATCCAGAGGACTCGTTCTTAACGGTAACAAATTCGTTTATTTTTGTAATTTTGATTCGATTTACTTTCGGATTGGGTGTTAGATTTAACGCCCAGATCGACATTTCCTAAGGGCGTAGTTCGAACTAGGTTAAAGTATCATTGTACGATCGTACGAGAGATACGCCACGATTCGAATAAATTCGGACGATTGTTGGTTGAGGGAATTTCGGGCAAATGCGAGAGATTTCGGTTTGCCCTTGAAAGTCGATCACGAGTTCGGTTATAATGTTTTCGTCGAGGAAGGGAAGTGGTGGAATTCGAAATCCTGGGTTAATCTTATGTTTATCTGTTTAATCTGTGTTTACTTCGTTGTTATGTTATTTCATTTTTATTCTCTTTGAATCAAAACCCCCAATTTTTTCTTGTTTTATTCTTGTTCGAATTGAACCGATTGCGAATTCGTTGGGAAACGACCCTAGGTTACATTTATCGCAAATCCTTTTCTAATCGATTATTTTGGGAGATTACGGCAAATCTCTGTCAAAAATATGCGCCGTTCTGCCGGGAATTTGCATCGGTTTGATTAGTAACTGATGAGTGTAAATAGCTTCGTTTTTTGGTAGTTTAGGTGGTTCGGGTGGAGACTGGACGAAATTTTTTCGACCAGATCACTCAAACCAGGGTCTTATTCACAAGGAATTGGGCATTCTAAGAAAGAGTCACTCTCCTTGGGAGTGAGGTATACCCTATTTTCCCCAAATTCCAACGTTTAGACCACTTTTTATTTGTTTTAATTTCTCGATTTCATGATTTCTACTAGTCAATTTTTTCGGAGTATCTCCGATTTGGCTGAAATTTGGTCCAGTGATAGAAAATGGCCTATTCGCAACGCACATCGAAAATCTTTGATTTTCCATGTGCTAAGCTCCGTTTTGCCAAATTCCATCGTTTAGACCACTTTTTCAATTTTTGAAGTTTTTTTATTCCATTTTTGGGTTCCCCAATGGTCTAGGAGTTGCCTTGTCCAAGTCCCAAAAATTTTAAAAATCATTTGATAGTGTTTCTGGACTTGTTTAGGTCAATTTCTACCATAGTTTCTTTGTTTTTGTGTTTGCTTTTGTGTGTCTTAGTGTTTTTCTACTTTTTACCACTTTTAGTGGCATTTTCGTAATTCGATTGGCTAGTGGCATTTTTGTAATTCTGATTGGCTGGTGGCATTTTCGTAATTCTGATTTTCTGCGAATTCTCGCCTTGTGTTTATGTTCTTTGCATGAGTACTAGGAGCACTATAAATCGAGAGAAGACTTGTTGCCATTTGATCCCGAAATAGAAAGAACCATTCTCATTTGCTAGAAGAGTTGTTAGGTTAAGTCGTGGGATTAATGTTTGAATTGGACATTGAACTTGATTCGATAGTGGCCATTCGATTGTGTCCATCTTGTTGATCTTTCGATTGTGCTTCGATAGTCTTGTTGTTTTATTTCGATTCTAGTAGCAATTTTCGTAACTCGAGAAATTATGGCGAAAGAACAAGAAAATCATCTTACTTTAAAGGAATTGAATGAACCCGATGTTAATTATCAACCTTTGTGCATTCAATATCCCGCCTCTTTGCCGCTAACTTTGAGCTTAAATCTGGTCTAATACATTTTCGCCTAAGTTTCATGGTCTTGCAGGTGAGTGTGCCATTAAGCATTTGAAGGAGTTCCATCTAGTATGCAAGACAATGAAACCGCATGCCATTGATGAAGATCAAATCAAGCCGAGAGCTTTTCCTTTCTCATTGGAAGGTGGAGCCAAAGCTGGTTGTTGTACCTTGACCTTCATCTATTGGGAGCTAGGTTTGAGGTTCGAGGTTATTTATGGAGAAATATTTCCTTCTTCAAGAGCAACTGCGATCAAGAAGGAAATTGCCAACATTAAGCAAGTCAATGGGGAGACTTTGTATGAGCACGGGAGAGGTTCAAAAGGTTGTGTGCAAGCTGTCCACACCACCAGATCTCTGAGAAAGACTTGATTACCCATTTCTATGATGGTCTACGCTACCGGTAGACAAAGGTTTGGTGGATGCTTCTAGTGGTGGGGCGCTACGTAACAAGACACCGAAGATGCCGAGAATTGTTATCCGAGATGGCGGCCAACTCTCGGCAATTTGGCACTAGGGCCAATAGTACTCCTGTTTACCATGTTCAAACACCTCCGGTCCAGTATGATTCTCAGAGATTAGAGAATAGACTTGATGATTTGACCTCTCTCGGTGAGGCGGTGGCAATGACACGACAAGTACAATCTTCTCCTCCTCGATTGGGTACTCATGTGGGTTCTGTTCGACCCTTACCATTCTCTCGACTCTTGCCCTACCTTGCATGATCCTACTTATCAAGACCAATCGGTAGCTTCGGTGGGAGCTTTTCCGGGAAAGCCACAATACCGTGAGAATAATGCCTTCTCCAACACCTACAATCCTGGTTGGAGAAATCACCCCATTTCCGTTGGAACCGAGAATCAGAACCGAGTAACCAATATCAGCAAAAGTGCAGGAATTACCAATGAGACAAGTATAGACCACGAGAATTTCCAACGGCAATATCGCACCTCCTTTGCCTTTGCTAGCACCACCTCCTCGACCGGCCATATGTGCACCTCCGAGGCAACACAACAACGAGGCTAGTAGTAGTGGTAGTGGTGGTTCCTCCCTTGAGGATATGATGAAGCAATTTGTCACTGACCAATATGCGGTTCCAACAAAGAACCGACACTTCCATTCGAGTTTGCAAACACAGATTGGGCGGTTGGCAACCTCATTGAACCGGCTTCAACCTCGGGGATCCAACACTCTTCCTTCACAAACAATTCCTAATCCTAAGGGGAATGTGAGTGCTATCTCCCTTCGTTCGGCAAGCAATTGGAGGAACCTAAACCCACCGAGATGTGACTTCCACATCGAAAGAGAGTCGAAAATGTGAAGATTGACTCTAAAAATAAAAAGCGGTGCAGCAAGGTGAAGAGGAAGACATCCCCATTCCTCTTCCTTTCCCTCGAGAGCAGTTCAATCTAAGAAGTTGGCGGAAAAAGCACAAGAGAAGGATATACTTGAGACATTCGAAGAGTAGAGATCAACATTCCTCTCTTAGATGCGGTCAAACAAATTCCTAAATATGCCAAGTTTACGAAGGAGTTGTGCACCAATAAGAGGCGATGAAGGGGAGTGAACGAGTGAGTTTGAACAGAATGTATCAAGACTCATCCGGCCCTACGATGCCTCGCAAGTGCAAGGATCCGGGGACGTTTTCTATCCCTTGCTATTTTGGTAACTATAGATTTGATGATTGCATGCTAGATTTAGGTGCTTCTATTAATGTCATGCCCGCATCTATTTATAAATCTCTTGGTCTTGGTCCTTTACGTCCTACTCTGGTGTTGTTGTTGCTAGCTAATAGGAGTAATGTTCATCCTTCGGTTTAGTTGAGGATGTATTAGTCAAGGTTAATGAAGCGATATTTCCGCTGATTTTTACATCTTAGATATGGAGGATGAGTCTCCCAAAGAGTAGATCACCTATCATTCTAGGGAGGCCTTTCATGAAAACGGCTAGGACTAAGATAGATGTGCATTCCGGTACTCTTTCCATGGAGTTTGGTGATATATCGTGAATTTCAATATTTTTGATGCCATGAGACATCCTAGGGAAGAACATTCTGTTTTCTCGCATTGATGTGATTGATGATTGTGGATGATGTTATTCTTGATTGGTGTGCCGATTATCCCGATTTTGCATCGAGAGTGATTCTCCCATTTGTGCATGTCGATAATGAATGGTGCTCTGTTTGCACCGATTTGCTTAATGCTGCATTATTTGGTGATTCTGACTTGCTTGGTGATTCTACATTACATGTGGATTCTGTAAATGGAGCTATATACCCAAGAGGGGGGGTGAATTGGGTATTTAAAAAACTTTTAGAAATATGCTCTGTTTTGAAATAATGAAACCAGAGATAGACGGAGGAGGAAGGGAAGGAAAGCTTGCTCAATGGAAATTATCCTGGTTCGGTCTTATCTTTGACCTACATCCGGTCCCAAGCCACACTTGGGATTTTCAATCCACTATACTCACAAAGCGATTACACACTCGTACTCAAGAGTAGTTCTCTCTAGAACTCACTCCCCTTACAAGTTGTAATCAATACACCCAACCACCAAGTCCACGACTTGTGGTTATCTCAATCAATAAATGATTTACGAGATAGAACTCTCTCAAGGAGCGAGATAAGATGAACATCGAAGTGCAAGTATCGATTGATACAATATAGATGAAAGCTGAACACAATAAATGGCAATCAATGAATTTTCGCTCTCAGTAGATGTGTCAACTTGAGAAGAAGTTAATGCACTCTATTTATAGGTAGAGAACATTAAATGACCGTTGAATGGTGAATCCAACCGTTGTAGGTGATTATCATTAAGTGCGGTCATCTTCTCTCTCTAACATCCAACTAATCCAAGTGCTAATATGATCGAGGTGGAACTCGAGGATTTGCCCGTTGGAGAAGAGTTTACTTGATGAGGTAAGTGTTTTTGAACGTTGAGAATTCGTCTTGAGGTGAATTAACCAAAAGGAGGTTGATTCACGAGATGTGCAATAAATGCTCGACCACTTTTTGCTTTTTCCCTTGTTCTTCATTAAATTTCATCGTGCTAACGAAATCCACTAAATAAACTTGTTAAACATATCGGGAACATAAGTGAATGATTTATGAAAGCAATTGGAACAAACAAGAGTGATTTGCGAATCGTCGATTTGAATTTCGTATCGCGACACGAACTCGAGTTCGGTTCATGCGGGCTCGAGTTCGAGGCTTCAAAGTGTAGAGGTGCTTAAGTTCAAATCTTCTAAACTGGAGGTTTGCAAAATAGAACCTGAGGTTCGAGAGATATAAAAACTTTCTTTGCTCTCGGGTTGCTTTGAACTCGAGTTTGCACATAGTGAACTCGAGTTCACACCATCGAAGAGAGGAGATCGATATTTTGCCTTTTGAGAAACTTCAAGCAAAGTATGAACTCGAGTCCATTAGTGGGTAGGCTCGAGTTTGACCTTTGTTTAGCAAGATCTCAGTTTTTTGTGTTCAAGTTCAAACCCGAGGTTCATATTGAGAACTCGGAGTTTTTCTTAATTTGAAAGACTCATTTCTCTTTGTAGGAATTGAACTCGAGTTTACAATGATAGGCTCGAGTTCGAAGCTCTTTGAAAAACTTAAAGGCTCTCGGCTTGAAATGAACCCGAGGTTTAATTACACAGCTCGAGTTTGTTTGTTTTGAAAAACTCGAGTGCTCGGCTCTTTGAAATGAACTCGAGGTTTAAATGTGTAGGCTCGAGTTTGTTCAACCGTGAAAGCTTTTTAAAAGTTCTCGGCTTGAGGCAAACCCGAGGTTTGCTAGAGACAGCTCGAGTTCACTTGGCTAAAACACTTTTGGGAGCTTTTCAAATTTGAAAATCTTTGCTTTCAATGAAACAAGTGAAAGAGTACCCAAAGCTCTTAGAATTTGAAAAATCTTCCCGCCAGAGGTAAACCTGAGGTTCAAGTTAATAGGCTCGAGTTCAAAGAGTTTTAAACTTAGAATGTTCTCGGCCAAACCTAAACCTGAGGTTCACATTTGTGAACTCGAGTTCGCACAGACAAACCTGAGGTTTGGTGTAGGGTTTAAAGTGTTATATCCCAAGTTTGGTCTTTGTTCAAAAACGAACCTCCGGTTTGTAAAAGCGAGGCTCGAGTTTGGCGAAGCCTCGAGTGTTTTATATTAAAGACAACAAATTCCAACCATACTTAATCTTGTTTACAATTGTCGTTATCATCAAAACCCTTAGAGAACTAACATTCTCCCCTTTTTGATGATGACAACACTTGTAAACTAGAGTATTAAGAAAAAGGATTTGAAATGTTACTTTAAAACTTTAAATGCAGTCAAGATAGCTTTATCGGAGGTGGAACAGCAGAGATTATCAGCAGAGTTTAAATGCAGTCAGTCAAGATAATATTGCCGTAAAATGAGATGTACAAGAGAGAGTGCAATGTCATGTCAAAAGGGTTTCAAAAGTAAATAGATAAGACAAGAGATAAGAACTAAAAAAAAATTCTTTCATTCCTCTTCTCCCCCTTTGGCATCATCAAACAAGGAGGGGTTGGATGCGTGGAAGGCACATGAGGTTCGAAACAGTCTAGAGGTGCGTGTGGAGGTTGCCATAGATCGATTTTGTAAGATTTGGTCCATCTTGCCACCGAGATCCATCATGGTGACCAAAAGGGTGGAGATCTTTGGTGGAATGATCGCAAGCCGAGTCTTCGAGACCTTCTTGTTCAATTCGAAAACCCTCCCGAGTATCGACCAGTTGCTATGACCGCGATTGACCTCGATACCAATTTCCCAATTTCGCTTCGACTCGCTCGTAAGATCGAGATCGCCTTTTCCACAATTTCTTGGACCTTGACACGAAATCGAGGGCATGGAAGATGGTGGAGCACTCTCGGGCTTCCCGTGCACGAGAATAAGTGCCTCTTGATCGTGCGGCTCTTGATCTAGGCGGAGCCCTGGACTGTTCTGATCCTTCCTCAGGATTGATCCCCATCAGGTTGAGGATATGTCTGCCAAATTCTTGGGGCTTGACTGGAGGGTCATTTGCTGATAAGTACCAAATCCTCTCATGGAATAGAATCACGAGAGACGAGACTTGGAAAAGGAATTTGAGATGACTGTCTGCGGATTGGAATGCGAATTTGGACATCTCATGAAAGAGCCAATGACCAATATTGTGGGGTTGCTTGTCCAAGATGGAGGCAAAAATGGGGTAATCTTTCTTGGCAAAATGAGTGAAGTTGCCTCCCTTTTGTAAGAGATTCCTAGTGTAAATGTACCAGTTGCACGGTTGCGAGGGGGCATTGAAGCGGTGTGAAATCCGAATGTTAAGTTTGTCGGGAACGGGCACATTTGGTCTAAGTAGTCTATGAATTGCTCGTGGAGTGTATTCGTAATCTGTGGGAGAAGGGGGATTTGAAATTTGTAAAATGGAGTTCAGATAAGAAGGGGAAATGGTGATTTTACGGCCTCTAACTTTGGTGGTAATCCTTTCCTCTTTTAGGTTCCCTTCTTCATCAAGTAAATTATCGATTGCATAAAGAAGTAGAAAACTTTCACTAATTTGGGGTTATATGGGATTTGTATTGAGAGGAGAGGATGGAATTGTTGAAGCCAGGGAGAAAGGTCTAAGTTGCAATCCTCTTTTACTTTAGCTAGATCAACATAGACAATGGGACAGAAGGATCTTTCACCATATTTTTCTGTAAATTTGATTCCTTCTTCAGCAGACATACGACAGGGTTCCTCACAGAATCCTCTAGGTATTCGAGAATGATGGTAAATTTCGACAATTGCAGGAGTGTTTGGAGATACCTGAGGACCCGATTGTGCTTGTGTCTTTGGTTGTTGAGAACTGGCTTGACCAGGGGTAGGGATAGAGTGTTGTTTCGGCTTCCTCTGAGGTTGCAATTTTGCTCTGAATGACTCGGTGGGTTCAGTGACCTTTCTTTTCCCTTTTCCGGAACCGGTTCGGGATCATGGCGTCTTTTGGTTCGTTCTTCACGGATTGAAACCCCCTTAGTCTCGGGTGATTCGTCATCCGAACCTTCCCTTTGGACTCCTCTTACGATTTGTCAACTCCATAGTGAAGGCGTTTCGAGCGAGTTTTTTAATCTCATCGAAGGTTCTCGCCGAGGTAGGCTAGTGGATTGAGTGTTTCTTCGGTTGGAATCTTGAATATTTGCGAGAGGTGGTGGTTTTGGATGCCATTTTCGCGAGGATAGGTCGAAGAAGATAGGGAGATTTTGGGAGATTTAGGGTTAAGATCGCGGGGAGAGAGAAATGAAGAGAGAATTCAGGTTTTCGTATATAAATGACCCGACGAGCTCGAGGCCGGAAAACATAGGCTCGAGTTCACATGAACTAGCACTAACCGGACTTTAAGAGTGTGTATGAGAACTCTTAAACCTCATTGATGAACTCGAGGTCAAAACTTACAGGCTCGAGTTCGTGCCCATCTCGATCTTGGTTCCTCTCGTATCTCGTGAGCTCGAGGGCACTAATTCCGGGCTCGAGTTTAACTATGTTATTGAAGTCGGTATGCTTTCTCGACGCCAATGAACTCGAGGTTGCTCACTTATGGGCTCGAGTTCGTGGATAGTTAGATCCTTATTTCTTTTCGGCCTTCTCGAGCTCGAGTTCGTCTATGATAGGCTCGAGTTTGCGCTCTTCTTCTTAATTTTCCGAGAAATGAATATCTTTGCATAAAACAAATCTTGATACTCCGATGCTTAAGTTAGTAATTTTCAATCATCAAAACTTAAACTAACATTGGGTGAGGGATAACTTACAGCTCATTGGGATTTACCATTCCCAATTCTCTTCTTATGAAATTGAATGGTTCCTTGGCTAATGGCTTTGTGAAGATGTCGGCAAGTTGAAGATGTGTTGGGATGAACATGACTTTGACATCTCTTTCCGAACGTGGTCCCTTATAAAATGATGCCTCACATCAATATGCTTGGTCCGAGTGTGTTGAACTGGATTCTTGGCCAAGCTTATTGTGCTTTGTGTTGTCACACAATATTGGGATTTCCTTCAAGTGAACTCCCAAGTCAGCAAGTTGTTGCTTCAACCATAGCACTTGAGCACAACAACTTGAAGCAGCCACATATTCGGCTTCGGTAGAGGACACGGCCACAGATGTTTGCTTCTTGCTGAACCAAGAGACAAGTGAGTTGCCAAAGAATTCGCATTGGCCACTTGTACTCTTTCTATCTGTCTTGTAGCCGGCATGATCCGAATCCGAGTATGCCACCAAGTGTTCCGGTTGACCTTTGGGAAACCACAGTCCAAGAGTCTTTGTGTCCGAGAGATATCTGAATATCCTCTTTACTTGTTCAAGCATGGGACTCTTTTGGAGCGGATTGGAACCTTGCACACATCCCAACACCGAATTGGATGTCGGGCGACTCATTTGTAAGATAGAGAAGTGATCCAATCATTCCTCTATACTTTGTGATGTTGAAATCTTTGCCCTCCTCATCAAGCATCTAGTGAAGCGGTTGAGCTCATAGGAGTGTCGCACCATTGCACCGGTCCATCCCAAATTTCTTGCAAATCATTCAGATATTTGGTTTGGGAAATAAATATCCCATCTTTTCTTTGCTTGATTTGCAGTCCAAGAAAGTAGTTGAGCTCTCCCATCATGGACATCTCAAACTCTCCCCGCATAGTCTTTGAAAACTCTTCACACAAAGCATCATTAGAAGCACCAAATATAATATCATCCACATATATTTGAACCATTAAAATTTCATTTAGCTTATTACTCTTTATGAAAAGAGTTGTGTCTCGCTTTTCCTCTAACAAAGCCTTGATCTAGAAGGAATTTGCTTAATCGCTCATACCAAGCTCTAGGAGCTTGTTTCAGGCCATATAGAGCCTTCTTGAGACGATACACATGATCTGGACAATGTTCATTTTCAAAACCAGGAGGTTGTTCTACATAAACTTCCTCTTGTATAAAACCATTCGAAAAGCACTTTTCACATCCATTTGATATAGTTTAAAACCTTTTACACATGCAAAGGCTAGAAGTACTCTTATGGCTTCCAATCTTGCCTTTGGAGCATAAGTTTCTTCATAATCAATTCCTTCTTCTTGATTATAGCCTTTGGCAACCAATCTTGCCTTGTTGCGGACAATGATTGCAGACTCATCACGTTTGTTCTTGAATACCCATTTGGTGCCAATGACCGGATGATCTTTGGGCCTAGGTACCAAATCCCAAACATGATTTCTGTCAAATTGATGTAACTTCTCTTGCATTGCTATCACCCAATCATTATCCGAAAGGGCTTCATCAATCTTAGAGGGTTCTATATGAGATATAAATGCAGAAAAAGTTACTTCATTCAAAGTACTATTTCTCGGTTCTTACTCCCGATTAATATCACCTATAACTTGGTCTAAAGGATGATTTCTAATAAATTTCCAAGCTCTAGGTTGAGTCGATCTGGATTTTCAATAGAGTTTTGGGGATCGGCCTCAAAAACATTTTCAGGATTTTCAATAGAAGCGGGAGTAGTTTTCGAAAAGAATTGATTTTTGAAAACATTTTCTTCTTCATTGTCCAAGGCTTTATCGATTTGGATTCACGAGAAAACAACATGTATTGATTCTTCAACAATACGAGTGCGAGTATTAAAAACTCTATAAGCTCTACTCCTATTTGAATAACCAATGAAGATACCTATATCAGCTTTGGAATCGAATTTACCAAGATTCTCTTTACCATTGTTGTGCACATAGCACTTGCATCCAAAGACATGTAGGTGGCTGAGATTTGGCTTCCTTTCCTTGTAGAGTTCATATGGGGTCTTGTTCAGTTTCTTCCTCAAATAGGCTCGGTTGGAGATGTAGCAAGCCGTACTCATCGCATCAGCCCAAAACACTTGAGAAGTGTTGTTTTCATTTAACATTGCCCTTGCCATCTCAGTGAGGACTCTATTCTTCCTCTCAACCACACCGTTTTGTTGAGGAGTCCTTGGAGCGAGAAGTTGTGATCAATCCCACATTGTCACGGAACTCGCCCAAGGCGTTGTTTTCAAATTCGCCACCATGATCGGTCCTTATACCGAAATTGCAAAACCTTTCTCGTTCGGACCTTTTTGGCAAAGGTAACAAACTGATCAAATGTTTCATCTTTAGATGACAAAAATATCGTCCAAGCAAATCTAGAGTAATCATCAACTATGACCAAGGTGTAAAGATTTCCACCAAGACTTTTTACTCTAGCTGGTCCAACTAGATCCATATGAAGTAATTGAAGAGGTCTACTAGTTGAAATCTCATTTTTTGCTTTAAAAGAAGATTTGGTTTGTTTTCCTTTTTGACAGCATCACAGACTATGTCATTTTTGAAATTCAATTTAGGAATACCAATGACCAAATCCTTTTTCAAAGAACTTGTCAAGTTGAAACATATTAACATGAGCTAATCGCTTATGCCATAGCCAACTCTCATTCAAGTTACTAACAAAACAATTTTCGAAGCCAAGCATTGCTAGAGAGGTTAAGAGTATAACAGTTTCCATCTCTAGGTGCTCTAAATAAGGCTTTAGTTTTCAAATCATCAATGGGGACTAAATCTTTTCTAACAATCAAGCATTCATTTGAATCAAAGATAACTAGGTTACCCTTGTCGGTGCTTTGGCTCACACTTAGGAGGTTGTGACACAATCCTTCTACTAGGTAGACATCTTTGATGAGAGGACCTTCATTGTTTCCTATCTCACCAATTCCGAAGCAATTTTTCCCGATTGGTCTCCTCCAAATGTGACTCTACCACCATCCTTTGGTTTGATTGAAAGAAATTTGGATTCATCTCCGGTCATGTGTCTTGAGCACCCACTATCAATGTACCACTTGTTGGGTCTTGATGCTTTCTAAGACAAACCTGCAATTTTCAAGGGATCAAGCCTTAGGTACCCATCTTTTCTTGGGTCCTTTGGAGTTAGTTTTGACCTTAGGAACATAAGTTCCTTTCGGTACCCATTGATAATTTCCTACTTTGGTTTAATTTTTCTTTCCCTTTTATGAAAGCAAGATGAAGTAGAATGACCCTTCTTATTACAAAGTAATTGCAGTGTGCAAAGGGATTTGAAGAGTGAACTGATTTTGTAAAATAGTTCATGTATGTTTTTCGACCACTCTTCTTCTTGCCTTTCTTCTTATCAAAGTTTGGTCTTGTAACCAATACGATCTATCATTTATAAAATGTTGTTGTTTCAAAATGACATTGAGCATTTCACTTCCTCTAGTGAATTTCTCAAGTGCCTTTGTAAGATATGAATTCTTTTTCTTCAGATCGGGACAATCTTTACAAATAGTATTTTCGAAGAGGACAACATTTCAACTTGAGATTCAAGAGTAAGATTTCGGTTTTTCGGTTTGAAATATTTTTCAGCAAGTTTTTCAAATTCAAATTGCACGTCATATATTCATCAAACAGATCATCATAAGGAGGTTTGCAATCATATACCTCTTCAAGTTTAGCACGTTGCTCTTCTTCTTCAAGACAACTAGGCATATATTTGCTTTTTCTTCCTCATCCTCATCATCTTCATCGGATGAGTTGTCACCCCAAATGCGGAGACATAAGCTTTCTTCTTGTATTTGTTGAACTTCTTCTTTTCTTTGTCTTTGTTGTTCAGGTTGTGGGCATTCGGACTTGATGTGACCAGGCTTTTGACATTCGTAGAGATAGTCGGCTTCTTTGCCTCATAGCTGGAGCTACCCTTGTGAAATTTCTTGAAGCCTTGGTCCTTCTTGTAGAATTTCTTGAATCTACGAACCATCATGCCTATTTCCTCATCTTCGTCTACATTTTCATTTTCCTCATCTGAATCTTTAACTTCTCTTGTAGACTTGAGGGCAATTCCCTTGTTTTTGCCATGAACTTCATCAAGTCCCTTCTTGAATTTGAGTTTAGCCTCATACTCGAGAGAGCGCCGAATAGAGCAGCCATCGACGTCATTGACTCTCCTCGAGCCTCTTCAATAGTTTGTGACCTTTGCTTCCCATTCCTTGTTAAGGACATTCAAGATCTTCCTTACTTGGGTGGTTGGTCATATTCTTTTCCCAAGGCAGCAAGTTGATTGATGAGATGAGTGAACCTCACTGGAACTCACCAATGGATTCGCCATGCTTCATTCGCGAGAAGATCATACTCGGTCATAAGAGTATTGACTCGTTTTGCTTTACTCCACTGTTCCTTCATGAGCTATCTCTAGAGCATCCCACATGGCCTTAGCGAGATGATAAGGTGCAAATACGAAAGTATTCTTGCCGACTCGAGTGCACTTTGGAGAAGCGAACCGCCTTCTTGTTGAGGGTGATGTTTCTTCTGTCGTTCTCATCATATTCCTCTTCTAGCTTGGGAACTCTGACTCCATCTTCCACGGTTGATGGCTCATAATCTCCTCTTTCAAATACTCTCCAAAGACCATACTCAGTTGCCATAACAAACACTTTGAATTTGGCCTTCCAGAAGGAGTAGTGCTCCATCCGTTGAAGGTGGTGTTGATAGATGCTCCATCGGGTAAGATACCTTCCATAATGATCCTTCTCGAGTTGTTAAGCTCTTAAGAGAAGACCTTGCTCCGATACCAAATGTAAATGGAGCTATATACCCAAGAGGGGGTGAATTGGGTATTTTAAAAACTTTTAGAAATATGCTTGCTGTTTTGAAATAATGAAACCGAGAGATAGACGAGAGGAGGAAGGGAAGGAAAGCTTGCTCAATGGAAATTATCCTGGTTCGAGTCTTATCTTTGACCTACATCCAGTCCCAAGCCACACTTGGGATTTTCAATCCACTATACTCACAAACCGATTACACACTCGTACTCAAGAGTAGTTCTCTCTCTAGAACTCACTCCCCCTTACAAGTTGTAATCAATACACCCAACCACCAAGTCCGACTTGTGGTTATCTCAATCAATAAATGATTTACGAGATAGAACTCTCTCACGGAAGCGCAGATAAGATGAACACCGAAGTGCAAGTATCGATTGATACAATATAGATGAAAGCCGAACACGTAAATGGCAATCAATGAATTTTCGCTCTCGAGTAGATGTGTCAACTTGAGAAGAAGTTAATGCACTCTATTTATAGGTAGAGAACATTAAATGACCGTTGAATGGTGAATCCAACCGTTGTAGGTGATTATCATTAAGTCCGGTCATCTTTCTCTCTAACATCCAACTAATCCAAGTGCTAATATGATCCGAGGTGGAACTCGAGGATTTGCCGTTGGAGAAGAGTTTACTTGATGAGGTAAGTGTTTTTGAACGTTGAGAATTCGTCTTTGAGGTGAATTAACCAAAAGGAGGTTGATTCACGATGTGCAATAAATGCTCGACCACTTTTTGCTTTTTCCTTGTTCTTCATTAAATTTCATCTGTGCTAACTGAAATCCACTAAATAAACTTGTTAAACATATCCGGGAACATAAGTGAATGATTTATGAAAGCAATTGGAACAAACAAGAGTGATTTGCGTAATCGTCGATTTGAATTTCGATATCAATGACACGAACTCGAGTTCGGTTCATGCGAGCTCGAGTTCGAGGCTTCAAAGTGTAGAGGTGCTTAAGTTCAAATCTTCTAAACCGGAGGTTTGCAAAATAGAACCCGAGGTTCGAGAGATATAAAAACTTTCTTTGCTCTCGGGTTGCTTTGAACTCGAGTTTGCACATAGTGAACTCGAGTTCACACCATCCGAGAGAGAGGAGATCGATATTTTGCCTTTTGAGAAACTTCAAGCAAAAGTATGAACTCGAGTCCATTAGTGGGTAGGCTCGAGTTTGACACTGTTTAGCAAGATCTCAGTTTTTTGTGTTCAAGTTCAAACCTGAGGTTCATATTGAGAACTCTGGAGTTTTTCTTAATTTGAAAGACTCATTTCTCTTTGTAGGAATTGAACTCGAGTTTACAATGATAGGCTCGAGTTCGAAGCTCTTTGAAAAACTTAAAGGCTCTCGGCTTGAAATGAACTCCGAGGTTTAATTACACGAGGCTCGAGTTTGTTTGTTTTGAAAAAACTCGAGTGCTCTCGGCTCGAAATGAACCGAGGTTTAAATGTGTAGGCTCGAGTTTGTTCAACCGAAAAGCTTTTTTAAAAGTTCTCGGCTTGAGGCAAACCCGAGGTTTGCTAGAGACAAGCTCGAGTTCACTTGGCTAAAACACTTTTGGGAGCTTTTCAAATTTGAAAATCTTTGCTTTCAATGAAACAAGTGAAGAGTACCCAAAGCTCTTAGAATTTGAAAAAATCTTCCCATGAGGTAAACCCGAGGTTCAAGTTAATAGGCTCGAGTTCAAAGAGTTTTAAACTTAGAATGTTCTCGGCCAAACCTAAACCCGAGGTTCACATTTGTGAACTCGAGTTCGCATAGACAAACCCGAGGTTTGGTGTAGGGTTTAAAGTGTTATATCCCAAGTTTGGTCTTTGTTCAAAAACGAACCTCCGGTTTGTAAAAGCGAGGCTCGAGTTTGGCGAAGCCTCGAGTGTTTTATATTAAAGACAACAAATTCCAACCATACTTAATCTTGTTTACAATTGTCGGTTATCATCAAAACCCTTAGAGAACTAACATTCCGATATTGATTCCGAGTTTTGAGCTTCACCCCGATCCTAATGTGCATCCCGATTCCGATTTTGATGAGCTTAACTCGATTTTGATGAGCTTGATTCGATGTTAACATTGAGCCGTATAGACACGATCCTTTGTTTCTTTGAATGTGGTTTCGTGCATTTCCAGGTGTGATGACATCGAGTTGTTGGAACAACCACCCAAGCTTCTTCCTCCACCGAGCAACCACCCAAGCTTGAGCTGAAATCCCTTCCGCATCACCCGAAGTATGCATTTACGGAGGTGGATGAACGGTTGCCGCTACCATTGTGGCAAATAATCTTCTTCCCGACCAAGAAGAGAAGCCGCTAAGCTTATTGAGGGCGAACAAGAAAGCCATTGGGTGGACATTAGCCGATATTGTTGGCATCAGCCCTTCCATGTGTATGCATCGCATTCTATTGGAAGAGGACTCTAAACCGGCGAGGCAACCCGTAGACGCCTTAATCCTCTTATCCTTGATGTGGTGAAGAAGGAGGTCACTAAGCTTCGCAGCTGGTATCATCTATCCCATTCTCGATAGCCGTGGGTTAGCCCCAGTGTGGTTCCTAAGAAATCCGAGTCACTTGTGGTAGCCAATCGAAGAATGAGCTCATTCCTACTCGAGTTCAGAATAGTTGGAGAGTTTGCATCGACCATAGGAGACTCAACCAAGCCACTCGCAAGGATCATTACCCTCTACCTTTCATTGATCGGATGTTAGAGCGATTGAGCTCGGCAAGTCCCATTACCGCTTCTTGGATGGCTACTCCGGATACTTCCAAATCCATATTGCCCCCCGAGGATCAAGAGAAGACGACCTTCACATGCCCCTTTGGAACATATGCCTACCGAAGGATGCCTTTTGGCCTTTGCAACGCACCCGGCACCTTTCGGTCGTTGTATGGTAAGCATTTTTCCGAGTTTCTAGAGGACTCGCATGGAGGTTTTTATGGATGATTTCACTTTGTATATGGGTCTGATTTTGATGCATGCTTGGCTAATTTGTCTAGAGTTTTGCATAGGTGTATTGAGTCTAATCTTGTTTGAATTATGAGAAGTGTCACTTTATGGTTGAGTCGGGTATAGTCTTGGGACACATAGTGTCTAGGAAAGGATTGAGGTGAGATCCCGCTAAGATAGATGTAATTCTCGCTTTGCCTTACCCGCATCCGTCCGCGGAAGTTCGCTCTTTTCGGGTAAATGCAGGTTTCTATCGGCAAGTTTCATTCAGGATTTGCAAGATCGCTCTCCAGGCCCTTGTCCAACCTTCGCATAGGACACGACTTTGTATTTGATGATGCTTGCAAGGCGGCCTTCGATCATTTGAAGCGTTGTCACGACTACGGCTTGATGATCCAAGCCCGATTGGTGCCTTTGAGTTGATGTGTGATGCTTCCAACTATGCGGTTGGTGCTATCTTGGCATGACCGAGTTGATAGATAGAGCATCTCATGTGATTGCATATGCCTCCAAGACTTTGGATCCGCTCGATCTAATTACACCACTACGAGAAAGAGTTGTTGGCTATTGTATTTGCCTTTGATAAGTTTAGGTCATATGCTCTAGCAAGTAGAGTAATTGTTTTTCCGACCATGCTTCGCTTTGAAGTTTCTTTTGAAAAAGACGGATGCTAAGCCCCGACTCATCCGGTGGATGTTATTGCTCCAAGAGTTCGATGTTGAGATTCGAGCAGTGGAGCACAAAACCGGGTAGCTGACCACTTGAGTCGCATCACTCATTCTCCCTCTCACCCTCTTCTATTCGGGATGATTTCCGATGAGCTGCCTTCATTTGCAAGGTAAGCTTCCATGGTATGCCTGATCTAGTTAACTACTCGGGGGTGGGTGTTTTGCCTATAGATTCCACTAGGGCCCAAACCCTTAAATTAAAGAGTGAGTCTAAATATTATGTTTGGGATGACCCTTTATCTCAGGGAAATTTTGTAGTGACAAGTAGTTAGGAGATGTGTGCACGATCATGAGTTTCACTCTATATTGCATTTTGCTCATGCTTACTGTGGTGGTCACTTTGGACCCCAAAGAGGCGGCTAGGAAAGTGTTAGATAAAGTGGATTATTTTGGCCTTCCTTGTTTCATGATTCCCATGTTTTTGTAAGTCATGTAATAAGCTGTCGAGAGAAGCGGGGAGTATTTCCGTAGGCATGAAATGCCCTTAACCCTATATTGTTTTGTGAGATCTTTGATGTTTGGGGTATTGATTTTATGGGTCCATTCGCCTTCATATGGTTTATACTTACATATTCCGGGTTGTTGATTATGTCTCGAAATGGGTTGAGGCGAAAGCCACTCGGACTAATGATTCTTCCTGGTGGTGGATTTTGTTCGGTCTAACATTTTGCGGGTTTGGCATTCCTAGAGCTATTATCGGTGACCAAGGCTCCCATTTTTTGCAACCGAAGCATGGGTGCCTTGTTACGCAAAGTATGGAGTGCTTCACAAGGTCTCCACAACATACCATCCTCAAACCAGCGGTCAAAGAAGTCTCAAATAGAGAGATTAAGCAAATCCTTGGAGAAGACTAATCCCTACTGCCGGAAAGATTGGAGTAGCGATTAGAGGATGCTTTGTGGGCATATCGCACCGCCTACAAGACTCCGATTGGGATGTCTCCTTATCGGCTTGTCTTTGGTAAGGCATGTCATCTTCCGGTTGAGTTGGAGCATCAAGCCTATTGGGCCATTAAACGATGTAACATGGATTTGGCCAAGTGCAGGATGGAGGCGGAAGCTACAATTGCAAGAGTTGGATGAGCTTAGATTGGATGCCTATGAAAGCTCGCGGTTATATAAGGAAAAGACTAAGGCATTCCATGATAAGCATATTACGAGGAAAGAATTTTACGTGGGCCGAGAAAGTTCTTGTTTAACTCCCGTTTGAAGTTTATGCCTGGTAAGCTTCGATCTAAATGGGATGGCCCTTTCGAGATCACTAACATTTTTCCATTTGGTGCGTTGAGCTATGTGATCCACCCCGGGACGAACCTTTAAGGTTAATGGGCATCGCCTCAAGCCATTTCATGAGGGATCCCAGCGGCTGAGGAAGCGGTCCGAGGAAGCAGATTCTCCTCATCGATGCCACTTATCCTCCATAAACCCCTTGGGGAGTATTCTTCTTTCTTTCTCCCTCTTTCTTCTATTTGTTTTCCTTTTTCTACTTTCTTTTGAAATAAATACGGTCTCTTTCTATGATTGCTCCATATTATGAACTTGGACATTTTGGTTTTAATGGATCATTCTGTTTTGATGTCATTCTTGACTCTTCGATTACATGTCTTGGTAGTTGATTTGATGTTGTTGATTGCCTAAGTTGGTATTGACCTTGTGAGGTTTTGGGCCCGCATGAATGGAATTCATCTTTTGCCATTCTTTCTTTCATGTGTGCATCTGCTCATGATTTGTGTTCTCAGAACTTGCTCCTTTTCTTTTTGAAACTACATTTTTCATTTAAGTGCATAAGTATGATGAAGCTTGTTTTCTTTCTTTTATTTTTTCCTTTGGCCAAATAGCCTTTCCCTTGCATTATGATTCCTTTGCTAGCCCTTTGTGCCTTTTGACTCATTCTTTTCAAAGCTACATTACAAACCTAGCGAAAAACCATTTTATTCTGCACCTTGAAAATTTATTGAGCATTGGTTTCACCTTGGTTTTGTGTTTAAGTGTGGGGTTGCTCGGTGAGTGCAACAATTTAAGTATGGGGGGATGTTTGCTTTTGTCATTGTGATTGTATAGTATCATTTTTTTCTCAAAAAAAAATGAAAAAAAAAAAAGAAAAAAGAAAGAAAGAAAGAAAGAAAAGCAAAAAAAAAAAAAAAAAAGAAAAAAAAAAGAAAAAAAAAGAAAAGAAAGAAAAGCAAAAGAAAAAAAAAAAAAGAAAAAAAAAAAAAGAAATATAGAAAGAAAATACATAGAAAGAAAGGAGATATATAAGTAAAATAAAAATTTTCTTACATAGAGAATGATTGTGTTAATTAGTGCTCTTTTTAATTTCCTTGGTGCTTAACCTCTCATTCCATACTATTACCTACCTTCACCCTAACCCCATTACAACCTTTCATAACAAGCTCTCTTGATTTGTGCATGCATGTGTTATGAGTAGTGGAGGCGTAGAAATTGAGCAAGCTTATGGTGAGAGCAAATTTCTTGAGTAGAATTTGAGCAATACACTTATTTACCTTAAAACTTGAGAGATTGATTGATTGATTGATTGAGCGCATCATTTGAGAGACCATCTTATGTGATTAGCATCATTAATTGAGATTACTATGAATTGTAATTTGAGATGAAGGGATTGTGGTCTTGATTGATTGATCTTTTGGAGCTTTGTGTCCCTTGTTCAATTTTTGCATTGTTAGCAATTGTTAGAAAAGAAGAGTTTCTCTTTAGGTCTTTTTCTTTGAATTTTGCTCGGGGAGTGCAAAAACATAAGTGTGGGGGAATTTGATAATTGAATATTTCATACACTACTTTTTGTCTCTTGATTTATAATTTAGGACTCTTTAGCTAATAAATAATGGCTTTTATACTTATTTGGGCCTTGGGCCTTTTATTATATTTTAGCCATTATTTAATAATAAATTCCAGTTTTACATTGCTTCACCATTTTTACCATAACTCTTGAACCAGACATCGGATTTGCCTCATTTTTGTCTCATATTTCAGATGATTCAGAGAGCTACAATTGTTATGAAGAGATGAAGAGCAAATTCGGACAAGAGGGCGGTTGATTTTGGAGCCGAAGTCATATGTATTTTGGGCTCGAATTTTGTAATTAAAGCCCATTTTATTTTATTTTCGTTCGGGCACGACTTGTGGATTGGAGCCCCATTTCGTTTTGCCATTTTAGGTTAAGTGAGGCAGCAGCCACAAACACATTCTCATTCACGTTTTTAGATAGTTTTGAATCAAATACAGAAGTTTTATTTTCTCTCATCTCGTTCTTCCTCGTTCATCGTGTTCTTCGTGTTCATGATGAACTTCTTCATTTCATTCGATTTTAGTTCTGCATAATCATGACTAGCTAAGCTCCGTGATTGACCCATGGATTGAGGATTCCACTATCCGAGAGGACTCGTTCTTAACTTGGTAACAAATTCGTTGTTTTTTGTAATTTCGGATTCGATTTACTTTCGGATTGGGTGTTAGATTTAACGCCCGCATCGACATTTCCCAAGGACGTAGTTCGAACTAGGTTAAAGTATCATTGTACGATGTACAGAGATACGCCAACGATTCGAATAAATTCTGGACGATTGTTCAGTTGAGGGAATTCCCGGCAAATGCGAGATTTTTGGTTTGCCTGTGAGTCGATCACGAGTTCGGTTATAACTGTTTTTCGTCCAGGAAGGAAGTGGTGGAATTCGAAATCACGGGTTAATCTTATGTTTATCTCTGTTTAATACGTGTTTACTTCGATTCGTTATGTTATTTCATTTTTATTCTCTTTGAATCAAAACCCCCAATTTTTTTGTTTTTATTGCCATTCGAATTGAACCGCCCGGTCGTTGGGAAACGACCCGGGTTACATTATACCGCAAATCCTTTTCTAATGGTTATTTTGGGAGATTACGGCAAATCTCTCACAATCTTCTCTTTTTTTTTTTCCTTCCTTTAAGTTCCTTCCCCTTCTTAAATTTTCCTAAATGGGGCCATAGCATTTGCCCTTACACTACCCACGTTACAAATCATTAAATTAAGAATTAGGAAAAATTTCTAAAACAATCCCCATTCCAAAATTTCTCATCCAAATATCGTTGAATTTATTTAAGCACCAAAATGTAACTTGCTTTTTTTTTTTTTTTTTTTTGATACGAATGTAACTTGCTTTTCTAGAATAAAAATACAATTTACTTTTACTTGTAGTGGATTCAACTCTTCTATACTTGCTTTAGTGGTTTTTATAAGACTCGAAATTTGAATTAGTTTAGTTCTTTTTATAAGAATCTAACAAAAATCATCTCAACATGAGGGAAGGGAGAGAGGTTTTAATAGAGAGGAGGGGATAAGAGAGATTTTAATATTATCCTATTTGGATTGATCGAAGGAAGAGGAGGGAGAAATTTTAATGTTACTTTCTCTAGTTCGGGGGGAAGGGGAGGGAAATTTTTTTTACATTGACAACTTTACCCTTATATTACAAGAGTGATTTTAATGTTACCTTATTTAATTAGAAGGAGAGAAATTATTTTCACATGGACAAACTTTACTCACGTTATAAGTGATTTTTACTAAACTTTATTAAATGTATAATAACGTTTTAATTATAAATAACATTTCTATGCCTTAAATTAAAATAAACATTTAATATATATTGTCATCATCTGTTTTTTTTTTTGACTTTTTTTTATAAGAAATAATTTTAATCGATAGAGAATCTAAAATAAAAATAATTTTTGAACTAACATTTTTTTAAGAAATGATTTTTTCATTTAAAAATAATAACAAAAAGATCTGACCCTATACTTTCATGTATTGCTTTCCAACTTCAATAGAGCAATGCCCATTAAGAAGCACGCATCATAATTTCATACCTGAAGCTATACGCAGGAACCGATTCACAAATTTTACACATCAAACTCTACCATCAACGTCTTTATTTTTGGCTGAATGCACAATTTATGGGACATTAATAATAAAAAAATTTAAAAAAAAAAAAAAAAAAAAAAAAAAAGATGCCTAGAGTGAGATATGTATGACTCGAGTCACCAACTTAAGCCATCACTTATTAACTCGAGTCGGTTTGGTGTTCACATTATTTTCAAAGGCTGCCTCGAAGAACATTTGTGAAAATGATACTTGACTCAAGTGAGATATGTATGACTCGAGTCACCAACTTGAAGTGAACATTTTAGATTCGAGCTAAATTCATATTAAGACATCTTCACATTACTTTCAAACACACTTTCAAAGAACACTAGTGCAAAAAAAGGATTTAAGACCGCCTCATTTAGAGCGGACAATGGACACCCCGGTCTTAAAGGAATGACCGGTGGCGAGTTAAGTAAATATAAAGAACTTCTTGCAGGACCAATTTTTCACCGCTCTTAAAATCATTATTGAGACCGACTAAAATACCACCGGTCTTAAAAATTGAACTGAAATTTCAATTACTTTCTAAATATATCTCATATAGCCGTACTTATATTTTACTGTCATTGTAAAACATAATAAGGAAAAATTTAAATATAAAAAGTCTAAAGTTTTAAGACCGAACTTATCAACAAGACGGTCTTAAAAGTTTTTCTTTCAAGACCAGGACATATGATACTTTGATGCGAAAAAGTTCATTAATATTAAGACCAAGCGTTTTAAAAGGAACGGTCTTAAAGGTTAAACTTTTAGATCGGACGTTTAATATGAAGGGATTAATGTAAATATTAAGACCGTCTCTTTTTCATCCGGTCTTAAAAATCCAAGCAAGTTATACATTTCTTGAAAGCTTTTGTTACTCTGTGGAGAACCTCACGTTTCCACGTTCCGAAACCCTTCTGTTGCATTACCTCTCTTCCTCGCCCACGTACCATCATTTTGTTACTCTCATTTGCTCGGGCATTCCTCTCTTCTGTCTCGAAAATGAATGGTGAAAACGAATCTATTCGTGTTCCTGCAACGCCAGTTCTCGCGTAGTGTGGTATTTGTGAGTGAGAGCGAACCCTCTTCATCTCTCAATGAGGCTCGTAATCGCATTGCACGCCGTGGTAGAAAGAGGCACGAATGATGGATGTGACCCTAAGTCGGACTTCTGGGTCAAAGCTCGAGATTCAGTTTAATGCAAGGTTGGAACCTGTCGGTCCTAATAAAAGCAAATATAATAGTTTTGTCATTGTCAGACGCAGCAAGGTTAGCATCTTGACGGATGAGTGGAAAAGTGTGGACTATAAGAATGTAAAGGATCCTATTTGGGAGACTATCCAAGGGTTATCATTCTTTGTCATCCCTGGTCTGTCGGAAGTTGAAAGACAAGACATTGTCTTATTGCTCTTGATCGGTGGAGGAAGTTTAAGACCTTTCTCGCTAACACGTATATTTTCTCGATGTTCGCCTGCCAAACATCCTTGGGAAGTTTACACATTTATTGATGAGCGAATTTGGCGACAATTTGTTCTTGCGGACCACTCTGAAGCTGGTGAGTTTATATTTAGTTTTGTTTTCCCTTTTGTTTGCTTATTAACTTTGTGCGGATATGTGAATGTTATTGTGTTCATCTAATCTGTTAGTTATATAATAGTTGGTGTGTGAATAGAAGTATACATTTCTGCCTTTGTCATGCAAGTCGATATGTCAACCCGAAAAGGTAAAATTACTGATGAGAAGGTATTAATTGTGTAATGGTTTGTCTTGCAAAGGAGGAAATGAATAGTCTTAAAAGGGGGGAAACTTTATATACCCAATTGTTACTATCTAATGGGATCTGCTGATCCCATTTGGATGCCTTAAAAGGATCAAGTTTGTATTATTACGTAAGCCTTTGTCATGCAAGTCGATATGTCAACCACGAAAAGGTAAATTACTGATGAGAAGGTATTAATTGTGTAATGGTTTGTCTTGCAAAGGAGGAAATGAATAGTCTTAAAAGGGGGAAACTTTATATACCCAATTGTTACTATCTAATGGGAATTTGTTCGGTCCCATTTTGGATGCCTTAAAAAGGATCAAGTTTGTATTATTCTGTAAGCATAATTCTCTTTTTGTTTCTTAACCTATCTATCTAGCTAGCACTACAAAACATAGCTCAATTTCTTCTACAATTCTACATCTTCCTTAAATAAAATGTTGAAACTTGATGAAGTGAAGAATTTGACTACCGTTTGATTGACGTTCATATGAAGGGAGAAGTTCTCTAATTTTGTTAGTGACATGCATGGCTGGAATTCATAATTAATAGATGTTTTCAATCGATTCCGCGAGAAAGAAGGAACAAGCAGGAGATAGGTAGAAAGAATGATTGCCTCATAGGGCTTCTTGCCCGGATATCAAAAGGCGAAAAAGATTTGATGGCTGCCAAGCGGAAGAGATTGGATGATGAAGCGAGAATCCAATCCGTGATACATGCTCCTCCATCTCAATACGTCGCGAGGAGTTGTGGTTGCATATTCGGCAAAAAGCCAAGCGGCGCCTACACGAGTGAACAAACTCGTCTAGTTCTTTGAAAGAATTGTAAGTATCGTTATTGTTATTTTTAGTTACTAAACATGTTTCATTACTAAGCTTCTCGTTATGTATCTTACGGGAAGATCTTAAAAGAAAGAAGCAAAGAGGATCTTTTGTGTCGGACGGGAGGAATGATGTTCGGCCGATTTGCGGCCGGAAAACCGGATCACCGGGGCGTGTAAGGGGGATTGGAGGACGGGTAGGCATAAAGCAAGTCTTTGGTACATCCAAACGCCATAGACAAAGTATGGTTACCGGGAGGAGATGGACCAGGCTGGCTCTAATAAAGCTTCAATGAGCGCAATGTTTCAATCCGAGATGAGCCGGATGAAGGAGGAAGCTGAGTCGCCGAGGCTACTTTTGAGCAATCATCCGAGACCGGTGTTCCCTTCACACACTCACCCGCAGGCATTGCGCAGCGAGCACTAGAGGAGCTTCATTGTTGGACGATCGAGCAACCTTGTGACCTTTATGTGGAGGATCCCGATCATCATGATGGACGATTATTGGTTGCAAAAGGGACCTGTTCACAACTTGGGATCAACCGTACACCACCAACAAATGCCCGATGATGAAGTCGAGTGTCGTTGAAAAGGTGATCATTGATGCACAGCTCCTCTCCAAACTGATAGTTGAAGCTTGTGGTGATGTCAAGGGAACCTTCATCCCTTGGCCGGTGAAGCATGCATGTCTCTACTTGCTCCTGAAGCTTCAACCCCTCCTCCTCCAGTTCCATCCCCTCGTCGAGGCTCCATCCCCTCTCAAGCTCTATCCCCTCCTCAAGCTCTATCCCTATCGCTAAGTTGGCTGGCTGCTGAGGAAAAAATATCCGATCTTATGAAAAGTGGATATTTTAAGGATAAATCGTGGCTGTCGATGAAGTAGTAGGTGTCCACTCATCCTATGCCCGTTCAAGTTGACACCGTTGATGTTGAGTCCCTCGGGCCTTCCTCGACGGAGCTTGCGATGCGGTTGTTAGAATTTTTATGAAGTAAGTATCTTTGTCTAGCGAGTACATAATTTAAATGCATCGTTTAGACATACATACATATATACTAATTCCCGATCGATGTCATTATTGTAGGTTCTTGCATCATGAATTGGTTCAAAATAAGGATCAACGATTTTGGATTCTTGTGCCCTGTCTATTCAAGTCAAACATCCATGCGGAGAGAGGCAGTACATATCAAAAGAGGTTGTGTCAAGTGATCGAGAAAGTTGTACTTTTTGCCATTCTTCACAGTACATATCAAAAATCTTGTCATGATTCACTTAATTCTGCTACATATATATATCACGAGTATAGTTTACTTATGTGAATTTTCAGCCGCCATGCGGTTGGTCCGTCATGTGCATGGACGAGCATAAAGTTATCTTCTTATGCTCCACTCACACTGAGCCATTGCCTTCGTTGGTGCGGACCATCAACGAGTAAGCATGTCATTTGATTCTCTTGTTCCGACATCTCGCTGTGAATTTTAAGTGAATCATTGATAAATTTGTGATTTTGATGATAGTGCCATGAGGACCTTCCAAATAGTAGAAAAGAAAAGGCGTCTACACTCGGGACAAAGACTCCATATGGTACGAGACCCGGGGTTGGTACAATATTTAATTTGTAGCACACTTTTGCCTTGTGAACTTGGTCATTGAGCTATATATATGCTCTTATATATATTTCTTGTTCATTTTAGACCCGTCGGCAACCACCGGCGTCCAACTTATGTGGCCAGTACGTCATGAAACACATGTATGATATTACAAGGCGAGGGGATACTAAATTAACTGCAAAGGTAAATGTATTTGATGTTACATATTATGCAAGTTAATTCAGTTTCTGGCTTACTGTTACAAATGAAATATGCACGCAAGTTAATTCAGTTGCTGTCTTTGATGTTACAGATGTTTCAATGCAAAACTCCCTTTCCTGATGATGAACTGGAGCACATACGCAATGTGTTTTGTGAATATCTGTATGGTCTGATCTTAGAGTCAGAAAAATGACAATAATTAATGTCCTAAATTCATTTGTAAGTATAA